>CM021710.1:16877352-17307248 GCA_011074415.1 Stictonetta naevosa
TGTTTCGCTGTATAAATATGAGATAGTTTGTCACTTCAGGTATGCACATTAGGCGGAGAGATCCCCCGTGCATCCAGCGCTGCCAATAAAGAATACTGCGTCACTAAGACAATTTCTGACTTTGTTCTTCAAATCATACCCAAAGAGCAAGAGAAAAATGTTCAGATAAACAGGTTACGTGCCAAAATTCCAGCTGGAGGTGATGAACAAACAAACAGAACAAAAAAAAAACAAATAGCACACTTATGTTTTTCATATCTAAACTATACTTTTTAAAAAATTAAAGCACGGAAGAGACTTTAATAAGTATAATGCTCTTATTCTTTCTTTCTAGGGATTTTTCACAAAAAGAACAAGCATTCTTAGTGTACACTTGAATTTAAAACTGGCAGGCTTTAAAAGCTAGACCTTACAAACTAAGAGTATTTAGCTGAACCTTTTAGAAGCCTTCAACATACAGTGAGCTCCTCCCAGGATTACTTCTGACTCAGCCAGACCAAAAAAAATCTGGCATTCATTCTGGCAGCACTTCTTCAGTTGAATAATCTGAATCAGGAATCTGATCTCTGTTCTGTAACGCTGCCGGTGTTTTCTTCCCTGCCTTAAACCCACTGCCCTCCCTGGTCCAGGCGAGCCATACTGGTTCCCAAGGCTTCCCCGCTGCTGCTGCAGCAGCCAGCAGTGCTTGCAGAGCTGCACAAGCGAGGTGCTTCTGGAGGGAGAGAGTGAGCAGATAACTAAGCAACTCAAATTATACACCCTCACCTTGATCTCTGACCCCCCTTGTATTAAGAAGGCACCACGGCCACTAAAGTTAGCTGGTTTACAATAATTATTTTTCTTCTAAAACCGTTCTTGGTCCTTTCCCAGAAAAGCACTAGCAGCTGCCCTCTCCTAAAAGCTTTTGAAGGCAAGATGTGAGAGAGCACTAAATTATTTTCAGATGATCTATTTATCACAGACATTTGAAAAAGAAATGCAACTCCCAAGACACTTACTTCATGCTTCTATATTAAAGGTCTCTAGCATTATTCTAAGTAATTTATGCATTTCACAATGCCAATATACAATCACCCATAGCAGACATGGAGGGCTTATCAGACTGGTTACACTCTTGTAATGATTTCATCTGCATGGCATTTTCTGGAACACATTTTTCTGCAGAATAACAAATAGCTACAGTGAAAAAAAATGCAGTTGCAGGAGGGAAAACTTTGACCATCTGTGTTCTAACTGTGGAGGTTCACCAGCTGCAGCACAAAAACGCCGAGTACCATCCTTGTGTGCAGGTAAGGCAACTGGAGCCAATAGATTTGAAAGGTGACTGTAAATCCAGAAACCACTCTTCCCCCATTTTAACATCTACAAGCCACAAGCCCTCAGAATGCTTCTTTTTATCTTTGCCATTTCATCATTGCTTACATAGCTGGAAATTAAGCATATTTTAATCTGTAAAATCTTTCTTTTAGATGCTTATGTACATTATATTACTGAGGAATGAGACAGGAAATGGAATAAAAAAATAAGAAAGGTGAGGTATGTTATACCATCCCATTTAGGAGATTTCTGGATGTAAATCAAGGTCATTCCTAGATTATCTGATACACATTTGCTTTCCCTAGAAGACTCCTCAGTGTTGCACATTTTACTGTCTACATTATTGACTCAGTGAAACCACAAACTGCCACCTGTTACAGTTCACATTACATTCCTGAGGACGACTGAGTAATTGAGACTGACGCAGGAGTTGTCAGCACCGGGGAACAGCATTGCCTGAGTTCTGATTAGAACAGTGTATCTTAATGAAAGTGCATCCTTCTGCAGTGGAACTTCTAGCTCTCTTCAAAATCAGAATCTTTTCCTTTTGGAGGATTTGGCATGGCTTGGTTTCCTCCTCTTGTACACCCTGAAAGTTATCTAGTTATGACTTTTGAGGATATTTTGAAACATGGGATTAGAAAGTAGAGAGTGACTGATTAAGAATAAATATATAGACAACACTCATTGCTTAATATGTGCTACATTTGCAATGTACTGGGCCTATGCTGTGCTTAGGCCTCCAGATGAGCCCCTGGGGCTCCAAGATCAACCAGATCAACCTAACCTTATTGTTCGGAATGTGAGCAAGGGCTCAGAGATAAGGAGGACTGTTTATAAAGGATAAAATAAACATGCAAGGCCTCGAGATAAAAGGAGCCCCTTGGATCCCAAGAACTGGACCAAACCAACCTTATGGCCCAGATTGTGACCAAGGGCTCAGGGAGCATGCACAGGGAGACAAGGTTAAAAGTTCAACTCTGATGAAGACGTCTTACTTCATCCCAATGACCACCCGGATGACCACCAGAGAATACTACGCAAGTGCAGAAGGACTGATAAATAATTAGCATACGAAGCGGGGCTAGGTGGAGCTAGGAAATGAACATGCATAGGTGTGTTGCGAAACTTAACGCATATGTAATATTTTAGGGGATAAAAGAGAATGCAAGTGAGCGAATTGTTGCGCACGACTTTGGTGGGACTACCCCCCGTGCTGCCCAGCACTGAATAAACATACCTACTTTACAATCTTACTGATTGTGGAGTCAGTTTTTCGTGACTCAATTTGATATTCACAATACATCCTTCTGGATTTCACACATACTCCAAAACACTTCTTCCCTAAGGAACTGACAGAAAAAGCTGAAAAATAACCCTTTCTGTCATTGGCTTATTGATTGAAGGTAATTTTGACTATTTTTTTCATCCTGCATAAAGAAGATATCTGTGTGCCCTATAATCTTTGCAGCAATCTCCAGAATGCAGCTGCAAATGTAGGAAGAAGCAACAAACTCAGAGGAGAGAATATCTGTAAAGCACCAAGAACTGACACCCAGACTTAGCCGTTTTGGTTTTGGACATTGTTAAGATTTGCTGCTCATGGCATTGGTGTGAGTGCCAGATAGCAAAAATATGCAGGACAGAGAATGAAAAATAAAAATAAAAATAATTCTTCTGGTTGAATAGATGGAATAGGCAATGCCACCAGTGCCCCGAGCAGTCTGCATGACTGCAGTGCTCACCTGCCCACCTGTGCTCACAGGGTGCTGCAGACTGGAGCTAGTGCCTGTACTATTGACTACCTAATTTCTTGAGTCAGATTTTGGAAAGTTGTTTTAAGACTTGTTGAGTACAGAACACCTCTCTTTGCAAGGGGAACAAGGACATTAGGAAAGGATGAGGAAAAGCAATTACAATTTAAATTCAAAATTATTGCAATCAGTTTGAGACCTTTAGGAAGACTCTCAGACAAATGTTTTACCCAATCTGAAACACGTTTCAAAGCACAAAGGAAGCATAAGAATGTTATTCAAAGGCAAACGCTGAGTAATTTCTTTTCTGCCTTCACACGTTTCTCCACAAAACACTGGATAAAAAGAAACAGGTGAAGGATGTTTTCTTCCATGGTATGAGATGGCCAACATGACCTTGGTTGTATACAGATGCTACATAATGTGGCTGTATCAAAGTTCAGTAAGCTAGAGCTTTTGGTGGAGATGGAGAATGTAGATTGAGAAAACTGAAGAATATCCATCGAGCAATTGGGCATTTACAATGTTAAATGTAACTATCCCATAAGCATTCGTGCGTATGCTCCTTATATGAAGAAGATTCAAATGCTCAGCAGCAGAACTGTAACTAGTAATTACGTATTCAATGCCACAGTGAAAAATATTTAATATAGAGTCTCTCAACATGATTTAATCTGCTGCATCCCTACAAAGTGCTTTATGCACTTAAGCAAAACGATGCCAGAAGGTTGTTATTCTAAACTGGGAGGGCAGGTGTCACCTGTGCAGAAGGGGGAGCACATTGCCACATCTCCCAGTACACTCCCAGCTTCTGGGAGATCTCCCTGTCGGCTTCACATCAGATGAAATTGGAGACCTATCAAAGACATTTCCTCTCTCATGTGAAATGAGCTATGGTTCTTCATATCAGCTGAAAAGTAAGTTTATATTGATGCGCCTGGTTCATACATATACCTTATGAACAATAACCTGGCTATGACAAATCTGAGGTAAAATCTTTGCTAATGTCAAACAAGTGCACAGTGCATTGGTATTTCTGATATCTATGCATCACTTATAAAAGTGTTATCTGAAACCTGAAGTTCAGCATGGCTTCACACAGAGCTTGGGCAGCCAGATCTGAAATGAAGACTTGCCTCTTCACTGATAGTGCATTTATCTGTACATCGGATGTACTGATTACACTGGGTCCCACCACAGCCTCCGAATATTTCACTGTTTTCCACAGTCATTCCAAGCAGAGGCCCAGTCATCCATCTGGGGAGCATTTGCACTAGAAGCACCATCACAGGTCTCATGTTCTGCCCAGTTAATCTTTTAAAAGGAATACACAGGATAAAGGATCTGTGCACCATTTCAATAATGGAGGCCTCATTTAAATGAAAATGTACTTTTCAAGTTTTGTTAATGAAAAAATGTTGTATAAATCCTATATGCCTGAAAATCTACACAAAAGTGCCTTAGATGCAGACATAATATAGCAGACTTCACTTTTAATTTTCCTTCCACATCATGAAAAATTAGACCTCACATATGAAGCTTTGTGACCTTCAGAAACAAATTGCCAAGTTGTTTAAAGGGCTTAATTATCCTCGCTCATGCCATAAATAGCAGGTAACAAATGAAGACATTGTCCCTTTAGGCACTGACTGGAAAACAAAATAGGGCTGATGTTATTTTCCACAGAAAGGAAACTACACAGTGATAGTACCAAAAATATATTTCAAACTTCAGTTTAAAAGTCTCTAGACCTTGTAGCATGACAAAAATAGAACAAATGCAGTGATTCTACTGCCTGATCCCATTGGTGCTAAACTTCTGATTCCTGCATAGAACAAGGCTAGGCAAGTTCTGGGCACCTTCCACAGACCAAACACTTTCTTACCAAGTTCTACAAAGCAGAAAATGCAAATCCATTCAGCTGGCTGCGATATTTTAAGCAGTGGATGAGGAGAGAGAAGAGAATAAATATAGCTTTATTATCATAGCACTTGAAAGGCTAAAGTGACACACAGCAGGCTTAAAATTCTTCTGTAGCTAATTCAAGAAAATTAAATCTTTTACTCCTCTGCACTTATATTTTAGGTGGTTTGTGTTTGATTTTGTTTGTTTCTTTGTTTTCACTGAACATTTTAAGGACAGTTTGGCAAACAATGCATTTCTCAGAAAAACTAATTCTTTTACAGTCCAAATGGCTTCAACCTGGGGGCTCCCCCAGGGATCCCACAGAAAAGGCAGGCTTTCTCCTGTGTCACGGGACAACTTGTCTGCAGTAGATATCATGTTATTCCCCTGCCTTTCTCCCACCCTCCTTGCCTCTCCATCAAGTTTAAATGCAGCAATGAGTGTCTTCAGTCACAGGTTGATTAACATTTCAGATCTACTCTTTCCCCACAGTAATGCAGATGGTATTTATAATTCTGATCTGACCTGAATGATGGTGAGCTATACTTCACAAATAATTTGTCAGCTGTAGTACAGTATTTTAGATACTTATCATCAAAATAGGGTCCTCCCTCCAAATGTATAAAATTATATATTGTCTAGGTACAGCTGCTCCCTAAAAATACAAATGAATCATTTTTTTGTGAAAATAGTGGCATTTGAGATTATAAAAATAAGTTTTAGTTTGGAGCTGGTCCAGACAAAATAAATCTTTATGACTAAAAGATAATGTAACAGAAGAGGTAAATGTAAGAGTTAGGAACCAAGTACTTCCTTTTCTGGCAATTACAGAACACTAGATATAAAACAAGCTCCTAGTGGTCTGAACTTCTCAGTCCAAATATCTACATTGGGAGTTAAACTTTGTACGGAAAGCAGAGAAAGGGAAAAAAAAAACAGCTAATTTTTGAGATAGTTTGTTCAAAAAGGCTAAGTCATTATTATATCATCTAAATGACAGATCAAAGGTATTTTATTGTCAGAAAAAAATGTCAGAACTATAGAATAATGCTTGAAATGTGCATTTTATATTACTAGCTTATCTTTGAAAATGTACAAACTTCCAACGGCCAGTGAATCATTATAGAGTGGTTTAATTAAAAACCTCTCTAATGATTGAAGTGTACAGAGCTCTACCTAACACAGCATCTGTACTCGTAGAGCCAATACAGCTTGACCTACCTGCTATGTAGTGTAGGTGGGATACTACCAAAAAGCACATTAGAACAACACAGCTCTATAAATATTGGATTCCGAGTCCAATACAGTTCCATTCTCCCACCAAGCAGTCTAACAAAAACAAAATTTAATTGGCTTAAAAACAAATAAAATGAATTTGAAATGGGAATATTTTACAAATATAAATCCATTGCACTTAGGACTGAACTAATATCTTCACAATTATTTGGAAGTTTTTATTCTCCTCTAATCACCCTGTTTTTTAATTCTTGCAGGCACAACTCTAGTAACAAAGAACTGATCCATATAATGTATTTATTCACATCTGCTGGACATTAGGGATGAAGAGTGTTTCGGAGCTCAGGATGACTTAATTATTCATGGTTTAAATTATGTGGTCATAACAGTCTATCTCCTTATGATGCCTATAAATCATCATTTCGGTTGAAGACATTCTTAACATACAGAAGGAACATCAGGCACATGTTTATTGAAGTTGCTGACAAAGCAACAGAACACCCTTCACATCTTATGTTTCTGTTATGTAGGTGGATTGATAAGCCCAAAACAGTAAACCCATGTTTGGCGCTTTTCAGTTGAAAATTTGAAAATAAACATGCTAGTCTATTTTTAATAGAGCACGTTGCACATTGCTAATTGCTGTGTAAGCAAACACAGTAGTTTATTAACACAATGACTCCAGGACAGGGGAACGCTGATGGACAGCCTGAGTCAAACCAAGCTGATGGATGGTCGCATCCAGACAGGTTAGGGACAGAGTGAACAAACCTGCTGTGCCTCTGTGTTAGCCAAAAGCTAAGAGCTATGCCTCCGAGGTAACAGAACCAGGTTTCCTTGCCATTTGCCACACCTACAACAGTCAAGTTAAAACAACTCACTGATGATCGAAAGTCATTTTTTTGACAGCTATTCATGAGCAAGCCTCATTATCCTCCTATTATTCTGGAAATATTTAATAAGAGGCTGATTTGATTGGTTAACATGTGAACCAGTACCCACCCAAAAGAAGAGAAGTGACCTACTTCCACTTTCATTTCAGGCCCAAGGAAGGAGAATAACATTCCAGCAATGCCATGCTACGAGCAGGTCTTTCCCTCTGCTAATACAGCCCTGCTTTTCTTAGTTGATTTGAATGCTTTCATAGCATGGTTATGGCCTCAAGCCCAGAAGCAAACTTCATTGCCTCTTACTTTTAATTCCCGAGTACATCTACCGCTCTGCAAGCCCCCCTCCCATCTCTCCCCAGCATACCTCTCTGCCTCTTCTGACATCTAAGAGGACGGACCAGCCACTGCCACACTTCTAATGCCCAGATCTCCTCTGCCCATTCATCCCAGCCTCCCTGTCCAGTCCAGAACAGACCAGTGCTTAAACTTCAGCTCCCTGTAAATATAGAAAGAGCTTTACTTTTTTTATCTCCTACCCTCTCTCCTCCTATCTACCGTACCTACCACTGATTACATCAGTTAATGTTCACAAAGACCCAGCCATCAGCTGGGTAAGGTTAAGCTCAGCCCTGGCAGGTCAACACAATTATTCCTTGAAGCCTCCTTAAGAGAATCCACAATTTGAGTTAAAGTTTAGCTGAACTGAAAAGCAAACGAGGAGCAAGTGTTTAAGAAAACTGTATACTGGCTCACATACACCAGGGGTGAAAGTTCACATGAGGAGGAAATTCTCCACCTCCTGTTTGAATTGGTTAAGAACAGACACAAAATTCACAGTATTTTCTCCATCAAATAAGTATAGAAATTACCAGCCTTGCCACTTTTACTTCAGCTTAACCATTATATAGATGCCATTACAAAACAGAGGAGCCGTTAGCTAGTCTTAACTAAAACTTCTGAACTTCCAGAGGCCTTGTGCTTAGCAGATTTTTTTTCTTCTTGTTGATTTAAATAGTATCTAATCTAGTTAATCGAGCCTTACATCCTCTTTATGATATTTTGCTTTGGGGGCATTTTGTGAACAGAATTAATGAAGGGAATGCAGCATGAAACCTCTAATTACTATATTTTAGTGTCAAAGAGGTCTCCAGAGAAATTCTGAGTTCTAGGAAGACTCAGGCCAGAAATAAAGAACAGATACTCTGAGACCTACTGTATTTTTCTAGCCAAGATCTTCCTGCTCGTAATTTCATACTTCTATAAATTCCTGCCTTTCTGATGACAACGTACACATTGCAAAGCTGCTGCTTTTCCTGGGGCAAATCAGCTCCATCTGAAGACTGCTATTTTCCTTTTTTTATTTCTTTTAAACTTTTGCCCTTATTTTAGTAAGGACAGAATAATCCTTCACTATAAAGGTTTATGCAAAGGGGATGAAAAAAGCATATAAGCGTTTTAAAAGGCTACATTAAACAGAAGAGATACATAGAACAGTTGGGTGGAAAGAAAACATGTTTGTTTGCTTTTCCATATTCATTTTTCATTGTCTTTTACACCAGAGGGTTTTGATCCTGACAGACTGAATCCAGTTGGCTCAGCAAAAAGAAATAAGGCATTAATGAACAGCAAAATCCAGAGGAAATTCTTCTGGCTTTAAAAAGAATACTATATTTGTTGCCAGTGAATGCTTTTGCCTTGGTCTTTTTTTTTTTTTCTTTTTCTGTTGGTGTTGTTCGAAGTAACTGATTTGGATAGATACTAAATCAATCAGGTTGCTGGTTTTTATTCAGCAGAAAATCATCAAGGCCCCTTCGGTGGGCTGGCTGGCGCTAGGCTCTGAGCCCAAAACTCAAGCTGGAGCTGCCCTACCTCCTGGGAAAAAGTGACAGGAAGGGAGATGAAATGCTGGTAAATAAGTTTTCCTCAACATCCCCTCTGCAGCACTACTGGCACTTGCACATTCAAGCCTGAATGCAGGCAGCCTTTTAGTCCCTTCAGCAAGTACTGTTTCACCCCCATAAGAAACTGTGACATTTCATGTGCCTCAGTGAATAGAGGACACTGATTAATGGGATCTAGGGAAACATGTAGATTTTTCCCTCTAACAACTCACCCCTTTTCTGGACTGACTTGTGCACATTGATTTTTTTTTCCCCTAAAAAATCAATTTCATTTTAAATTGCTTCTAGCAGTTATTTTGTTGCTATAGGAGCCTCCACAGTTTCTCTGAGCTATACTGATGGGCTGTTCATCTATTTATTCCTATTAAGCCCATGACACTTCAGTCCAAATGTTTCCATTTCTCCTACTTCCATTGTCTGGCCCCTTGCGCACAAGCATTATAAAAGCCTCCCATATATAGCAGTCTTATTACATTTTTGGATTTTTCTTGGTTTATTTACTGAGTTTTTCTTCTTCTTTTTTTTCCCTTTAAAATCAGGGGATCATTTCATAATCAATTTTCCTGTCTTTCTTTAAGTATAATTTGTCTCAGCTGTTTTTCCCCTCCTTGCTCTCTCAGCCACCAGATGGATCTGGAAGAAAATTGCCAACATGTCTAAAAGATATCGGGGGTGGCAAGGCAGGGTGCAAGGGGTGGCAAAGATTGTCCTACAGGAAACCAAGCTAAAAATCAGTGAGGCTTCATTGTTTGAAGTGAGAGACACAGGCAGCCAGGGCAGACAACCTATAGCTCCCATACCTTACACCAAGACAGCAGAGCTCCGCTCCACCTCCACTTCACTGACACTGGGAAGAAGCCTCTTTAGATAAATTAATATTTCTTCCAACCAGCAGCAGGACAGACATTTTGAATTGTGTCACCTTTTGCAAAAGTTTCTCATCACATTGACAAAGGGGAACATTTTCACGTTAGGTGTTTTGGGCGACTACAAAAGGGCAGTGGCCAGACCAGCTGAGTATCCTCAGGACCTGGTCACTTCATCATTGCTACCCGCTCACTTGATGTGGGGAATCGACTGACCTATGTGGTTCAGGGCAGCATCTCTACAAGCACAAGCACCAGGCAGATCTGGAGACTGGAAAGCTAGTTCAGATGCTAAGCTTCCCAAGGACAAGGAGCTCTTCCTCCCTCACCAGCACACTCTGTAGCAAGAAAATGCATCAAGAAAATTCTTACTGCAAGTCTGTAGAGCAAGGACAGGAGAAAGAATGAACGATTTTGACAGTACTTAGTGCCTCATGAGCTGTTGGAATATACTCAATTGCTGTGGCCTGCAGAACTGCAGAACTCAAACAGATGAGACAAAAGATGCTTTTTGTATTCCTATGTAAGACCCATCATCCTACAGATAATTCTAGAAGATATGAGGATTCTCTGATATTTTACCTTGAATATTTGGAATTTGTCTCAGTGGGAGCCTATTAGCTTTAGTTCTTTGTATGATATTATACAGTTTTAAGTATTTTTTTCTTTATGCATACACTGCTTCCTTTAGTGCTCTTACATACTACAGTTGTTTTTTTCCCACAAAGCTTCAAAGCAGACTTTTTTTGAGACAGGTCTCTTACTACAAAATAGTGGTGCTGCAGGGCAGAGGGCATGGGAGATCAGCTCCCTGTGAGACAGGATGCATAACCATCACTACAAATAATGATGAGATGCCAGAGCTCAGACTGATCAAAAAAGGAAGGCAGCACTGCAATCAGCAGCGATTGCTGCTAGCCTCCTGCAAAGCAAATGTGAACCGACTAGGGGATACAGCGGGGCTGCTCGTCAGCAGCCTGCAGTGAAAAACATACCTCATCATCCTAGCTGAGAGTCACTGAGCAGAATAAGCAGTCACTGCCTGTCTGGTGAATTTGACAATGTGGTTCGTTTTGCACTTTTCAAAACAGTTAGCTTTCACATCCTGTGCTAGCAAGCACTTAACACCTTGTTTTAAAAAATAAAATAAAAAAAAGGAAAAAGGTTCAGCCTTGACAACTTACTATAACATATAAAGGATAGAAATGCCTCTCCTTGAACAGTCCCTTCCATTGATTATCAGCCTCCTCATTTGATGCTTTTGCAGCTTGTATTACCTTAGAGACCGTAATTGTTTTGGCATAGTGAATCTTTCTGTGAATAGGAAATAAGACCTGACATTCATCAAAACCACCAAGACACCTGTGCCACCAATAAAAAACTGAAAAAAACAGCTCTGTTCATTATGGAAGGCTCTGATATTCTGGGATACCAGACAGTGGTGCCCCAGTACATCCCTGCAGCCCCTCGCCAGGTTGAATTGCACAACAGTTCACTGAATTACCATCCTTCAGTTACAGATGACAGCGCCATGTCCCACTTCAGAGCCTTGGGAAGAATTTAATCACTGTCTCTGCCCACTAAGGGCTCAACATCAATAAAAATGCAAAAGCAAATACTAAAAAATAAAAGGGTAAGCCAGCTAAAGCTGACTCACAGGTACAGGAAAGGGTATGCTAATGCAGTGCATTTCCCCTTCAGCCAGCAGCGATATTTTAGGCCGCTCTTCAAAAGGGTACACTTAGTATGAAAATCCTCATGTTAGTATCAATTGCCTTGACATTGGCTTAGTGCCTATTTGAGCAGTTTCTAGCAAGCGCAGAATCAGACATTGGTTTACAATCGCAGGGGCAGGAGACCGGCTCACTGCACGTATTTGATACTAAACAGAATAGACATCTTAAAGGTTTCAGGAAACATCATCAGACAACTGCTATTTTTAACCTAGTTACATCTGCTACTCTGTGTAGTTACCAATGCAAGTAATAGAAATATAAGATGAGGGCCTTAGATAAAAAAAAAAAAAGCCTCAAAATAAACAGCCTGTTTTATTCCTTAAAATAAATAGCCTATTTAAATGTAATTTTAATTTGGATTTATGAAGATATGCAACCAGCTTCTGCACAACCTTTAGATAAAAACTGACACCTGTTAGGTTGGTTAGTGCCAAACCACAGAGGTACACAGTTAGGATTGCCGTGCTTCTCCTCCAGAGGTAACAGCTGCAGAAACGTGCTGGGACAGGCAGGAGGGTGGCTTCCCTCTTCAGAGAAGCTGGCAGATACTACATTTTCTGTTTCTGCATATGAATTTATTCACTTGATAGACAGTAGAACTGCTTCCCATAGTTCAGGAAGCAGCAGTTTGCATGCTGGGCTCATGCTACGTAATCTCCTCCTGGCATCCACTGAGGAACGCGGCCAGCTCAGGGAGCTGGAGGTCCCTGCAGGCAGCCGTGGACAGTCAGGTCATTCCAGGAACATGTCAGCATTTCTATTCTAATAGCCTCCTATTTTAGAGGTTTTATAACTCACCTACCTATAAAAATATACTCCAGACTCAGGAAGTACAGTCTCCTTTTCTTAGGATTACTTATGAATGATTACAGATTTTATTTTAACCCAATTTCACATTGGTTCACAGGTGAGTTACAAAAGTAGAAGCCTTTAAGATGGCATTGAAACCACACCAGTTGTATAGAGAGGGAAAAACAAGCCCTGCAAAAGAGGAACAAAAAGGCAAGTAATAGCAAGTTAGGATGGAACAGACACAGAAAATAAGAAAGTAAAAAATAAGTGGAAATGAAAAAGCTAAGAAATGAAATGTTCTCCACATCTTCAAGTGTTTTTGTGTTGTTTTTTGTCTGTGTTTTTGTTGTTGTTGTTGTCGCTTTTTTTCTCCCAACCATTAATTAGTCTCATCAGTATCCCTATGCAACAGATCATCATTCCCCAAGACAGAAGGGACAGAGGATTTTCTGTCTTTTGGGAACAGTGTGAGACATTCAGCATTGTGTTGGGAAAATGGTTGACTCCTGAGCCCTCACTGTGCATTGAAAGTAGAGCTCAGGGCAAACTGCAAGTGCAGGAGGTGTTCCAGAAAGAGATCACATTGCAACCTACTGTCAGAAGTGCAATTAGTCCCAAACTTCAGCTTTCTATCTGGCAAAGATTTAAAACCACTGATTGTCTGTTACATTTACAGGTGGCTGAGGATGCCCTAATAAATTCAAATAATTTTATGGAACATTTCATGGATGCAGAGAAAAGTCTGTCCATCAACATGCTTTTCTAGAGGGATACAAAAGAAGCAAAGACCTTGCAAAATCCACAGCCTTATGGAAAGCTGACTAAATGAAGATGCTTGAGGTTTCCAGGTGCACTTGCCTGATACTGAGAAACCCCATGAGTTTGGTTGTGTAACTGCCTGTACTTCTTATAACAAGTTTCCTACAGCATCAGAGTTGAAGTGTCTTATGTAAATAACATGACAGCTACCTCCAAAGAACTTCGTTGAAATCTCATAAAGCAAGAAAGAGAGATCCAGACTTAGCATCAATACATGGAGGGAAAAAAAAAAAAAAAAAAAAAAAGTACTATTCTAGCCATTACTTTTTTTTTTTGCTGAGCTTGTCAGAAACAAAGCATAATTTTATGCTGCTGCAGGGATTAGTATGCCTTCTGGGAACAGATGTACTAAAACAAGTAATATATATCAACACAAATTCTTTCCCAAATTCTTCTTCTTTTAAAAAGCTGTACATAAACTAGAGGAAAACATTGTTAAAATTGGATATTAAGAGATCATTGAGAGAGAAGCTAATAAAATGAAAGCCTCACTTCATACTTTCCATTTCAAACTTTTCACTCATTGTTCCTTTCTCTGGATTTATAGTACAAGGTTTAAAATATTTCTAACAATGATTGTTCACCCGGAAACTAAACAGGCGAAATTTTCTGTTCTTGAAACACCACTGAATGAAGTTCACTGTAACTTGAGGAGGACAATCTCTCTCTCTGACCTGTCTCCAAAAGGAACATACACCATTCTTTGAACTTTAACTTTGTCTGTTACAAAGCCAGGTATAAGTAAGTATTCATCATGAGGGTCTGTGGCTCTGGAATATCCCTGCAACACAGACTGCTTGCTGGCTCCCTGTGCCATCTTGTGAGCCAGCAGATTCAGGAATCTGGAAACAGCAATGCCTGGGTTATGATGGATTAAGCAGTGCTGTCCCGGCTGCTTCCTTGCCTGGGAAACTGGGAAGAAATAGTGAGAATTTTGACTGACACTAGAAGCTGTGCTACTGTCCTATTTTTCATCTGAAATTATATTCAGTCTAAGCCAAGTCCAAACATTATGTATTTTCTAAGAAACTGTCACATTGTCATGTAGTCGACTAAAAAAAAAAGTGAGAAAAAAATCTCCTTGCTTGTAATCATGTGGAAGAGAATCTCCCAGCATCATTCCACTATCTAAAAAGGACAGACTAGGCTATTCAAAGACGTCTTGACAAAGGAAGACAGATTACAGGACAACCAGAGAAGCTCCTCACAGAAGCAGGATACTGAGTCCTACATGTCTAACACCATACCTGCCATCCACAGTTTTAGAACCACATATAATCTAATTTCTCAGAGCAGACAGTCTATTTAGACAGGAATAGTAGAAGTTTTTCTCCTAGAAGCCTGGAAAGGTGAGTGTGCATGTTGAGAAGGAATATACCTCTATGTTTACCAAGTAATGCCTTTTATTAACTTAATTCCTTATTATATTTCAGCCCCTCCACTCCCCTCAAATACTACTAGTTACTGTGGCTTTTGGCATTCCTACTATGGCTGGCACTTGGCAGCTATCAGTGCCCACAGAGGAAGCTCTTGCAGAGCAGCTAATGGTTATCACCACTGACCATTACTGAGAGCCCAAATCTCAATGGTTTTACCTAGGAGCTAAGTGGGAGTGTAATATACAATAAATGTTTGTTCATTGTCTTTTGTATTATAAGAGGAAGGAGTTCTGTTTGAGGAGTGGCGGTAGTGAAGGTCTCTTGCTGAGATAAGAAACTGTGAAGCACCTGGCTAGGCACTGTACTTAATGTAACAAAAGAGTCCGGCAAGGAGGAGGAGCCCCCTCCTCCCCCCTTCTTTCCCTCGTGTAACCACTCCCTGATAAGTTGTTAAAAAGAAGTTGAGTCACAATGCAGAGGAAGACTACGACCTTCATCTTCACGACCACCAGAGGGACCGAGACGACCCCCTAGCAGCAGTACGCGCAGCCGCAGAACATACCCGGAACCAAGCTATAAAAGGGGACTCCGGTGGGGGTAAAGCGTGCGCTGTTGGTAGAGCAGAGACTCCCCGGCCGCCCAGTGCTGTTTTGCTTGCTGTGCTTACTTAATTCAATAAATTTACTTAATTGACCTAAAAGCTCTCTGGAAAAATTATTTAAGAGAGTAAACTTAGGAGGAGAAACACCTGGGGAAAAGGTGTTTCATCTTTCAGGAACGCATGTTCAAGTGAGGAAAACCATTCATTTATCACAACTAAGGAGGTAAGTTCCAGAAAGCTAGGAGAGTCCTTTCTACACGAACTTAATCCTTCAAGGATGAGGAGGATATTGAAGGTTTTACATGCAGGATTACACAGTTTTAGCTGAGATCTGTAACTCTCTTTTACTTTTAAAAATATTTTCTGTAACCATTTTGCAAGGCCTCTATTTCCTCTATTCCCAGAGAGCATGAGAAGGCAATGACAGCTTCTCAGGGAACTGGGTCTGAAGAGTGGACAAAGTCCCTGTTAGCAATTATGCTGTCAGGAGTAGGAACTTTGACTGCAGGACACTGGGACAGCAAGATTCGGGCAGCCAGACTACAAAGATCCACTGTCGTGTGGCTCAGCATGCTAAATAAGGATTTGGCCTTTAAAACATTGCCAAGATGCCTTGGAAAAGGAACAGTTTCCAGCCACTATTCCAACTCACGGGCTCAGGAGTGCTCCATAGTCAGTGGCTGCATCCAGCAACTGGCTAACCAGTTCCCACCTGCTGTTGGGACGGGTGATCCTCGACATCAAGTTGTCCAATTGTGGGTTCCAAGTCTTCATTTTCAGAGTCCATCAGCTCTGAGCCTAAGAGTAAACAACAGTTCCTGATCCCAGTTCCTTTCTTGTGGAATGAATAAAAGTGAGATCTCTGCAAGCCTATGAGGAACTTCTCCTTCAAGATGCTTTTTACTCAATGGGAATTTGATGAATTAGTCAATAGCTCACACTGAGAAGTCCTTATTATATAATAGACATGAGTAGAGACATACTACAGATAAGAATGACATTTTATATATAAGGATGATAAATATTTCACACAAGCTTAAGGAAAACAATTTTAAGTACAAATGCCTTAAGTCTAGATATGAAAAGTTCCTAAGCTTGACAGAGGTGTTTCAGGGCATTGTGTTCTAGAAGGCTGTGCTATAAAAAAATGTCAAATTAGATGGTGCTGTGCTCTTTGGGGCATTAAAAGTGATAATCTACAAACATTTATCAACATCTGCTTTAAGAATTATCTGCAATTTCTGCATGAGAGCAACGTGTATTATTTCCTCAAGCACAAGAGCATACATGAGCAAGCAGTTCCCACATCATATGCGTCCCTTTGTCCTCAGCCACTGCCACTGACCCCTGAGAATCAGGCTAAGGTGATTGATACCATTCAGAGCAAGGGATAAGGAACAAATGAACTCTGCTTGGCAAAAGAATGAACGGAATACTAAATTTGGATGGTTTGGGTTTTTAATTTACTGCCATCATCCCCAACTGTAGCTCCTTAGGGAGACATTTCATACAGTTTTAGCACTTCATGAAGTGTCCATTAAGCAATATGACTGCAGCAGCAATTCATTTTCCAGCAAGTTCCCCACACAGGAGATTATCAGTACATGTAAACCAAGCACACAAATTGTCTAAGTACACATCCTTGATCATTCTTTATCTTCCATTATGACTCAATAAATCTAGAAGGTTACTAGGGAGGACTGTCAGCCTTTGCCCCTTTCTTTCTTTTTTTTTTTTTAATTTTTTTTTCTTTTCTTTTTCTTTCCAGATGAAAGTATGCTGGTTACATATTTAATCTGAAGGGAAAGAAAACACTTGGATCTCTGCCTCAGGAGACCATTCAGAGTGATACCAGCACTTCTATAACAGCTCCCCTCTGTGCTGACACAGAAAAGAAAGAAATCCAGGTAACCTAACCAGCCAATCCATACAGCACACTTCAGAAGTCCAGGAACCACAAACCGCTACCCATATTCCTTTTGCTGGTTCAAAATACAGAAATATCACATATCCATGGCCAAGCAGGTTTCAAAATGTCATTAACAACCTAACCAGTTTTGATGTAGTTCAACCAATGCTGAACTGGTATTTAACTGAATGTATGGTACAGCTTGTCACATGTCAGCAAGTGCAGGAGGCACATTAAAGTTTTTGTAAGCATAGCACTCGTCACTGTGTGTTCAAAATGTTTGTCCTTGGACCATATTGGTCTGGCAAACCACACTTAAATCACACTAGCTCATTTTCTGACACTGATACATAGTTATTAAAAATAAAACTTCCATTTTCTTTTGTCATAAATTAGACTTGTCAAACACAAATAATTTGTTATATGTATATTATTCATGACTAGATGAGCACTATTTTCTAGTGCTTCTACTAGATATGTCACATGCCAGCTAGGGTTATGTTTACTGACTCTGTAAAAAAAAATAATAAATAAATAAAGTTCTAACAGACTTTTAACACAGATTTTAATAACTCAAGTCTCAGATTCAGGTGGCAGTGTACAACACTCGGTACATTATTACCACATGCATTCCTATTAATGAAATGACTTGCTAATATGATCCTACAGAACCAAACCCTCTTGGTTTTTGGTGGTGCTGTGCTCTTCCAGCTCCCTAAGCAGCTCTGAGATTTCTGGGTGCTCAGATCTTCTAGAAACCCACCCCACTGCAGTTTCTCTCTAAACCACTACACATCACGGTTCTGCATGAGAGCAAACACAGGTTCCAGTTTCTTGACCTCAATTAGAAAAATGCACTTAGCATTACTTCAGCCATTGCCACGTCTTACCTCTTGATAGCAAATCATTTTTCTTTTCTAACACAGAGCATAAAAATAACGCTGAATCCTCACACATGCTATTAAAAAAACTGAAAGAGAATCTTTATGGAAAGCAGTCTACATCAGAAAGAGCAGTCAGATGTTAGAGATCGACTTCAGTAAAATCATTTCACAGAGCAACAATGTGCAAGGAAAAGAGGCATATCTTAAGTTTTTCTTCAATTCCTTCTTATTAATACTAGTTCAGTACAAAGCAAACTGGAATGTGGTATCAACTGCAGCATCATTATAGAAATAATGATAAACTAAATTGGTCTAGGATATTAATAAATACTAGCACTAGGTTCACTGTTTGTGTGTAGCTACCACTGACACAAGGGGAAAGGAGTTCATTTATGTCATGTGTGCTTTCTACTCCACATTTTACACAAAATTTGATAGGTATTGCACTGTAGTTCATTACTACTTTGGAGCACTATTTTCTCAGCTGACAATGCAATGCCAGCTAAGCTCAACAAGATACTTACTTCATTTTCTTCTGTCAGGAACCCTGTCTGGGAATTGCACATAGAAGGTGCAGCCTTGGTTTCTGCTACATGACAGGCCTGCATGCTTGCAGAATTAGGAAAGCAAATGTTAACACAAACAGGAAAGAAATTCTAACTTAAGAACATCATTTTATGGAGGGGAGGGAAACACAATTTATTTTATTTTCACCACAGTTGTTCAAACAAAATGGAAACACAAAGAAGCAACGTATATATTTCTCAAATGTACCCCTGGATTGAGGAGTCGTGTCAGATTGCTATAATGAGGAATGAACTCGAGCACTGCTGTGCCTTAAAGAAAGGGTATACTGCTGACATCAAAAGAAGAAACACAGTAAAAACATACCACTTATGTGCTGGATGAAAAATGATTAATTTACAACTCCGCAGCTTTGAACTTCCTGACTCTCTTTGAACTGTCAGTTTTGCAACTGCTTTCCAGAGTGATGCTTTTATTTAGTCTATCTGCTCTGCCCTGAACCCCGAGTGTAAAAGACTTTTCTCTGAAACATGCCTCTGATGAGAGTTGTGGGGACAACAGCAGTGTAAGATGTTCTGAGGGGTCTGCACAAGCTAGGGAAATGGTAGCAGGCCACTTCAGACAATTTGTCATCCTTTTCGTCCTGACAAGCCCAAGAAGAAAACCTACTTCAGGAGTCTCAAATTCAAACTCTGCTACCTTTCATTCCCTTACGTGCAGAGTTGTTTTTTCTGACTGCTACTCACTACTCTATAGCTGCTGGCACAGACAGTCTGGAGGAAGTCTCTGTTTCTTAAACCCCTTTTCTGGGATTTAGCCACTCTAATATATAAACCCTTCGAAGCAGGGACTATATGTACAGCAGAATTCATGCAATGCTTAGCACATGACTGATCTGGTCAATGCCACTTCACATTAACTTCTTACACACATTAACTAAATCTAATACTCGATATATCAAAGTTAACTCAATTCTAATCCCAAAGTAATATTTTTCCACTTAAATAGATAAAATTACTGGTCAAAATTTAAATTTGTAAAACATTTTACTTAATAGTTGAATATAATTTCTACAAAAAACAATGGATTTCTCTATATTTTGCATTCTCCTCTATGTGCTTCTTTAAAATACTTAACTTACAAACCATTCGTTTGTGACCGCCTTTACATCTTTTAAGTTGAGTTAATTTTAGGGGACCATCTCAATTTGGACTAATACTCTGGCTCCAGATATAATACCCGATTAATTTCCCTAGCAGTAACTCCCCTGAGTAGTAGTGCTGAATTTCATATTTATTATGCAAACTCAAGGAAATTCATATTATTTAAACATTATTTATGTTGCATACTGAAAATAATTAGCTGTTATATTTTTGGAAAAAGTTGGTACACGTTTTTTTGTTGTCTGGAAATTTCACATGGATGATATAAACTTCTGAGTTTACTGTTCCTATAAGAAAGGTATTGCATGGTTTCTTCTTTGGGTAGCTGCTATGAAATAGATGTTTAAAATTTAGCAGAAGCTACCAGGCCCCCAGATTTATAAGCAGTTCCATTGGGAAAGTCTTTCCACGGGATGTTTTGCATATGCAGAATTTGCTTTTCGCCACTGATGGGGCATGATGAAAAGACCGTTTACGTCACATACTGATACCTCACATTCATATCTACCACAGACAAATGGGGATCCATTTTCAGTATGACAGTCTTGATAGCCGAGGTTATAAATGGGATATTTCAGGCCATGACATTCCTTTACACTTCACTTTCTTTTACAAAATCCCTCTTGCTTTGGATTTATAACCATGCTTATCTCCAAACTTCTGTAGCAAAATCTAGCAAAATCTCTGTTGTGTTCCTGAAGGAAGTAAAAGAAACTGAGCTACAGCAAGGCTGTAATAATCGCTTTAAAAGGACAAAAGCTAGCAAGTGCTCAGCTTGCAATTGAACTGTACCTACGGCCACACTTTTTTTGCTGTGTTTAATAAAACCACTTTGAGAAACGATGCCAATCAACTTTGCTTGGTTGGAGTTTCCTGCTATCGTTTTGCCTGTCTTCTCCCCAGAGAACAGGGAATTAAATAGCCAACAAAGGCTCTTGATGAACACATTCAGGAATCTAATCTCTTGAAACAAAAATATTAATTAGATTTCATGCTCACATGCAGGTGTTGTTATAAATATAATGCTTTGTGAAGCTATGAAAATTATCTTTCCAAATGAATAATTTTTTGTGTTACAGTAGTGAAAAATTTTGGAAAAGTCTGACTTCCTTCTCACAGTTATAATTCAATCTTCATATATCAAATAACCATGGCATCAGCTTCTCTTTTGTTCCAAATATAAAAACACACACATTTCTTATGATTTAAGCTACTGCTTTTGAATCTCTCCATGTTTAGTCACATATAGCAGTCATTAGCTTATTTGCTTAATTTATCAAAATGAAAGACTAGACAAACCAGCACATGGTATATATATCAAAAAATATTCATTATGCATTTTAAACACTTTCTATAGCAAAGAATATCATGGAGTTAAAGCCCCATTTTCCAGAAAAATCAGTCTAGACATGCTGTAGTAATTATCTCTTCTGTGTAAACTAGTGGGATTAACAATTGATTAGATCAAGATAACTTGATTTAAAAAATCTTAGTCTTGTTAAAAAGCCAAACTGCTAATTAGCTAAAACTACTTCACATTTAGCATATAAAAATAATAAAAAGAAAAAAGAAGTATTACAGCAATCTGTGTCAACAAGTGATTACAAATACCCCCACAGTTCATTCTGTTGGAAGCTATGTTTAGGTAGAAATTTAAGACCTAGAACACTCAATACAGCAGGACCGTGAATCATTTCCCTATATAATGAACCTTGCCTGCCTATAGAGAGATCAACAGGTCAACATGCAGCCCAGAACCTTTAACATGGAAACTTCAGGCTTCTCCCGATTTATGTGAAAACGAAGTGCATGCTGTTACTGTCACTGCCATCAGTTTATAGAAGGAGACTCAGAACTGCTGACTGAGCACAAAAGTTCAAAAAACATTACTTTTGAAATACAAAATGATGGAGTTTTAAAAGTTCTAATCCATTTTGTTGTTGTTGTTACTCTGTATAGCAAAGGAATTCCTGTCTTCCTTTCAATCTTTCTTTGAAAAACATGACATTCAACAACTTGCTTTTAATTTATTATCTGAGATAAGATTAAGATACATTAAATGTTGGAACAGTGGCAACAATCAGCAAAGCAATTAGTACAGCTAACTCTTTACATATAAACAGTCTAATCTTGGCATCAGTCCAGATGCCTTGCTAAACCAGGGTACAGCACATACAAACCCAGGTATTTTTCTGATGACAGTGAAAAAAGAACTGTTAAATGAACTCTAACGGCAAAAATGGAGGCAAGTTGTCCCTCTTTGGTCTGCCCAGACAAATCCAGGTATTGGATCCAGTCATGCCAAATGAGTGACAAAAGCCCTCCTGTGGAACAAACCATAAATCCTTTACCTGGCTTTTTTAACCTTCCCTTTCACTGGAGTTTGAATCTCCTGCTACATTCACATTCTCATTGTCCCCCCACCCGCCTGTGTTTGATTTATGAAAAGGAATTCATGCAGGCCACCTCCAAGCAAGCATGGGCCATAGTCAGACTGCAGGGCTGGAAAGGAAGCCAAAAAAGAATTTATGACAGGCATGGACAGCAACAATTTGTTAGTTGCCCAGTATGTGAAGGGTCACAAGGAGTGCTTACATCCTGTGAAAATGCATCCTGTCAGTGTACATTAATTCCATTTAATGACCATGACCAAGAACATGTCACTGTTGCAGACATGATTTGGTTTGTTTGGAAAATACATCTACAACATCAGATGTATCACATTTCTGATAAGTGACGTGTCATCTTCCATCACAGTTCCCTGCCCCGAGCACCTGGAGGATCCCAAAGACAAGTCCACCACGCTCAGTCCTATGACGGCTTCTCCTCTTGAACCTCTTCCTGGATGTGTCACCACCTCAGAGGCTGGTGACATGCAGCGGTGGCTGGAAGTAGCTGGGCTATTTCAAGCTCCTGTGGTAGCACAGAGCTAGAGCTCTGACCTCGCCAACACCGTCAGTCATACTACCAACATCCATCACACTGCCAGCATCGTCACACCACCAACATCCGCCACAGAGCAGAGACAATGGGAGGAGGCAGCTGGGAATCAATATAGCTTGACGCTAAAGCCATACTGTATAAAAATATCATGTACGTTTGCATGGGTCACATCACACAGTCTTTCATGCTGCGAGGAGGAACAGTTAGTTTCATTTTTCAGACTACAGCACGGAAACTAAATCCCTGTGGGACTTAGCCGCAGTTCGGCACCTACACACCTCTGGGGTAACAAAATATGCAGTGACCATGCCCAAGGCCACACTGAGGCAGAACGAGGAAGTAAGTTTCCTTCCCCTCAGCCGTTTCAGACATTAATTTCTGTAGGTTTGTGTTCTGGTGAAGCTCTCTTTATAAGAGATTAATTGATAAAGACAATTAAAACAATTTAAAATGGTTCTTCAGGATACGTTTTCTGTCATGCATCATACACAGCTCCTCTGTATAAATCAATAATTTATCCCTCCCACACCTTTCTGCATTACAAACGGAGGCACTCACAAAATGGGTGTTTCAGGTACGAAAACCCGTAGCAGTAAATCCATGGGAGGAATGTGGTCTTGCTGTGGCAGGGAGGCTGCAGGCTGTCTGTAGCTGCAGCGAAAGGCAGTCTGCCTTTGTACTTGGCTGCAATCAGCCCTCACGGCTTGGGGCTCTGACCCCAACGTCAGTGGCATTTATCACTTGACCACACAAAGACCAGTTCTCTGCCCACTTCACAGGCTTCTGTATGTATTTAATTTTATTTCTATACACATAAGTAGAACATTTTCCTCTAAAAATCCTAATGACACCTGCTTCCAGTTACACCTAAAGGAAAAGCGTCTTTACAGGTACACAGTCAATATATTGCATTACTCAATCTTTTGGCTGTGCAAATTTAAACACTGAATGAATTTATATTTTAAAGTGAATTCTGTTTCTGCTTCAAGAACTAAAGCAAATCATACAGCAAATGACCTGTTTTAACAGAAGCTAGGAAAATATATTAAATGCCTAATCTCAGACAGAGTAATATTTACAGGCTTCTAATGCACTATTTGTTATTTTTCTGCATCCATCTGTGAGTAAGTTTAAAAGCCAGTACTCATTCTCTTCAGCATATTGCTGTATGGCAATTCCATTTCTGTAAGTGCTGGTAAATAAATAATTCATCTGCCATTAAAATATAACCTCTCCTAGAAGAACTGTGTATTTTATTAAGAATTTATACACAAAAGGAAATGCTCCAGTAGAGGAAGACATATCCAACTCAAAGGCTAGAAAATTATCAATAGTCACCAGACATACCTGCTCAAAAACTGTTTGGCTACAGGTATCTTAACGTTGTTGTTTTTTTTTTTCAGTGCAATAAGGAGACATTACTTAATCTAATAAATTGAAATGTCACGAGCTTTTAACAGAGAAAACGTTAATTAATATGTGAATTTTCCTAACAAAGTCCCAAAACAATTCCTGAACAAAATCTGAGGAGAATGAGTACAGGAATACCTCGTTATTCTCAATATACATGACTGAATACAGAAATACCTCAATGTTCTCTTAAAAAATCATAGGTTGTAAAAGGGTGGGTTTATCTTCCTTTACACAATATCCACAGAAGACGAAGAGATATTTACCATAATATCAGACTGATTTGTCCTGCAAACTGTGGTGCTGCGGAGAGCAGTGAAAGAAAAGGACAGAAAAACTACTAAAAACTACATGCAGCAACACCTGTGTTTTTTCAGTACAGATCAGATAGTTTGCTAACACTGCAGACTAAAGTACAGGAAGCAGAACAAAATGTTATAGCTATATAGGTAATACTGTCTTGTTAGCTGGCATAAAAGCGTCAAGTTCAAAAAACAGCACTATATAAAAATTCCATTACTTTGCCAAAAAGGTTTTCTTGCTGCTTGTTGCAGGCACTGTTCAGTCCAAAAATGTCTCTCTGGTCCTATTAACCTTCCTCACAGCTACTGTTTACTGCCAGGAGAATATCCCATTTAGAAGCCTATTATATCACTAATCATTTAACTTTCAGAAAGCTTCCTAAATATGCACCATTTCCAGACCCAGTGACTCTGGCCTGCCTTGAAAATACCACTAGAAAGACATGATTTGGGAAGCTGAAACATTTTTAATGTGTTTTATTGAGTAATTTGGACTCCTACAAAAATTCTCTATGAAGTTTCTCCTGATGTCAGAAACTGCAGGTGGAATGCAAGAAATGAACGCTGCCTCAGCTGGCAATTTTTTCTTCCTACAAAGACCACATTCATCATGAAGTGCATTGAAACAGCTTCTGTGGCTGCAACCACAACTTTCCAGAGCAAAAGCTGGCAAAACTCCTCAAATGCTAAGTACAAGTTTGAATATAAGTATTTTTCACAAAACAGTAGCAAAGTGCTCATACAATTTCTTTTGGTGCACCAATTCTAATATTCACTCAGAAGAACAGAATCATTTAATGCAAACTTCAAGAGAAGTTCTTAATCTAGCCTAGCAAGCATTCTTTGACTTGGCTATTCAAAGTTATTTTTATTCATTCTATACAACTACATTTCCAACAGTACTTAATTATTTTGGTCTTTTAGGTCAATAAATTTATAAGTCAGATTGACAGTTACTCATCTGCAGCTGGAGATATATATATAATGTGGCTGAGGGGCTAGATATTTTCTTCCCTATATCTATCACGTCCTGAAAATGAGGGCAAGATCTCTGTGAGATAAGAGCTTATGAGCTCTCTCAATAAATTCTTGCTCTGGCAGCCAGTCCATATGGCAGGGAATGTACAAATCCTTCCCCTGAGACAGCAGATAGCAGAGTTTGTCAGCAAACTGTGAAGCTACTTCAAATGTCAGAATGCTGCAGCAGTGTTTCTGCACCTTCACCATTTGCCAGTGTGTTGCTACCAGCATTGTATATGCGTGTTAATTGCTGCATTGGTAGCGTTGTTGTAATTCCTTTAGCCCAGACTAAACTGTTCATAAACAACACACAAATAATAGAAAAAGGAGATAACAAATAAGGTACTTTCAAAAAGAGAGCAGGTCTAGGTGGGGAACCTCAACTGAAGAGCCCAGCAAAAGTTTCCACCTCCTTGCTGATCCAATTTTAAAACTGTGCCCTAAACTGATTCAGGACCAACCTGAGAGATGAGCCAAGACGGACTTAGGGTTCCAAGTTATTAGTCTCTGATTCTGCTGTTAAGAGTATCTAGTAATTTAGTGTCCTAATTTTTAAAAAGGAAAAAAAGGAACACAGGAGGAACTACAGGCCAGTCAGACTCATCTCTCTGCCCAGTCCTACCTCTGCTGCAATGCCATACTAATGTTGTTTCCTTAAGTTGCGTGACCATGTTTGCCTATCACCACTCTAATTAGCACTGCAAAGTGTTCCTAGGTAAGTGCTTAAAGCTGACGCTTCCATGCTGCTAAGGAATATCTTTGTTGTATCCTTGCTTAAATATAGCTCCAAGCTTTCAGTCACAGTTTAGATCTGAAGAACACTGCACATGCCTTCTGGAGAAGTATCGCACACCAAGGTACCTGCAGAAAACTGTGCTCAGTGAGAGCAAGCTGTGGCCTTGAAAATGCAAAAACAGAGGGAGTAAAAAAAAAACACCACTGCTCTCAGTCAAGTAAGTTGTGGCTCCTTTCTACTGTTTGCATGGTTACCATCACCTTAGTCTCAAAGTCACAGTAAAGGTCCTGGCTACATAAAGGAAAAAAGAAATGAAAAAATTAAAAACAGGTTTATACCAGCTGACTTTAAATGTAGTCTTCACTGGAAGACCTTCACATGACTTCCACTTGCCTTTTCACTACAGTAAATTAGCTCACAAAGGAGTGTGGGCCAAAGTTTCTGTAACTGGCTGCTGCTACGCAGACAGAGACAGGTGGCAATGCTTATTTTTACTAGACTACATTTATATTCTGGTTGTATAATACAGAGATTTGCTTTTTGCAGAAAGGAAACAACAAGTTTGGAAAGTTGGAAAGGAGGAAAAGAGAAGAAAAAATTAAAATTCCTAAAGCTACATACATAATTAATAGTAATCTCATACACTATGAAAGAAGATTTGGAAAAAAAAAAAAACAAACACCATAGGTTTGCATCTAAAGACTTGGCTGCAAAACCAGGATTTTTTCTAATTCTAGGGTTGCCTAATTACAGTAGCACTGCATGCTGATGCACACGGAGAAAGGAGTTTGAACACGGGGTGTAAGTATTGTCCAGCTGGTGCCAAAACTCACTGCTCTGCCAACTTCTGTGTGAACACAGAACGTGCCTGGCTCAACTCAGTCCTGTGCACTGCTAGCTTAGAAGAACTGAGTCTAAGTGTTTGGTTTTAACACAGCCTGAACGTGAGTATGAATCTGTAATGCTCTGTGGCAGCCGTGTAACCTTGTGTGGCTGCTAGGCACAGTGTGGGAACTGAACCCAGCCCTGCTGTGCAAAGGTGATGTCAAGCAGGAGGTGCTATTTCCATTGTATATCCATCTGCATTCACACTTTTTACAAAACAGACTAGCAAATTTAATCTTGACAGCTACCAGAACATGCGAAGATCTTTTGCAATCTTGCTGTTAATCTTCAGAACATGTGACAATTGCTGTTTTATTTAAAAACAGTGCAGGCAAGGATCCCACTTTTCTCACCCTTCTGAAACACACAGAATTGTCCGCAAGAAAAAAAGTCAACTTATTCCAGGGAATGCAACCAGTCTGCACTGGAACAAAGGTGTTTCTGCCAGGAACATGCAGGTCTGCAAAAAAGAGAACTAATGCAAAGGAAACCAGCATAAAGAACAAATCAATTAACTTCACAGAAGTTACCAGACCATGCCAACTGATCCCTGCATTAATTCTGGTGAGAATTTTGATCACAGCCCAAGGAAATGTGACTGAAATAGTCTGTCAATGGAAGCAGTCCCACCACCTATTAACCTAGCCGTGACACAGAGCTGGGACCTCCTCCACAGTCATTCACTCTACACTTGGGTCAAATACCTTCAAATACAGAGGTCTGTATCACCAGGCAAGGCTATTCACTCCCTATCAACAAAAAGTGCAAAGCACAATTTACTGATTTGCTACAATGTACCAATTTGTTGCAATTGCTTTTTTGTTTGTTTGTTTGCTTATTTTCTTCAGGAAGGTTACCCTCCAACTACTATCTAAGCCCAAATTTGCCTGAAGTTAACTATTAACCTTGTTTTCCAGAATGAGCAGCCTGTGAATACTGCTGCCAGATCCAATTAAGAGGAAGGCTTACGTATGAATCTGGTTTGCTGTTCTGCAGTTTCCTCAACTTTCTTTTTGACAGTTTGTCTAATAGCTCCTAATACAAGCTCTACTAATCCATAGAGGACAAGCCTAGAGCAAACTGAGACTTAAGTCAAAGGGGTTTTAGACACTGCTAGAAAATGTTTGCTTAATTCCCTATGCAAGAGTACACTTAACATCTGATGCCTGATGCTGAAATTGAGAACAACTGGTCACATTTGATTGAAGATGAGAATCTTAGGGAAAATTTAGTTTAGCAGCTTGATTTAGAATTGTGGTCTCCTGACACTCAGGCTTTCTGACACATAGTCTTTCCTTTAAATCCAAGTCCTTGGAGAGACAAGATTACTAAAGAAATTCAGTTTTCATTACTTTTAATCTACTCTCCCAATCATCCTGGTTGCAAAGGAAATTTTGGAAATGTATTCAAGCTAACTTTTTAAATGTAAGGAAATAACCCTCCCCCCCCCCCCTTTTTTTTCCCCCTCTTCTGGCATTTTAATCCCTCCTCTAGGGACATTTGGCTAGAACGTATTGACTCATGGGTTTCTGAGGTCAGCAGTACAGACTGAAAGAGATTCCTGTGGGAACAGAGAAAGCTGGGATGGGTTGTCTAGTTCCTGTCAGCTTTTGAAGGTACTTGGAACAGCGCTGATCATGCAAATGATTAGTTTCCTATAAAAGAAACTAAAGTAAAAAGTCAGAGTAAAGGACATAGATATATATACTAATAATAGAAGGCAAAATCAAAGTTTTTGAACCAACTACTTTGTGTTACATGCTGCAGATTCCTGACCAAAACAGTTATATACCAACTTTCCCCTGTCATCTCTGAATCGAAGAACAGTTTACACAATCTCATAGTGACTGTGATTGCAGCTTCATTCCATCTGCAGGCTTTCTTCTTGCCTGGCTGCTTGTCTTTGTCTTACCTATGGATTTCTGTGTATTGTACTAATAGACAGTAACCGAGAGGGACAGACAGATTCTACCAAGAAGAGTAAGACTCAAGTAGCACTCTCTGCGGCTTATTTTGCATCCTTTGTTCTACTTGGGTACTGCTCACACTGGAGGTACTAGAGTTTATAAGACTAGTTGAATTAATACAGGACCTTAGATGCTAACTAATTCCAAATGTGAGACTAAGTTTCCCAAATGTTTCCAAAATGATAGGACAAACTGACAGCCATTCAGAACAGTATTCCAGTCTTAAGGTTCAATCAAAGGCCTTGCTTGGGTCTGATGACTTTGCAGGATTACTTTAGCTAGGCTCTTATAATTTTTAAAGAACATTTATAATACATTTTTCAGCATAACTCCTCTTTCTTTATCGCCAATTTTCTAGCATTAATAACACATTTCTTATGTTGTTTCTCTCCAACAACTCAGCATTTCAGTAGCACACACACTTCTAAAGCCTGCAAGACTCATAATTATAGTTCAGATAATAAAGGAGAAATAACATTCTGCATACTTATGGGAAAACAGTAATCAAGAAATTTGCCTTCTGTTCCTAGATCTGGCATAGATACCCCATGAATCCTTGGACAATTTGTTTATATCAAAATTTTCAAGTGTTGCCAGGGGAGTCTGAAACCTACAATAGGCCTGGCTTCTAGAGCTAAATCTCTTAGTAGTGGATACTTTTTCAGAAGCATTGAACAGCCACAACTGCCACATGTTTCTGTTGCATTCAGCTTCTCCAGCATACAGTCCTCCATACCCAGTTGAGCCCAGAGTTGGCAGAACTTCAAAACCCTGAGATCTTAGCCATCCGGGCTTTGCCTTCTGTAACAACTTTGCCTCACTCTAAACAGAGCTCAGCATGAATTTGTTTAACGTTGGTAGTAGAAGGCTGGCTATCGATGATTACAAGCATTGATAACCTTGAATAGTTCTATAGAAATGTAATGTTGATCTACCAGCAATGGCAGCAGCTATCCATAATGTGGTAAAGCATTTAAAACCAAGTAACTGCCAAATACACCCTGCACATCTGCCTAGGTAATATATTAAACCTTACTTTTGTAGATGGTCTTTTAAAGCAAATAGGTCCAGGAAACTGTATCAGGAAAATAATGCATAAAGAAGCTGAGGTTTTGTGTGTTCACATAGTTTATGGGAACATCAACCAAAACCAACCTAGCTAAAGTAAGTACATATGCAGCTGAGTGGAGAACTCTAGCACATGAACATCTTACTCAGGTATTTCCGTTCACTGTCTGAAAGAAACAAGATGTCCAGAAGCATGACTCATGTGCTAATATTGCTAATGTCTACAGAAACATATTAGAATCCTTTGATTACATCAATTTATCCAGGAAAACAGCTTCAAAAACACAGTGAAAAAGTTGGTGACTTAGGAAGTCTTCCTCTCACAGAATAAACACCTTCTTATTCTTTGCACATCTAGGGAAGTGTGCAGGTACCAGTCTGGATGTCACATTTCCATTTACAAGGTTTTTTTGTATTAACTTAGCAGTAAGAAGCAGGTCTCTTTGGAGCAATCTGTCTACATTTCTGCCCAGCATTGTAAAATGGAAGATACCAATTGTGTCTAGGAGGCTTTGCAACTGTCCTGAAGTTAGCTGGAAACCTGATCTAACTGCTGTGTTGGATCTGTGATAATCTTTTGTGTCACTTCCAGTTTGATTCTTTTCAGAACTGGCTGGCAGAGTCTGCTCTGCCACCAGCTACAGGTAAAGGTACTAGATTCCTTCACCTCTCCAAGTAATAAATTGATTTCTATTTCAAACAGTATTTGCTCTTGTTTGGTTTAAATAAACATGAAGAGCATTTGAATGGCTAAAGAACTGTATAATACAGATTTCCTCAATAGTTTATTTTTATTTTTTTAGCTTTTCAACTCTCTGAACTATTGCCTGTTAGCCTAGAGATCACGCTGCTATTGTCTTGACCTGCTACCTACATTTCATTGCTATCGGCCATCTGACGGCAGTGGAGCTCTCAGCAACAGCTGTTTATCTTTATTTAGCAACTTAGAGTCCTGTTAAACAATCAGAAAACGTGACTTGGTGATATACCAAAGAAAACACAGAAAAAAAAAAAAATTTCAGGCCTGTCTGCATCATGAAGGGTGGAATACCAGCTCCACCAATGCTGTTAATTTAGATTTTTCCTCGATATTATTCAAGGCTACTAATAAAATGTAAGCCCTATATGTATGCATGCAGCTTATCTGGCTATACACTGACAAATAACATGATACTACTTCAAATGGAGATATGAGATACAAATAATCGGACCGGTCACAGCCCCGCACAGACTTCCAATAAGAAATAATCTCCATGGGAAACTATACACTGTGTAAATCCAAACTGTTTGTAGTTTTAACTCTTCACAGATGTAAACTGCAATACCTTTCATGTCTGAATATCTGCAACTTGTGTTGCTTTGTCTGTTCAAAAACTGTGTAACTAATGCCATCAGAATGCAGAATCATTTCCTAGGTAGATATTCTATATAGAATATATCTCTATATATGAGATAGATATAGACAGATATTCTATATTCTACCTGAAGCTACGTTCAATTCTATCTAAAGCTACATTCAGGGTCTTGCCATAGCTGTGATGCCCTAACAACAAGTAAATGGAAAGGGGCTATCATGTTTGGATAATCTGTACAGGTTGCAGGGATGGTACCATCACTGTCTTCCAGTGCTCTGTATTTAGCTTTTACATCTCTTTAGCTCTTCAGCTTTTTAAGCATTCCCATTGTCCTTCTGATTCCCTGCTCTCTCTCTTTTTGTGCTAATATTCTCACCACAGAGTTCTCAACTCTCCACAAACCTAAAGGAATGAAGGATATTGCCCTGTATTCATAAATATCTGCTCTCTCCAGCAGCACCATTCACCATATGTTGTGTTATTCAATTTGCCATACCCTACGAGCCCCAATACAGCATGCTGTCTTTGCTAGTGTTCAGCCTATGCCAGAGGCCAGCTGCTGGCATGGGAGCAACTACGGTGTCTAACTCTGAAGAGATCCAGGTTGTCCAGACTACCCACCATTAGTATAGCTGCAATAACTAATAGTAGACAAACTTATATATATAAACTAGTATAGATGAGACTCTTCAAGAGGCACTGAGATTTCTAAAATGGAGGGCATGTATTCACACAGGTTGCAAGAGCCAAATGGCAAATAAACAGGAACAAGAGAAATGTCTTCATCATACTTACAGGGTAACGTGAGTTTTCAGTGTTATAAAATGATCTGATTTCTTACAACTATTAATATCAGTTTCCAGGAATGTGCACTTCCAGTTTTGTTATTTTGAAAGGTAGTGGGAGAAAAAAGTCCAAATATTTCCTGCAGCAGTTGCTTTTCAGGGAATAACTGCTGACTGGAGGTCTCACCATAAGGAATACTGTGTAGGTTTTGTTTCACAGAGGAAAAAAAAAAAAGCCACATTGCTTTGAAGCCTTATGCATTCATCCTGGAGAAGGTGCAGGGCACGTAGTACAGTAAGTAGTACTGCTAGAAAGATAGCTTGTCCTTTACGACTGATGACTGGTGGCTAATCCTGCAGCATGGTCCCTTCACCCACCAGGGCTGCTCGCATGGATGGCTCGCAGCCAGGTTACCCTGGCATGGCTGCCAGGTGGTGAGCGCAGTGCCTGGAAAATGTTTGATGCTGACAGCTACTGTGAACTGCTTTGTGGGGAACAGCTTTTCCACTGCGTTAATTCTGCTGCAATAAAGGATTTTCTAAACTAGAGTCATTCAAAACAGAAACATCATAAAAATCAAATTTATACTGAACTTTGGCATATACAACTTAGCCTGTATTTATCACAAGAAAGAATTACAAAAACTGAATTCTCTAAAAGCTGAGTCAAGAAGACAGCTAGGTCACTAGAGAAAAGGCTGCTCTGCTCCTTGCTCACAGATTGTGGTCCTAGATAACAGACATGCAGCTCTGCCTTCCCTGAACTTTGGAGGGAGTTGGCACTGCTTGAATAAGCCTCCTAACTGATGCAACGAGGATGTAAAATTTGACTTGGAAAACAGTCAAGCACAAATACACACTTCTTGTGTACCACTTACATGCAGGGTTAAACCATTAATTCATTTGTCCTGTAGTCCCCTTGCCCCAAGGATGTGCTGGTAACTGCAGTAGAGCACCTCTCTTGCCCTAGATTGGCACTGTGAGCTTTGCAGCTTTCTGGCCTCCTTTAAGGGATGTGGTCCTCCACCCAGAGACCAGTGCAGCACTAACCACATCTAAATTCCCTTCAGCACCCCCTAAGGCTCCACTACCCTATCTAATCTGGGTACAGAATACTAATAATTGTGATGCAGTCATATATGCTGACATTTAGGATTTGACATAGCATAATGAAGTTGCTGCAGATTCCATTCAAATTAAATCCTGCTGCAGATTTTCAGAGGGAGAGTACACCTAATCCTAAAAAGAAGATAAAAAAGTCTTTACCTGAGACTTGGAACAATGGAAGTAAAGGAAAGAAGAGAGAATTACTGATAGATTAAGTTGCAGCAATGTGAAGGAGAATGAAGGCCTTTGCACAACCAACAGCACAACAGCTTACAGCTCAGCTTCTAGTATAGTGAGTAATTGCTGGTACTCAGGAAATTAATCTGAAGATCTTAATTGCAACTAAAACAATTACTCATAATCAGAATGCTGTATTTAATAGTCTTTGCTACTAGTAGATAAAATAGCTACATCATGTGTTAAATACTTTCCGTGTTAAAATTTCTGATTGTTCCGATGCAGTATTCCTGTCTTGGGTTTCTTAGGTCATGAGCTGCTTTCCTAGATTCAGAGGAGTAAACAAGTACGCCCAGGCAAAATTTACCAGGAAACTTGCAGGGAAAAAAAATGGTGACGAGAGTCATCAAGGGACTAGCTGGAACTGCCTGAATAGATTTATCAATATGGTTTAGATTTCCATAACATTTCCAGCTCCCCTTGTTTACAGCACTCAAAAACCATTTTGTCTATAAATCACCCCTAGTTTCTCTACTAACGTTAGGCAGTTCTAACCATTAAGCACAGCAGCAAATGTTTTCATTAGATTTCTGTTCTTTGTAGGGATCAGCTGCATAGTGTTTTCTAGAATGCATGACACTTCCATTTTGAACTGTTCATTGTGATTCAGTTTCAAGAGGGCTCCTAAAATTCGAAGCAAAATAATGCAAGTTGACACAGATGCTGAGACAACAAGGGATTTCTTTTTCTCCTGGCTACAGTAGGGAAGGTTCATACTGAACTTCACATGGAGAGACGTTCCACTGCAAGGTAATCTGTCACAATAAATGCAATATACTGGTGCATACTATGATTTGCATTAGTGCACTTATCTGTTTCAGGAAGCACTGGCTGTAAAAAGCAGAACTATGGTGATAAAATCCAGTAAGAGTGTCAAGAAGTTACTAAGCAGTATCACTCTAATCTGTGAATTCTAGCTCTACCTCAAAATAGCTCAAGTACAAAATGAAACATACAGACCAAATACTTTATTCTATGCTGAAAATTAAACAAACAAACAAAAAACCTTTAAATGTGCAAATCAGAAATCTAAACAGATTTTCTTTCGGGTTTACCCAGCCTACACATTCAAAATTAAAATATGTCTCAAAGACCCACAAGAAATACAGCCTGAGTAAGGCAAACAATAAACAAGGAGAGGGCTACAAACCTGGCAGACATTTAGAAAAACTTTTTGTATATTTGTTCGAATGTGTTTACAGTGGTAAACTTGAGAGAGAAAAGCTTCAGTTCAAGTCAGCAGGGCAGGGCATTTGCCTTTCTGTACCTCCAGAATCGGCTAAGGACCAATTCTGGACTCTTATTAACAAGACTCATACATACACACCAGGACTCTTTTACAACTTTGTGTTTTAATACCTTCCAGGTGGTAAAAGAAGGGGATGCACAGTAAAATTAAGAGGGCCATAGTCTAGAGGCCTTGGACTCTGAGGGACAAATGTCTTTGTTGATAAACTGCTCAGCCTGAGACCCTGTACTGCCCCCCCTCTTCTGGACTCGCTTATGAATATGTATTTGTTGTTTCTTTTCTTTTTAATGGAATGGGAAACTTGTAGCCTTCTTTATAATGTGTAAATTAAAAAGAGGAAAAACGTGACTGCAGCTTAGGGTTGTTTTTTTAATACAGGTAATTTTCTTTGTGGTTTTTGTATAAAACATTCTGGTATTACTTGCAATTTTTTTCCTAGGGCAGTCTCTGGTGGCCTGGAGAACTGCCCCCACTCACAAATCTGCTTTCCAAATGTATATCGAAAAATCAGCTTTTCAGCATAACACAGTTACCTGTAGTGCCAAGCAAACACTGTTCCTGCATAGTGAAGTTCACACTGCCAAATCTTTCAGCTAGGAAACTGTTAGCTCTCCTATCTAATACAGACAACCCTTGCAGCCTAATCACAAAGCAGTATTTGTTTCCACTAAAACCTAAATGATGTCATGTTTAAAATAACTTTTTTGAATCAAAGTCATAACCTGGAAGGATGGGAACCTGCCTGTATACACAGAGTGAGTCTGAGATGGCAGCACTATCATCAGATACTTTCTCTCAGTAGGCTTCATATCTCTTGCATAAATGTTTATAAATAACTGCTGCAGAAAGGAAATACCCTTGTACCTTGTTTATCCTTAAGATACAAAACCAGCCCCCAAAACATGGGACTGAGCTGTTTCAACACAGCAAAAGCCAAGAAGTTTCTCATTTTGCATATTTTAGGGCAGTAGAATTGAATAGGAGATAGCAGCAAAACAATGAGACTCTTCTGTGTCAATAAAATGTACTGCAGTTTTCACCTGTACAATTATCATCTGAGTAATTACATACAAGAGCTGCTCTTTCAGGTCAGAAGACAAGGCATGTAAGCAGAAATACTCCCTGTCCCAACTTAGGTTCTATGCCAAAAAAGGGCTTCAGCCTTCTGAAGCCTGCAGCTAAGCTTATGCTCAAATGGGTTTTAAGCAATCCTATTTTCCTGGCCTAGATTCACAGCTTATCATCATGAAGTACCATTTACAACACTAAATAGAATAAGAGAATCCACCATTGTCATACTGCTGTCACACAGGAACTTTTATGGGTTTTCTTTAAATAGATGAGGTGGGTATTCCTGAAGGTGGAATTAATGCTGAAACAAATTGATTCTACTACTCAGATATATGCTAATCTTAAATGTGCTTTTACACTTTGTGAGTCAAACCAAAATGACAGTAAGATACAGCGTGGACATGGGAATATGCACATATAATCACAAGTGGGTATTCAGAACAGCACAGGATAACCAATGATCTTCCTTTGTAATGACTATGATGATTACTTTAAAACAACAGACAAGGTGTTCATCCCTGTGTTCTCAGGAGTATCAATTGCCTTTGTTCTCCCATTACTAAAGAGCAAACACACCCCTTTCTCTGAACATAATGGGAATTTAAAATGGTGCTATTAGTGCAACCTGTCTGATAATCTCATTATCCTCTTCTTTCCTACTAAACTGCCCGTTTCCTTCATTATAGACAATTAGTTAGTCTTTGGCCTCTGAGTTTATCCACTTCCTACCTAACACACTAAAGCAGCTATGACACCATCTCACTAAATAGCTTTAGTTTCACAGACAAAAAAATGTCCCAAGTGTAGTCGTCAAGGTACAGCAAACAGAAACAGACAACTTTCTGATATTAAAGACATCAACCAATATGTTGTGCATCAAACAGCAGACTGGTTAAAAACAACCTCAAACTTTCAGCCAACAGTAGGAACTGTGGAGATCTCAGGTTAATCCGTGACTGAGCATAAAAACCATGAGATGCTTTCTTAAGCACAAGAATATGGGAAGCTGGTAGGCTTCCACCAAAGATCTGCAAGGAAAACTTCTGTGGTACATACAGCCTGCCCTTGTAGAGGAAACAAGTCTGGCTTTCATGAGTGGCTTTATAAAACTTTTGAAAATTCAGCTTTGACACGGACTGAATCTTTGTGTACTTTAATTCCTCTTCAGCTTCAGAGCTGAATTAACAATTCCCTTCCTTCAAATGAAATAAGGAAAGAGAAAACTTACTTGCCAAGCTGCTGGAGGGATTCAGCTCAGTCTCCTTTTCTCTGTGATGTCCGTGCTCTCCAGTGGGCCTGCAAGTAAAGGTGAGAGCTGTTACCTGTGCCTCCTTAAACAGAGAGGGCAGCATTTTGTCCTCTTGCAATCCCTTAAGACTTGCAAAACAGCTACTTCTAAGGATCAGCTAAAACACACATAAATAAATATTCTCTGTGGAATAATCTGTTTTCCTGATACATTTTCTTGGGTGCAAAGATGATTACTGAACAGACTTTGCAACCAAGAGTGCCACAAAACAAAAGCAAATTGAACAGGTATAGATCCAGGAAAGCATGTCTGTTGTCTTTCCAAGTAGGAACGGAGGAAGCAAGAGATTTATTTTACTAGCTACCATTTCAGAAATAACACAACAAATGCCCTTAATTAAAGGAACAACTACTGACAGTAACCATTCAAAATCCATAGTTAATGGAAAGACACAGAAAGCTCCAAAGCAGGGTACGCTTCAGTGGCCACATGAACTGTCTGAAAAGCTGCTGAAAGACAGGGAGAGCTTGAGGTGAATTTGCAACAATGGAAATTATCACTCTAACAAAACAAATTACAAGCAAAACTTAATCTGATCATGAACTTCTCTGACAGTGGTATAGTTAGTCCCTGAAGAGAAACCAAAGAACCTCTATAATTAGTAATGCTTAAAATCAACATTGCTGGAAACTATGCTAGGGGTCGGAGTAGCTCCAGCAGAGACTGGGATGACTGTGATAATGACTACAGTTAACCCCAGAATACCTCTGCACATAATTCCCTGCGAAGTTAATCACACATGTAATGTCAAGTGCTGTGATATAAAAGCATCAAAGCAGGAGGGTACACTTTAAATGATGCTGTGAAATTCAGAAAATTGTTAAATCTGTCTGCATCAGATTTAAAAAGCCTTGAGCATTAGCTGGAGACAGGTAAAGGCAGCAAAGCAAAAGGTTTTAAGCAGTTGTGAAGGATTAGCAGCCCTGTACTTTCTCCACAGCAGACTGTAAACTTCCCATGCTCTCAGCCTGTGCTTGTCAAGCAGCCCATTTGCAAAGATAAACCAATGTGAACGAACCTGCTTTGTTCTCTGCACAATTTGCCAAGTATGGGTTACAAAATCACTATTAAAAGTTTCTCAAAGGCAAAAAGTTTCTAAATTATGCTAAAAGAGATTGCTGGACTTCTCTTAAGGCTGTGCTAGGAGTGGATGACTTTTACCAGTCAGCTCTCGTAATTGCATTCACACTTTTTGTACAAAAGTGCATGACCTTCTCACTGAAGTGCATCAGGACACTAATCCATTACAGCCAGTCTGCGTTCTTGGTTATGTAAAACAGGCATCTGCAGACATTCAAACATTTAAATGTGATTTAAACATCGTTTTAAATTACCGGCCCCACTGGCCACTTCTGCATCAGCTCACTGACACAAAGATGAGTTACTGTCATGTCTAGCATTGCTGTCAGGGCCGCAGCTCCTAACAGTGCAAGGAGCCTGGTGTTGGTGCTCAGTCTTTGGCTTTTTAAAAAGATTTTGGACCTTTAAAGATGTGTTTGGGGGTCCTTTATCATCTTGATTGGCAGCTGATGCACAAACACAATAGAACCTGATGCTGTTACAACCATTTAAAGGAAACCTTATTTAAAGTTTATGTGAACTGCCACAGGCCCATGGCAGACACAGCATTACTGCGAGGCACTCCTACACCCTATAAAGTCGTGCACAATAAGGGCCAGCACCCCTGTGTTGTACAATAGGTGTTCACAGGGGAGCACGGTAACTTCTGCACCCAAATTCCTGTCAGGGCGTTCGTCCTCAGAGCTCTTTTTGCCACATATCTCTCTCAAGCAATCCAGGACGGGCTCTGCCAGCACTCACCCCAGGCCTGAGCCCAGTAACAACCAGAGGGAGGCTGCAGAAAGCCAGAACCGGCCAAATCCCCAGCGCATCCCCGCAGCTGCCTCAGGGCAGGGGACACCTCCTCCCTCAGCGCCCCTCGCCTTAGCTGCCTTCTTCTTCTTCCTCCTCCTCCTCGGGCACCACCGGCCCTACCCGGACGGCTCTGTGAGGGGCGGCGGGGCCGCCACTGCTGCTGGGAAGGAGAGACCGTGGGAGGAGAGACGAGCGGAAGAGAAGGGAGGAGAGGAGCAGAGGGAAGGGCTGAGCCCCGGCCCTGCCCGTCGCGCGCCCATTGGCCGCGGCGCGGCGACGCCCGGCCCCGCTATAAGGCAGCGCGGGCGGTGAAGCGGCTGTCGCGCCCGAGGTGGCGTCGGTGGGAGCGCCGTAGGCTGCGGCGGGGCCGGATCGGAGCGACGGTGAGGGGACGGGGACTCGGTCCCGACATAAAGGGGGCGGATGAGGCTGGGCGCCGCCGCCGCCGCCGCTGAGGGAAGGGCTCCGGGTGGGTGTGTGGGCGGGGAGCGCCGCGGTCCCCTAGGGCCGGTCTTTGTGTGTGAGAGGAGACTGGGGGGTGCCCCAGGCGGCCCCGTCGAGACCCCGGCACCCGGGCGCTTTGGCTGCACGCTGCCGTGGGCCGGAGCCGTGGGGCCGGGCCCCGGAGCTGCCGGCAGGGCCGGCTGTGGCCTCCGCGGCCCCCTGCGCTGCCTGCTGTGGGGAGGATGCGGCCCGTGGGTGGGCGTAAGGGGTGGGAGCGCCCCGTGGTGTCCTCCTCTCGGGTAGGGGAGAGGGGGGTGTCCCCTCCGTCTGGCCGGGCTGGCAGAAGCAGGGACATCCCTCTGGGAAGGGAGCCCAAGGGATCTGGGACGTGCAGCTGTGCAGCCCCTCCCACCAGGGGGATGAAGGCGGCCAGGCCAGGCGCAGGGCGGCCTCACCTTCGCTTTTCCCGTGAGCTGAGATGGAAACCCGGAGTGCAGGACTAAGAGCTATTGAACTACTTGGTGCTGGTACATGACACGGTTTGGTGTTACTTGCTGTCTGTGAGCAGGGTATAATCGAGCAAAACTGCTTGATTATCAGTAATAAACAGGAACAAGGTAGCTGCTGTTGGACAAAGCCATTAAAATACATATAACCTGAGTACTCGATTTTGTAAGTTAAAAAAGGGGTTTCATCAGCAAACTTAATGTTGCTGCTTCAGCAAATTTTCTAATATATTGGGAATTATGCTATGAGACAGGGTATACATGGCACACTTCTGATAACCACCTGTCAGAAGCGACCCTGTTATCTTGTCTGAACAGGCCCCTAATCAGAGCTATGTGTGGCTGTGACTGACAAGCAAGTTCTGAGTGTGACAGAAGCTTTGCCAGGCAAGTGCCTTGGCAGCAGGCGTGATCTTAACAATAGAAACCTGCTGCTAGTTCTCCATAAACTGGATCTCTTGCCTAACAGGCTGTTACAGCGTAAACCCTTTCCACTTGCCATGCTGCTGAGAGCATCTGCGTGTTTTTGAAATTGTGTGGCTGCATCTGGGAAACTCGTTGGCCTGCTCTGCCCTCTCTTCACCTTGCTGTCTCATGTAAAATACTAACTGCAGTGTAATTTAACTTGGTGTAAAAGCTCTGAAAGTGATTCGTGATTAAGTGTAAGGTCCTGTTACACCTCATGTAGAGACTAACTGCTGTTCCAGGCAGTGATGCTAGGTCTAGTGTTTCTAACTCTTGCTTGACTGTTAAGTTTTTGGAAAACTGTCCTGGACAGTAAAGCCTTTTATTCCTCATAACAAGTGGAACAAGGGTTGTGGTAGGAGACTTGCACTTAAGGTTTCCACTGAACAGCTTCTTGCTTCTAAAACAGCCTCCAGCCAAGCCTCGCTTTGTGCAGTGCAATTTGGCTTTATCAGAAAGAGAGGGGTTTAAACTGGAGTTGATTGAGAATAACAGTGGTCCCACAGTTTCTCTGGCAGTAATAAAGGCTGACTGCTTCCACACTGTGAAGGCCTCCAGTTTTCTGAGGCTGCGTAATGTGAGTGCTAGGCTCAGTCATGTGCCAACCCCAGAATTACTTTCGGGTTTCCCCTGAGGCTTTTTCCCTCCTTGTTCCACTGGCAACGAGGATGCTCTTGTGTTGAGCATGCAGCATTCCTTAAAAGTAATCTTACTTGTACATACAAGAGGAAGCATTTTTCAGTTAGTAGCATCTAGTGCAAGCTGCGGTTACTTTCCTGCAAAGATTTTAACATGGAGGCTTTTTAACTAAGCAGTAGTTATTACATAGCTATTTCTAAGCTAAAGCCATGGTGGTAGTTTGATCCTCATATCTTTTCTCCAATCTAATTTAACTTGCATTATTCTTGCAGTATTTTGCTTAAAGTATCTTTTTAAAAACACTTAAAAATTGCACCTTAAACTTGTTGCTAGAGGATTTTGAGTGTTCTGTTTTGGTGAACTCTACTAGATTTGCCTTTTTCCTATAGCTTTGGCTGTTACCGTAGCAGTATTTCTCTTCATGTGCATGCCTGCTGGTATTAACCACAGCTAATTTAGCAGCAGCAGAATGCCTGCAATCATGAAAAACTTTGTTTAGAAACTACTGCCAGCCTCATAGAATCTGTCCTCCAGCAGCCTTCTGCAATTTAAATTGGTTTTCTGTTTGTCCTTTACTTACAGCTTTTGGATTGGATAATAAAACTTTGCAAATGGAGTTGTGAGTGGAAGCTGGCATTAGCTGCAAAAAAAAAGAGCTGTTGTTTCTAGAAAAATGGCTTATACCTGATGTTTTCACTGCTTGACTGCTGTAGGAACTGAGATAGGCTACTTGCAGTTCCCACCAGGGAATCTTACCAATCTTGCTAATGAGTAAAGTGCTTAGATGTGTCCTTTGGCAAGTAGGATAGGAAGGGATGGATGTAGCTCTAGAAGTACCAACAAATACATACAGATGTTGCTAGCAATTCCTTTGAAGATCAGGAATTTACAGCTTTTAATATCTTACAGTAAAAGTGGTGGATGAAGTCAGTGCAGCTCCTGGTATACTTATAGGCGTCTTTAGCTCAGGTATGCTTTGAGAAGTGAGCCTTAAAGCTTGTTGTAATCTCCTTTAGGATCAATTTAAGGGGATCAACAGAATGCAGTATTTCTCCAGGTGAGAAATGGACTCTAAAGACAGCTTAATCTTGATTTCAGTCAATTGCTGGTGGCAAGCTGTGAGTTCTGCATCTTGAAAACAACCCAACCCAAAAGTCTTCCTGGTGGTTCTTACCAGTGTGGTTGCAGTGTGCGCATGTACCACCCTGAGGGCAGAATTAAGGCTGCAGGAGAGCTCTAGCTCTAGGCGTTGACCTAAAGCAAGAACAATTTCAGCATGAATTAACAACACTAGCTATTGCCAGAGCACTGCCTTTGTTTCAAACAGAATTATCAGCAGCTGATAAAACAATGCTGCTGCCATCCCAGCTACTACCATGCACCATTAATGAGCTGTTTGTGCCATTGTAAAGCTGTACAGTTGCTTAATATCTGTCACATAGGGTGCTGGCTCCAGGCTCCCTGAGTGGAAAGGAGAGGATATGCCTGTAGAAAGAATGACTACTACTCTTTCTCACTGAGAAGTGGGAGTTGAAGTGCTTTGAGAAAATGACCTTGAATTTTATCTGGTTGTCCTTTTGCTAGGGGGTGAATGTCCATGCAGTCATCTTTCTGAAGACATCTAAGCTTGTTTTCTCCTGTAGCTCTTAGTATTAACTATAGTATGGTGCAAAGACATCAGGAACTTTCTGAATAGAAGCTAGAAAGGGCTTCTTGATGTAACCTGATAATCCTGACAGCACGAATGTGAGAGACTTGCTTCTGTGCCTAGAAAATGAAACTTGCCAGGTAGTACATCTGGAGGAAGTTGTGCTCTTCTTTGTTCCAGAGTTTAAGAATTCAGGCGATCTGAATCGCTTTGATCAAATATAAAAGCAGTCAACTTAAAAAAAATAATAATAAAAAAAGACCTATCCATCTGGGTAAGATCTTTGAGGGGCCTCTAAGTTTTCGTGTACACTCAAGATTGGACTGTAGATTATTTAATAAGGGTAAATCAGCGTAATGCATCCTGTAGGTCCTAGTTCTCCATCTCCAGCACCTTCTACCTTGCCACATCAAAGCAAAATCACTTGACACACAGGAGAGCCTAAGCCAGCTAGAATTAACTTTCTAGTGTGAACAGAGTGAGCGCTCACTTATCCTGCCTCAGAGAAGTGTCCTGCAAGTTTGTTCTGTCTGTCTGCTACTGTTAACATCTGTGTTGTCTGGCTAGGTGGTGATACTAAACAAAAATGATCAACCCCCATGCTAGGTGCAACAAAGAATATTTGTTAGGCTCATCCTTCTAGTCTAAGTGTCCGAGTTAGGAGTGGGGCTTCTCTACAAAAATGATGATCTCCCAGTTTTAAAACCTGTTCTTCTGTTTAAGGTTCTGTGTGAATTTATTCTAGGAGCTGTCATGACTAAGCTGAGTTGACAGGTTAGAGCAGGGGATAGCAAAACAAAGCTGTCATACCCGCAGTAATCAGCATGTTCTTCCTGGCCAGCTCTGCACCTTGAAGCTCCCTACTTATGCTCCTGGCTGTCAGCTGCTGTAGCGCCTCACTTGTTGGAAGCAGCAGCTGTGCAGGAGTTGCCAGCACCTGCATGTGGGCCTGCAAGGTGCTTTCCAGTGCCTGCTGAGGAACAGGACAGCTGGAGAGGACTGATCTGAAACAGCAAGGCTTGTCCAAAAGGTGGAAGCAGGGGTTAAACTGCCTCACAACCTCAAGTGGTAGCAGTGCTATGAAGCAATAACTGTGGTGTTAAACAGACATGTCCAAGAATATTAAGTTTTTTTTTTTTAATCCAAGAACACCAATAAGTGCTTACCTCTCAGAACTCCTCTGAGCTGCTACTGTGTGTACTTGGTTCAGAAGAACCTTCCTGGGCAGTAGGCCTTCTGGGCCAGCTGTGCTCCTGGGGATCCCAAAAGAAACGGCAATAGCAAGAGCCCAGTGTATAACCTGGTAAGGGAGAGAGAGCCTTGTCTTAAGACAGAGGTCTTTCCTGTTACAGAATAGCTTAGGTTCCTACTTGAGGGAGACTCAAGCACAGTTTCACAAACTACTACAACCAGGTCTCCATCATCCACGGTGAACTGGGACCACTGCAGTTTGCAGCTGTGTCACAGAGGGGGATGGAGAAATGTCTTCTTACAGTCCGTATAGGTGTGGGTTCTCTGTTATCCGGACCTAACATCTAGCTCTTGGACTTCTCAGTGCTAAAAGCTGTTTTCTAGGTACCAGTAACTGTTTACTTCAGATGTAAAGGTATGTGCCACACCAAACAGCGCTCAGTAGGCTGTTGCTGCTGCTAGCAGCCCTGTGAGCTGTGGTACAGGGCTTCATGTGCCTGCGTGAGAAGCAGACTAAATCATTTGTGCTGATGATGTGGTGGTGTGGCTAGATCAAATGGTGCTGCAGTTCAGACATGCCCTGAGGAAAACAAACTCATGAAAGCCACAGTGACTCACCCCCAGCTGTTCTCCTGGTGTTGATTAAGCAGACTTCATAGCATTGCAAAACTGAGATGATAATGACAAAAATTATACACCTTGTCTGGATGCAGTGGGCATAGTTCTGCTGTTGCTGGTATGTGGTATCATTGGGTGTGGGTGGTTGTTTTTTAATTTGGGAAAATTGGGTCTGCTGGACTTGCTGCAGCTTTCTGTCAGGTCAGGTACGCTACAGGCTACTGGCTGCAGGAGTTTACAGGACTGGAAACACAACCAGTTTGTGCAAGTTAGTTCTGAGTCACTGGGCCCTAATAATGCTCATATTGGATTTCTCTTTTGTGGATGAAATGGCTGTGTGGTGGTGTGCATGGGTCTGCCATTCCATGAGAGGTTAGGGGATAAACCATCTCTGGCTTAAGTAAATGCTGTTGGTGAAGGTGTGATGTAATTGCCTTGACTCTGTTGTGGTGAGAATCCAAGGCACTGCCCACAGCCTGTGGGTTCTGACCTAAGGCTGGATGAGACTGACCTGTGAGGGGGGGCTTGCACGAAGGAGCCAATGCTAGGTGCAGTAGGGATGGTGAGGAAGAGTCTGGTCAGCATTTGTACAGGTTATGTGGCCCTCAGCACACTGTCACTTATTGCGGCCAGAAGAATCTAGTTAATCTAACACCAGTCAGTCCCTACACATCAGATGAATGCAGGCACTGCTGTTCTGCATTTGCAGCTGACCCTAGAGCCCTCTGGGACAGTATCTGCTGTACCTGAAACTGTGGCATTGAGCCCTGATTCCTACAGCAGTTCCCACATCGTAACTGGCTCCCATGAGTTCCTGTACTGTTGAAGAGAAGGTAGCAGGAAAGAAAAGGTGAGGAACCCAAAACTGCCAACTTTGTTAACAGTAACCTTAAATGTAAGAGGAAAGGCCCACGTGACTGCTTAAAATACCATGCATTCAGAAGTGGAAGTAGACAAAAATGTATGGGGGATGTCTGCTGCTTGCCAGAACTGTGGCAGATTATGAAAGTCTTGCAGCTCTTCATCTCCCATTTTCCTGCCTCTGTTCCAATTTCAGCTTCATTTCTAACACACCACCTTGCTCTTGCTATTTGAAAGCCACTAAGGAGGAGCAGAGGCTTGTAATAATAATCTTCCCCTTAGATTTACTGAAGTCTTCAATAAATCTAGCTTTACCAGCTTCTCATGAAAAATGCATTTAAAGCTGTATCTGTTTTTTACTAGCTCAGTGAACAACCAATTAATCACCATGTACTCAACCCTTCTAAACAGACCAGTGTTATGGATGGGTTTGTAGTAATCCATTAGCACTAGAATTAACTTTGCAATTAAGTTACCAGTCCTGGAATTGTTAGTGCATTAGGAAGATGTTGTACATTAAAAATTTTAAGTGCCAGACTTCTGTCAGTTAGATGTACTGTTTCTGTAAGGTTCTTTACAAAAACTAAAGGTAGCCGAATTACTATCTTGTAATGGATTTGAGAGTCGAACATAATTTAGTATTTGTATTAAATAGTCTTAAATCTCTTTATGCTAAACTGTATAGCTTCCATTACTGGCAAAAAATATATATAACTTGCTATGTGAATCTAGGTATATCCTTGATAGAAGCTGTGAGTTTGCTGAACTCTGCCTAGTGACTTCAATGGTTGCAAAAACTTTGGGTTATGATTAAAACTTGACTATGGACTGTTCTGTCCCAGAACCACCTGATCCTAATATGCCTCAGTATCTTTTCTCATCTCAGGAAAAAAAATCTTACTCATGGGCATCTTGAAAGCAGGTCAAGTTGAACCCAAGTTTAGTTCGTTTGCTTTAGTTCAGTGTAGCCATCTGCATATTCGAAGGCAAGTTGTAAAGAAATGTCTTAAAATAAGTGTATGTGCAGGAGAAGCTTGAAGCACTGAGTGCAGGAGGGTCATGTGCCATCACAGAGAGGATACCAACCATAAATGTAATATTGCTGAATATGGTGAAGCTGAACAAGTGCATTAAGTATCTATTTTTTTTTCCACTGCAGGAATTTGAAGATACAGTGAGGACAGCAGAATCTTCCTCAAGAAGTCTGACAATCTGAAATACTGACCATGTCTATTATGGATCACAGCCCCACCACGGGAGTGGTGACTGTCATTGTTATCTTGATTGCTATTGCAGCTCTCGGTGCCCTGATATTGGGCTGCTGGTGTTACTTGCGTCTGCAGAGGATCAGCCAGTCTGAAGATGAGGAAAGCATCGTGGGTGAAGGAGAAACCAAAGAGCCCTTTCTTCTTGTGCAGTACTCCGCTAAAGGACCTTGCGTAGAGAGGAAAGCGAAACTAACTCCAAATGGCACAGAAGTACATAGCTAACTTGGAGTAATGCCTGTATGTGGACTGTGCTTATGTGTGTAACCAGCAGAAGAATCTCTATACTGTGAAGAACTTGGTCATGTGCATACTACTCATCAGAAAACACCCTGATGAGAGGCTTAAATAAGCTTTCATTGCAACTGCATGCACTGTGAAGTTGCTCTTTGTGTCAATTGTGTATCCTACTTCTGTGACAGGAGCTGACTCACCTGGCATAAAGTCCATTGCCGGCAATGGACACCGGGATATCTTTGAGTGAAGAGACTGATAGCATCTTTTTGTTACTTGAATGTTTAGCTGAGCCTATTTTGATGGAGCTACTACTGTAATGTGAACTACTTTACAACTGTGAACTGTAAACAGGCTGCCAGAAGCTTTTTGCTTTGTGCTCCGCAGCACATGAGAATAGTGTAGTGCAATTGTATGTAACACGAGTACTCCTGAGCTACAACTGTAGGTGGAATCCAGATCTGCAGTTAAAACTTGCTTCTGCTATTAACTCCTGAGTGCACAGCCATAGAGCCAGAACTCCAGCAATTCACTGGACTGGTACAGAATATGTTGAAAAGAAGGTAATATACCTTTTTTGAAAAGCAGGTATAACCTGACAGTAATATGCTGAGGGAAGAAACACAGGAGCTACAAGGAAGGAAATGGTTTCCTTCAGTTGCAGCTAGGCATAGGCAAAGCTTTTGGCTGCTAGAACTGAGTTCTCCAACCATGTAGCTACTGCAAGGAAACTGCCATTTTGATGGAACTGGGAACTGATGATGGATACTGAACCCTCAGGGATGGTCCAGAAGGCTTCCAGGAGTTTGAAGTGGCAGTAGAGCAGGGTTTTCTTTTCTGTCTGCATGCTGAAACTGCAGAAGCGGTTACTTATTAAAACTTATAAATGTAACTCACCTGATTTTTTTTTTCCTAGAAACCCTGTTTGTGTACTTAGCAATTCAGATGTATGTAAACAAAATGTTAGTCTGTTGTAAAAAGGCTTTATAGTCAAGTGATCAACTATAGAATTCAAGTTGTGTATCTTGTAGGTAACTCTTGTGGCTTAGCTTTACTACTAAAAGATAAAAGTTTCAATCCTACACAAACTAATGTTGATACAGAGAAGCAGGACTACTTTTCAGTTTAGGGGAGTCTTCATACTACCAGCTGGGAAGCACTTTCATGTAAGGATGGGTTATTTCTTTCACTTCCTGCTCTGTGGAGGAAACTGTGCTATGGAAACTGTAAAAAAGATGTGTTAAATACTTGGAGAGAAGGGACAGCACTAAGCCACCAAGGCCTGCTTGCCTACTCTCAAACTGTTGGGTAGGCACACACGCTTTGAAGCCTGGTTCACTTAACTCTAGCCCCTAAACTCTGACTTTATATGTAGCTTCCTTGTGCCTAATCTGGGTTTTAAACACTTGATTGCCTAGGACAAAAAAAGTTTACTGTGAAGACCTGTTTCCTGAAATAGGCTACAAATAATGAAATCCAAATTCCAGCTCGCTTCGAAGTCACTTTTGCTTCTTGCCCCTGTATGTATGACATAACTCTAACACGTGCCTTGCGAGCTTACTTGAGAATTGTGTAACTGGATATAAGACAATGGCCTACTCAATAAGGTCGTACCCCTTTCTTCTAGAATAAGATGTTGTCTTGCATGTTTAGTGCTGCATTTGGCTTCTAATTTCTTAATTGAAGGCTCAAATTTGAAGCAAAAACTAATACAGTAGTGAAAAGCTCCTGGAATTAACACTAAAGTATACTATAGGCTATACTGGAGGGCAGTTCTTGCCCTGGCACATGCTTAATATACTTGTGTTAGGAGACTTGCATGTATAGCCAGACCCACACACTTAAGACTGCTGTATTCTAGAAATCCTAAAAAGCAAGGAGAAAAAGGGTTAAATCAGTAAGATTGTTTTTTAGTTTTGTTTCACTAGATAACAGTTCACACAGTTCTGCTCTTGCAGGTTTCAAGACAGGTAACTGGTGTACAAAAGTGATACAAAATGCTGAAGTTCTTGAGTAGAGTAGCTACAGCAAGATGACTTTGTCCATTCAAGTTTACTGATTATACAGATAAAGTATCTCCATTTTAATTCTGCAAACAAGGCAGTGTAAAGGGCAATTTTCAAGAATTAAAGGAAAAGTATAAATCAATGGTCTAATTCTTTCCTTCTAGCAGCTGTTAGAGAAAGCTGGTGAAAAATAACTGGTCCTTAGTCAGATGCTTTACACTGCTGCCCCTAAACATCAGCATCTTTATCACATAGGTGTTTGCGAGTTAGTGCAATAGTAAAGTGCAGAAAGTTTTCCATACTCTTCTTCTCTTTAGATGTGGGTAGCTAATAAGTTGTTCAATTATACAAAAATATTTCATTTGATTTTCTTTTTCTAGATCATATGGGGGAAGAAGTCTTTATTTACAATGAAAATTGCAATAAAATTTGCATAAATACCTACCCAGTACTGTATCATTTTACTTTGTGAAAGAAATCATTCTGTCCTGTTTTTACTACTGTGCTCTGTTTCTACAATATCAATATTATCAACCCTTTTTTCCTCTGATGTGGCAGTAGCTGTTGAAACCAATACATTGTTGTCATCAGAAAGCTTTTGCTCTAGCTGAAGGGCTTCGTTACTTTCATCTTTGCTCTGTAGCTTTCCTTCCCTTGATGCTACCAGGATTCTTAGTAAAGTATTCTCCTTAAGGAGGTTTTCTGATGCATCAGCCAATTCTTGAAGCTTTTCAGCCATTTCTAGTAATTCTCGATTCTTCTGATCAAATGTGGCTTGTAACTGCTCGCTGTGGAGCTGCAGAGTCTTGTGCTGCTTTTCCAGTATGTGTTTTTGCTGCTGTAGCTGGTGTTCTTCTCTTCTTGCTTCAGAAAGCTGTGCCTCAAGGTGGTTGTGGGCTTGATGCAGAGCACTGACTTCTGATCTTAACTTCTGAATTTCTTTCTCTAAGTGTGAGATGTGTCCTTGCTGTAAAACTCTTTCTTTATGTAAGCATTCTTTGGTACAGGGTGCTGATGAAGAAAGACTTGAGTAATGTAAAATAAATTTAAGAAGATTAGGAATGTTAACTGAGAAGTCTTCTGGAAACTTCACACTTTGTTCCTTCCTAAAAAGGACACATTAATATTAAAACAGGTATGCAAATAATGATAGCTTTATTTAAACATCTGCTGTCTAACTCAAACTTAGTATCTTGGCTAATATAGCAATTAAGAGAAACCTAAACTTGTATAATGAAGGTATAGCACTAATATGAACCCTTTTATGTGCTGTAAGCATCTCTGCATTGGATTGGTATTTGTCTGAGAGCAAGAATTTTAAGAAACAGATTTTGCTCTTAATCCATATTAAAGATATTTATATTTTATCACCTTGAACTGCATATGGCATCATCACTCTGGGACATGGATGATCACAGTGACCTGATATTAATGAATGTTGAAGTTGAACAAAATATCTAAGTCTTCCAAATCCTATACACATCTTTTTGGAAGTTAAATCCATCGGTATAAAACTATCTGAAATAACCATTGTGAACCTCCATGTTCTCCTGTAATAAGTAGCTCAGTATGCTCTACCATTAGAAGGGTACTGCAAGGAGCAGAGTAGTAGTTTGCTTTTAAATGGTACATGGTCACTTTACTTAGAAAACAGGTGCTCTTGGTGTCAACAAACCATTCTACCTGTTCCTTACACTATATATCTGTATACCAGTGAGTTGACCAAGGAAACAAATCAGCCAGGTATCGGGTTGGATTTTTGTTGTCTTTTTTGTGTGTGTGGCTCGGCACACTGATCCCATCATATGAAGAGACAGGTCCATCACTTCGTGTGACAGCATACACTGTTACTCTTAACCTGACAGGAGGCCAAGATGCTCATCAAATACCAAGTACTACCAAATTACTTCCTCAGAGCTACAAGCCACTAAAATGACAAACACAAGCTCTGACTGTCAAATGTTAGTGTTGGCTTCTTTTTTTGATCATGTGCATCTTCTGAGTGAATTATACAAGTCATGAAAAAAAGATGTAGGGTACTGTGGGGGGGGCCCCCCCCCCGCTAAGAAAGATTATTTCAAAGCAAGAAAGTCAGATGCAAGTATAACATGTAATGCTTCAGTAAGTTTATCACTGCTGTTCCTGTACAACATGTACCAGGGACAACTCTAATGTCCCTATATGTGACATCTTTCTGAATTACTTGGAAAGTGCTGTGCACCTGGAATGGGAGTTTTTCTGAGTTACTAACTATAGTAGCCTCAAAAATACTTTCTATGAAATCTAACTCATTAGTATATGGGATATAAACATGCTTGTTTATTGAGAAATACTTATTGTATGGAAGATAATTTAAGAATTTAATAATTTTAATTAAAGAACTTGGGCCAGATGAGGCTTCTGTTCATCAAAATTAAGCTGTTTTTGGAAGACTAGGCATCATGATTTTTCCTTCCCTGCAGGCTTCCTGTGGTCAACCAAGTTACTCTTGTAATTACCATCAGCAGTTTCTCAGGTGACAATCAGTTCACATTCAAATTTAATGATTCATGGCATCTTGGTTTAAAAAAAAAAGTCTATGCTAAGACAAAATTGACTCATTTTACCGTATTATACCATACATATTACACCATATTTTACTATGTAATCATCCATTGTTTACTTATCTCAAACACAGTACGTATCAGAAAAGCTAAAGGCTATTTAAAATAGTAACAGCATGTGGGGAAGAAAAAGTGAGCGGAACAGGTAATTACGCATTTGCCTTTTGAGACAATTTTTGCAAAAGGAGCAGCTCTGAAAGCCTTAATACAAAGCTCCTTTGTATCCAAAATAACATATGACTACCCTAATGCTACTGCTACAACATACACTATCAAGAAGTAATTTTCTTTATTATCTAGATGCAGCAAAACAAAACACGGAAAAGCAGGGAAGAAAACAGTGACAGGAGGTAAGGTACCTTTGTGAAAACAATTAGAAAACCAATTGGACCATTACAGAAACAATCTCACTAAAACTATGAAGTCAGCCCAGAGACAGGCTAGAAGTGGTTTGTAAAATAGAGCAGGACAAAATGAGTATCTGAAAAGAAACAGGAAACACTGGACTATGTTGTAACATGGGGAAGATGGTAAGTACTAGAGGAAGCTTCACCTACCACAAACTGTTTTATTGCTCTAAAACCTGCTTTATCTATGTAAAATAACAGAAGAGTCTTTCTGGAATGATTGCATACCTGACACTTGTATTGTCTCCTGAGCCAAAGTCAGAGCTCCTGAGATAACCCACACTGTTCTGTTAGCCATAAATCCAAACCCAGCAGGCTGTAACTGGCCTCAGCTGTTAACAGCTGCTCAGGGCAGGATTGCTCTGGGGAGACTTCAGAGAGACCAGCTCAACCATGGCACTGCCACATGCTGAGATGCACAAACCCCTCTTCTCTGTGGCAAAGCACTGCCGTAAATTCAGAGCCAGAGTAAATCATCGTGGCACCTGGCACTTTGCTCCTCTGTGCAATGCACAGTTGTCATCACAATAACTGATGTGCAAACTAGATCCTTGTTCAAAATTGGGAATGACAGCAACATCACTCAGTCTCCAGGGAAGCAGAAGTGGTGGGGCTCATCAACTAGAACAGTGGTCTTAAATTCTACAACATCAATTTAGAATTGCAAAACTTCATCCAGTTTCAGTAATTCTGCTTTAGGTAAACTGCACAGTATCAATTGTCTTAAGACACTAGCCAAGCCTTGAGTATTAATGTGTTTAAAAAATAAAAACACCCAAGGTCAATCAAGTCTAATACACAAGGCATACATGGAACACCAGAAGTATAGCTAAAAAATTAAATTGAGCACTTATGAACACTTGTGGCTTTCTTGCATTCAGTATTTCCTGTTCCTCAGCCTGTAAGATGCTGGCTGTATCTGCATTATGTGTTACTGCACTAAGCAGAAATAGGACATAAATTTACGAGTGGATTTCACAGTTTCTCCCTGCTGCAGCCAGCCTGTAGGATTCAGGACCCCTGTATCTCATTCCAGGTCCCACCCCAGTCTTACATGCACTCTCCTGCTCTTCTATGCCCCTAACTTCAGAGTTCCCTTTTTCTTCCTGGCTCTTTGTGCTTTTCTCTACCTCACCCTCCTTTGTCTCATTCTTTGTTCACCCATTCACAAATTGGTTAACTTCCTCCTGCACAGCTTTCTTTCATCTTCCCTGAAATTATTCCTAATCCCAGTTGTCTCCTTGAAACTACACTTCCCTGTCCTACACCCTCATTTCTTAGCTCTTTCTCTGAGGTCTCTTCAGGCAGCTCATTTCAATTCTTTCCATTGTATTAACACCCTCTCACAGTTCATCTTGTTCCCATTATCCTAGGCAGGTAGCTTACCCAATAAGTCCTCTACCCATCTCTAATTGATTATAGCGTTTCCCCTTCCTCCTACCACCCTTCTTGACAGGATAAAAGTCCCATTTCTCTCACTAGCATGCTTCTTAATCCTGGTTCCCCTTTTTATTTAACTTGAACAGTTTTCTCCCCTACACTCATTAGATATCATAGGGAAGAAACACTGAACAAGCATGTGGAGAGAGTTGCTGCCCCACAGCACCCTTGCCAAAGCAGGCAGGAGCAGCACCAGCTGGGTTCCAGGGAGAGCCCCAGGCTAGGAAGAACAAGCTCCTTTGCTCTGGTGGTTGACACACACTGAACTGGGTGGCACCAGCAGCCAACACACTCTCAAATATTCTCTAGTATTGAATCTCTGTGGAATTCATTGTATTAACAATCTCCACTGAACACTTGCACATTCACATTTTAATGGCTTTCACTTGGTTAAATGTAGATGGGTTTTCATAGTATTGTAAAAAAGCCTATATTCAACATGAAGACTAACTACTGCCAAAGTACAGTGAAAGATTTTATGAAATAGTTGTTGGAAGATTTTAGATCTTTTTTTTTTTTTTTTCTTCCAAAAAACAATTAAACCACTTTGGCTGAAGTTTTCTCAAAATGCATTCAACCTGAGGCAGGTACTTGGGATGTAGTATTTCGGGTTATAAAAGAGACCCAGCTTTACGATTCTCAGAAAGGCCCTCTAACACGTGCTAGGCCGCCTTACTAATGGGTGATGGTAGCAGCAGTACCAAGGAATTCCAGTATCACCACTCAATAACTGTTGCAAACAACTAGAAATCGAAAACTCATCAAACCAAAGCAGACCCAGTTCTTCAACAAGGTTTGAACTAACATATAGGGGCAGTTTTTAGCCTTATGCTATTCCTTAAAACAAAACAAAACAAAACAAAACAAACTCTTAGAAGAAGCATTGGTTATATATTTACTCGCACTTCAAAATGCGAATTTGAGGAAAACAAACAAAACAATTCTCCCAACTCTCATTTAAAAACAGGAAGGTAAATGTGAAAAAAGTCACGGAACACAAAAGAGTAAGTTCTCCTTGTGTATGAGAAGGCAAATAACTCATCTGTTTGAAGTTTTTATCACCATAGTGCTTCTGAGACATTTTCAGTAATAAGTTCGTATAATGATGATGCATCAAAGTAGTAGTTGACCAATTTGTTGTGATAATAATAGGATGGGATAATTTAATCATGATAATAGGAAGAAAATAATTTAACCTATTAGTCCTAATGGTCAGTAAGTAGAACAGCTCAATAAAAAACCTGAAACAGGTTTTCCTCTTTGACTGGTCACATGCAACATGCCAATCTTCCAGGAAGCTTTATTAAACTTCAAGAATGTTTTCATATTAAGTGCATTTTCTTACTGCTTCATGCTTCTGCTTCTCCAACTACCCTTCTCACTCCATCCCAAATTTTCTTTCTACTGAATCATAACATTCACACCTTTTTTTTTTTTTTCTTCACATTCTGTTATGGCAAACAGCGATGTCACTAGACAAGACCAATGACACCAAAGAAGCAGGAGAAAAAGAATATTCTATTATATGATTTTTTCAGGAATTTAAACTCCTTTTACTTAGTGTACATTTTATATAATGAAATTTCTTTTAAGATGAAACTTCTTTCATTATAAAAGGGAACATCATGAAATAGCTGACAAATGAAATAGTAACATCAAGGGTTAAATTATTCTGTTAAGTCAGCACAACGTAAAAGCCATCTCTAGATGCAGTGTTCTTCAGAACAGTGAGAGAAACACAACCTGAAAGAACTTTAGTTAGATTACTGAACCCTCTGAAGTCCCTCTGATATATTACATTATACCACAGATGAGTGAGGGAGAAATAAAAGCTAACAGATTAAGACCGCTGTAGTATTTCCAAAGGATGCATAAGCCCTCCCTTAGTGTTCAGATTCTCTTATATCATTGCTACATAAAAAATATTTATATATTAACACTTCATCCCATCTCATTCTGTAATATAAATATTGTTTATTTTTATTATCTTAGAAGAGGTTAAGCTTGGGCTGGATTACGTACTCTCTATCTGCACTTATTTTGTTTTCTTCTTCATTAAAAACACAGCAAGCAAATTCTTGCATTTTACTGCAAGAACTCGTATTATCCTTTGAGATATCTATTAGTGTATCCGATTTGAAGAGATTAGATAAAAGTTGCACTAAACGTAAGTTGCACCACCATCATTTCTCTCTTTTTCATCCCCTCCAGTAACCACTCATGATCCACCTGTATCATGCCAAAATAATAATAGTTATTAAAACCAATTAAGAAAAGTTAAGTAAAGAACCATTATGTTGCTGTTCATAAAGACTTGCAAACAAATAAACAATGACCTTCAGAGAGAGCATTCACTGTCTGCATACCATCAGCTATCCATGTCCTCTTTTTCTTTTTCATTATTAGAATATACATAAAGAATACATATATGGAAATGAATTACTGTTTGTTTTCTTTCTCTGCTAAGACTTACAATCAGGTGGTTATTATAACTTAGTAAAATGAAAGTACAAAACTCATAAGGAAAATAATTACATTACCTGTGATGAGGAAAAAACAAAATAGTTGGGAGACGGTCTGTCATAAATTCCCATGGAAGATCATTTCGAGTGATATCAATTCTGTTAAGAGATGACACACCGATGAAATAGGCAGATGAACAATCTTTTTTTTCCTAAAACACCATTTTGGGGATTACAAAGAGGGAAATGCAAGTAGCTGTGAAAGTAAGTTTGAATGTGTTATGTTGAAAATATGTTGCACTAATGAGTCAGCAAAATTATTTGCCAATATACAAGATGATAAATCACAGGTTAACAAATATTTACTGATTTTTGCCAAAAAAATATGTATAGTATTCCAACTGCTCTCTTGGCAATTAAAGTACACAATCACTCTCTATGTATACACCTTCTCTGACACAGGCAGACCTGCCTACAAACTTCAACGTGCTACTGAATTTTTTCTTATTCAGTAATTTGTTCCTCAATACAACTCCACAAATATTTCCTTAAGTAACTAGTTTGGGGAATAAATTACTTTGCTTCTTCCAAGGACAAATACATTCTAAATTCTTCTAAAGCTCTATGTAGAAAGGAAAATAAGATTTTGTGAATGAAGCACTTATTCAACTGCTTGTTATGTGTTTTTTTACCTCTGCTTTTTTAGGTTTCCCTTGATTATAAATAAAATTCTTATTACAACAATTTTATTATTAAAAAAAACCCAATCACATAAGTAACACTACAACAAAAATAGTGGACCAAACAACAGAACTTCAAAGTCAACAACGAATGGGTGCATGTTTGAGAGTAGCATTATATCTATGGGAACAAAGCAGCAACTATAAACAGGTAATAATTCCAGGTTTTTAATTAATTTTTCCCAATATATCTCATGCTGCCACCTGAAGTAAATTCAGTCAGAATAAAACAAGAAGGATGCAATCGGAGCAGAGATTGCAGGTATTGATGTATTATCAAATACATGAATAAGAATGTTTAAGTTGTACTGTAACATGAAAAGCCCTGGAAACATTAAATAAAATCATGTAATATGTATCAATTATAACTATATACAAGTATATATAAAATACAGTTATAAGTATGTGCATACATATATATATTTGAGAAATTGATATATAAAGTACTACAGGATATAATTATTTGCTACAAATAATCAGAGAGGTGAAAATGATTGCTGCTGCTGTTTTACTGATTTACTTCCTAAAATAAGGGCACTTCACGAATAATCTCACTGATTAAAAATTTATTTTAACTGAACTGCAGAAATACCGCAGTGAGATTGAAAACTACCAAATTTATACAGAGGAAAACCAAATAATGCATTCAAAGAAAAATGAAACATAACACTTACATCAGGTATTGCAAGAGTGTAGAGAGAAAAAAGTAATTATTTTCTAGGCCAATGACCTCAATGAACTTGCATTATTGTAGAGAGATTAAATTAGAGTCTTTTTTACCTTGCCACAGTGAAATTATCTGGAGGCAGAAGCCGAGCAAGTTGAATAAAGATATGATTAAGAGAAGCACAGAATCCACACCACTGTGCATAATAGAGCAGCAAGACATTCTGGAAAATGAAAAGGAGAAGAGTCTGATTACCTATTGTGGTTAATCTGTGGTAAAGAAGGACTAGTATTCACAACATTTAAATTCACTGGAACTCTTAAAACATGAAAGGAAACTATATCCTAAGGTTGACACACATCATAAACTATTTTCTGATGCCTTTTGTCTCCCAGGTTAACACAGAATTTCTTGGGGAATTCTCTTTCCATAAAGAAACGGAGAAAATACAGAGAATTATTTATTTCCCTTTAAATAACAATGCATCGAACTTTCTTACACTTCTCACGATTCTCCTGCAACCTTAAATTCCTATGTATCTTACAGCAACTGTACACTTTGTGGGGCTTGGGGGGTGTAGGTGCCTAGCTAGCAAAGCAGGCATTAAGGTTTCTGGAGCCAATTACTGCAGATGTATACATTTGCTGCAGTCCTCACACACAAGGGATACTAATCCTGACCTGCTTTGCAATTGCTTAGATTTTTAAGTAAGTTTAAAAAAACTGTGATACATAGGAAAAAAATTTAGTATATTTACATATACCTGTGTATAAATACCTGAGGTGTGGGAGACAGAGGGATTTGGCCAACCTCTTTTCAGCGGTTTGTGGGGACAGTACAAGGGGTAATGGCCACAAGATGGAGCACAGGAAGTTCCGCATCAACATGAGAAAACTTCTTCACAGTGAGGGTGACGGAGCACTGGAACAGACTGCCCAGGGAGGTTGTGGAGTCTCCTTCTCTGGAGATATTCAAGGCCTGTCTGGATGCCTACCTGGGCAGCCTGCTCTAAGGAACCTGCTTTGGCAGGGGGGGTTGGACCCGATGATCTTTCGAGGTCCCTTCCAACCCCTACAATGCTGTGATTTCCTTTCAGGTATGAAACCCAGAAATCAAAATGTTCTTTTGTGTTATCTCAAACCCGAATAAAGGAAATGGGAGTGGGAGTGGGGGAATTGAGTCATGGACAAAGCACAGTTATAAAAAAGAGAAATAAAAAAGAATGAGTCCCCTTCCTCAAAATTGTGAGCAAGGGTTTGCAAGGAATTCTTTCAGCAATGAGGTGTACCTTTTCACTTGAAAGCACAGTATCATGAAAGGTGCTGGTAGTCACTTCAGTGATTACATGCTGTACATGAAAACGGACTGAAGCGTCATCAACAAGATGCCTTTTCAAGGGGCTATAGAGAACACTGAAGTTTTTTATGAAGTTCTCTGAAATGAAATTGATACATAAGGTTATTTCACAATTTTGGCAGTTTTTACTTTTGTATTTCCTCTCAAATTCTGAGAGAAATTCAAATTCTGAATTCCAATTTAAACTTGGTTTCAAGTCACTATTTGAGTTTAATATGAACTCAAGTAACCAACACTGATGTGAAAACAATATAAAACTTCACTTTTTTCGTTTGCTGATTTCAGTCTTTTCATTTGCAATGCAGCTTCTTTAATCTTTAACTTTAATCTCACTTCAACTCCTGTTCAATGTACTATAATGATAATAATCTTTGCCTTCTAATCTAACTATACACCTGGTCAGTCATAAACAGTATCCTCTCACTATCTTTCATTTTATCTATACTGCATAAAAGTATTTGGTCCTCATATTAAAGGTTCTATATAATTCCACACTTGTTTGCATTTACCATTTTTAATTACTTTCCCTATAATTCTTTTGCTTTAGACCAAAGACTGTGCTATTCCCATGCCAGTATGACTGGCCACCTTCTGCTCACCAGTAGCTGTCTTCATTCAACTTCCTCTTTAGTATCAAGATATTCAACAGTAGTTGGTCTGTGCTAAAAATTTACAAACAAGCTCCAAAACTACCTTCAGATATACTACTTGGAGCCTAGACCATGTTCTCTAAATCTCTGCAAGATACCACCTATATAAACATTTTCCATTTAGATAAGTATTATCCTATGCACTATAAAATAAGAATATTCAATAATCAAGCAAAAGATGCATCAAATACACTAAAAATAGTTATTTCATCAAATAGAAATGTCTTGTGCTGGTATTCCCAGTCCAAAAACTCAGACAAAGTAAAAACAGCACCTTTGTACGTACATACAAAACACCAGATCATCATATTTATCTCTGAAATACAAATCTATTGCTCTTGGTCCTGAACAGACAGGACTAATTAAAAGACATGAAGACTCCTGAATTTTTAGAAACTATTTATAAAACATGAAATCTGTATTTGTGTAAACACAAAATTTCTGTGTAAACTGATGCTTACTGAAATACAGTAAAGAAAAAAATAAACCACATGAATCCTTGACAAAATATTTGGGAGAAAAAAGTTTCTGGATGTTCAAATAACTCAGAAGAGAGATCTACTGAGTGCTACTCAGCAGAGCAACCCTCGTCATGCTCAGGAAATCCTGTGAACGGAAAATAGTTTGAGACAAAGTACTAGAAGCACAAAGGGGAAGCAAATTTATTATCTGCTCACCCAAATCTTAATTTCTCATAAGCATCCATTTATAGTCCCCAACTTTTTTTTTTTTTCCTCCATAATGCTTACGGGGCGGGGGGGATGGAAAAAGGATATAGTGCTGGGTGGGAACCTTAAGAACAAATGGCCATGTTCTGATTATGTTGTGCATACTTTTGTTTGAACTTACATATGTATTGGCAAAATGCAAATGTAATTTAATGCTATAAGAATTATACTGATAAACTCTCTTGAACAGTTTATTTTAATACTATGTTCACCTGAATTTATTTCCATGTTTACTTGCATTAAAAAGCCCTGCATTTTTTAAAAGTTGACTCAGTTTTGCACATCATCATGGCGGGTAAATGTACATGGTTAGGCACCTTGCATCTTACTCAAGTAATTTGGGAATAAAATCAGAACTGTGAACACGGTCTTTTTTTCCTGAATACATCTGCCTTTTTTCCCTCCCTCCTCCCCATTTCAGCCAGGAAATAAAGTACTAACAGAATTAAACAAAAGCAATTGAGAGCTGTATCTGACAACACACATGCTTTTCAACATATATTTAAAATAACTTCTAAGTCTGAGGACAAGAGGAAGGGCTAGTCTCTGCAGGTAAGTGGGCAGTATCTCATGAAATTCTGGGAAATTTTAGTACACAGAGCAGTTGAACAAACACCAATATGTAAGTGTCTTCTCTAATATCAAATGTGTTAAAATGTACAGTGATTTTTTTTTCCACTAGCAAATTAGTTTAGATTTTACCAATCCCTTCAATGTATCAGGCAGTCAAGAGTCACACATTTCAATGTTCACTTCACTTAAAGCAGGTTACTTCTGGTAGGTGAAATTTGGTCCTTATACCATCTAGAAATACATACCACTGCTCGGTCAACTACTAAATAGATTAGAATACAGTAAGTAAAGGTTAACAATGTTGACTATAGTCTCACTTCATAAGCAGTCGTTTTCAGAATGGCATTAAGTCTTCCACTCATGAGCTTAGTTGCAAACTTTTCTTATTTCAAGCATTTGTATAATAGATACCATACCCAGGGTAGATCCAATAAGCGAGTGATTCTGATCCAGGACATAGTGCACTTCTTCTTTCAAGTCAACAATGGCAGCAAATTCCTTAAGATGAGTAGATCTCGATGCTCCTAGTCTCTCTGCATATATCCAAAAAAGATTTGAATCCAGCAGATAGAGATTCAAGGTTTTGTTGGTCCTGCAGCTCAGACCAGTAATGTTAGTGCCACTAATATGAACGTCAGGAATAAAACAATTCCTATCCTCAATGTGAGGAATAGAATTCTGGATATCATCTTTATCTTTCTTCCCATGGGAAGAAAATGCTACTTTAGGGGTCTGAAAGATGGTGTTCTCCGAACTAATGAAACTTAAAAAATGCCTATTTACTGTCCTGCAACATGCAGTGTAATAGTTAAAGGGACTGTAGAAACTTAAGAAATTGCTGCATTCCATGGTATTTGACGTAACTTGAAAAAAGGTATGCTCCTGGAGGTAGAAAGAGTCCAAAGCTGTTTCTATCTCAAAGAAGTTACAGTGTGGCACGTTGACTGTATTTGGTTTGACACCAATGGTCTGGTTAATGCAAAGCTCACAGACATTGTGAGTTCTCGAGATTGAATGCCACTGTGGAAGCACCACTGTGTTACAGCACGGGTATGTGGTTATGGAGAACGTTTCTGCCAATTTTGTATGTGCATCTGGAACAGAGGAATCAAAAGCTGGTGAATCACTGTCCCCCACACGCTGGGGATCTGGTTCAGCCTCTTGGCTTTTGTTACAGTTGTGGTATTCCAAGGCCACTTTGGTAATCTACGGGGGGGGGAAAACAAAAAGCAAGATTAACTGCACATAGTTCACTCAAATGCTGTTATCTGTTACAGGTTTAACAATATATTACGCATTTTTTAATAGAAGTTCAGAAACAAAACTGATTATACTCTTCTCAGGCCTTCTTACAAAACGATTACAGGAGGCTTTGACTTGATAACAAAGTTAGGTGTTCAATATGTAAGAATTAAATGTACAGAACTACAAAAATCCAATTTAAAATATTTTCAGTCCATGACATTGATTTCAAGGTGTCTTTACATCATATTTATCACAGTTCTGTAACACTACATTTTAAGGTTAAATCCCACCACTCGAAGCATTAATTGGTACAGGTTCCTGAATTTCCCTTTTTTTCACTATGAGGATAAATTTATTTATTTTAAAGCAATCCCATGTGAAAAGAAGATAAAGATTCTTCCTGGTACAGGCAGCACACAACTTCGGTAACTATCACTGCCAGAGTTGAAGCAATGTTGGTATTAACCCAGCCACAACATACAGTTTTAACTCTCCAGGTGTGCTTTGCACACAGTAACATACAACTTATTGGTGGGGTGAAGCCTGCCACTCGGTCCAAGTGTTCCTGTGCTGCATCATTTTATTTTTTATAACCAAGGGGGAACAGGCAGCAAAAAGGCACTCATATAGACCAAAGAAAGAATTTTCCTCTCTAGGAGATAAATAACAGAACATACAAGAAGGCAAAAAGGAGCAAGTTTTCTCTCACCCTCATCTATCATATTAAATATAATCCAAATACTGAACATGGACACACTGCGCACACAAGAACATTTTGATAGGAAACCTATTTATCAAACACGTGTTGATTACCTCCAGAAGAGCTGCTCTGTAGCAGGATCATCAGTATTAAGATGTAGACTTCAGCAACAGTTTCTGCTAGTCTTTAGGAACTCACTGTTAGGTATTTTTGTCCTGAAAGCATATACTTGACCCTTCATACTAAAATCTAGCCTGGAGATTTTTACTACCTATACAGAGAAACTTGAGCAGTGATTTGAAAAACTTATTTGTAATAGGAATTCCCTCCCATTTAAGTGAGCTATTACCAGAAAAAAAAAATGCTCTGACAGTGTTCAACATGCAACTTGACAGCCTCATTCTGTGAAACTGCCTTACAGTCAAGTGGTTTCAAAGCTTGATGAAACTCACTCCTGACAGTTACAATAAACATCTCTTCCTACAGTTAAAATAAAAACAAGTTCAATAATATCTCTCTACTGAGGTGAAGCAATACAACATCAACCAGAATAATCTTTATCTCCTTCCACATGTTGATATAAGTAGATATTCTTTTTAGTAGGGCAAAATCTGATACAGAACATCTTACGCTACACTGATTTAATCTAAATAAATGGCACTACAATGCTTATGCTGTGACAAGCATCACTGAATTAAGTCTGACAAAATAAGACAGATTAGTATAAGAATAATTGCAGTTCTTTTCCAGTCTTTCCTCAAAGATTTCCTCATACCGTATCTTGCAGCTGACTAGGTTTTATTGTCTATTTCTAGTTTGACTAGATGTTGTACCACAAGTGATTTTCTCCTGTTTCTTCATTGCTTCAGACACTGCAGTATTAATGAGGTCTCCTTGTGGAAACCATGCATTCCAGAACACACGTGCTCTGTACACTAGTCAGCGTTGCCTCCAAACCTTTGCCCCACTTTTCATCTTCCACAAATGCTTGTTTCTTACTGCTATGTGATTACCAATGTGATGTGAAGCTGTGTGACATACTAAATGAGACAATGGGTTCCAGCTGAAAAATAACTCAAGGGGAAAAAAAAATCAGGCAAGTTAGTCTCCATAACTGCGTGGCTACATAGCTACACAAACTCCTGTCCTGCACAGTTCAAAAATGGGAATAACGGCAGAGAAAGAAAACTGGAAGGAAACTAAAGAACACACACAGGATATAATAATCATATTAGCTCTGACTATTTTCTCAGTTGGGCTAGATTTCAAATAATAGTGTCTGGTTTCATTAAAGGACTGTATTTCCCTATGTAATCACCTTTAGGGAATAAAGAAAATGAGGAGAAATAGAATGGGGTGGACAAAACACAAGTTCTGCAACACTCAAAAATATTCTCGGTCTTTATTTGAATTAAGTCAGCTGCACCAGAAGATGAAAGATCTGTCCGTCTCTCACAGCACTCACTCAAAAGGAAAAAAGTTAAGTCCTTGTTCTAAAAAACTGTTGACAGGAGACAAAGGCATACTGCGTGGGGTGCAAACTAATATGCAGGATTCATCATAAAATGGATTAAGAAAATGTGTTTTTAAAGAAAATTGAATACTTGGAGCAGTGAAATAAAATCCCTTACCTGTCACCTAGAAAGAGAATTTTTGGACACTGAAAAAACTGTAACAGGAATGTCACAGGCAGCTTGTACTACTAATGCTTACTGCTCTGCTTCACATGCCTTTTTAAAATGCTGGCAAGTAGCGATCTCAAGACTTAGTCCATTTGGACGAGGGAAAAGCTCTCTGTCTAAATGCATGCCATGTAGAAGAACTGACAGGCAGCAGATACTTTGCTAGCTCACCTCTCCTTTAGAAGCAGTTAGGCAAGAGTCTTTGGGACCTACTGTAGAGCAATTTGACCGACTGCTACTACACGAACAGAAGAGCAAAACCAAAAAAAAAAAAAAAAAAGATGAAAGAATCTGAGTTAATTTGAGCCACACAAACGAGAGAAATCTGAATGGGAAGTATTCTCTACCAATTCCAGAAAACATCTCTAATTAAAAGTAAAGTGATTTCTAGTACCAGATGTCCAAATATAATTTTATTACTATGACAATCAGCTTTGAACCTTGAACTGGCACTACGCTGCATAAATGATCCTACTACTGTTACTTGACAGAGCAAGAAACAGACCTATCATCCTTAACAGAGCAGATTAACAAAGGATATAAATATGAAAGGAAATTTAATATAGAGAAAAAGTATACAGATTTTCAACCCCTCATTATACCAAGAGCTAATTCAGGATTTATAGGCTCATGTTCCTAACTAACATCCTCTATTTTCACAGAAGGCAATTTCCATTTCTCAGAAAAATCAAATGTATACAGTTATGAAACACGTGTGCCTCAAATCATTGACTTTTCTCTCTTTAACAGTTCAGCTCTGTATCTTTTTATATTAAAGTCCAAGAAGACCTGAATAGAAAATTTAAAGTAATTCAAGATATGTCATTTCCAATCTGTACCACAACACACAACATAAAAATAGTTCTTGTCAACAAGTCTGAGCACAGTTTACCCCAACAGCACTGCACCCACTCTGGGTATTATACAGTAACAGAGCAATTTGTCTCAGAATCCTGCACAGAGTTCTCAAGTTCTAGCATTTTTTGAAGTTAAAAACTCAAGTTATTTCACTTACTTCATCTAAAAGAGGATGAATTTCTGCTAAGGGATTGTAAGGTATAAATATGAGCAGTGCTGGTCCTTTCTTCAACTCGTTGTTTAGAAGAAGACTTTTTCCACCATGAGGTCTCAGCCAGCTTATGAACATCTCTCGGTTTTCTAGAGCCCACTTGCAAATATTCTCAGCTGTATAGTTCATGTCATCATTTGGATAGATCTTGAAAAGGGAAAAAATAATTATTTGTTTTCACTTACTAAAACATATTGTTTACTAATGAATGCAGTTCTCAAATATAGCATGCTTTGTTACTGTATTGCCTAAAACACTCTTTTTCAATTTAATGACACTATTCAGCATGCTTCAGCATTTCATACGTCCTTTCCCTTGGGGTAATCTTTCCAATTTCTAATCAGATAGACACACAATCTTTTAGGCAATGAAACAGGCAAGTTCCTTCTTTCACTGCAACTTCATAATCTTTACTTTTCTCGTTAGTACCAATTCTCTTTATAAAGAGAAAGAGCTCAATCTCTAAGTCACTATCACCACGTATCTTGATTTATAGCAAAGACCCCAACATCAAGACTGCATTAAAAATGGATATATCATTTTTTATTACTGAATGTGGTGGAAAATGCATAAGAAAATTGGATTACAGCTTCTAGGGTCATTTTCATGAATTAAGAAAAGCATATCTTAAATCATTTGCAAAGACAACAGTATTTTTATGCATTTAGCAATAACTTTGGAAAAAAAAATGTGTTTTCCATAATCTCAATTGAATAAAATACATATTACAATACTTGTCTTCACATAGTTTCCACTCATGCTAGTAGTGTGAATAGACAAGGTTTCTATGCCAAATAGCAATTCTGAAATTATTTTCAGTCTTAGTCCTCAAAGAACATGAAACACGCGAGTTTAAAGTTGCAATAAGTTTTCAATTCATTTAAGTAGTATTTCTCATCAGTGTTATGTCATACCTTTTGATCTAAATGCAGGTTTTTACTATACTTTCTATCTCTGCTACAAAACCTCTTTGCTCATACCCTCATTCAAGTAGCTTTCTAACTCCTACCCACTGAAAAAGTAGAAACTTTAGGAAAAAGTCTCCATACAGTCACTTCTAAGGTGTTAGGGCTTTTTGGGTTTTGTTTTGACAGAGAGGATCAGCTTGACTTTCCCATGTTATTATGATGTTCCCAAGGGTCTCTGGAAACATAAGTCAACTTATTACTGAATGCCAAATACCTTGTGAATTTAAACTTTGTTGATGAAGTATAACACCTTAATAAATTAAAAGCCTGTGTTTTTGAAATATTTCTCAGATAAATACAGATACTACATTTAGTTAAGAAAATCATTTTATTCCACCACTTTCCACTTTGTGGAACACCCATTTATTTTACATTTGTCCATGTGACATTATGATTGTAGTGCAACAAGAGTTTCAATCTCCAGGTGTTGTTTCAGAGTTACTACAACATAAATGTAATACTCACAAGAGATGTGTTGACATGTCTGTGCAAATACAAGCTGCCTGAATGCACCAGTGAGATCTCCTCTGCAACATGTTTATCTGTGATCACTCCAAAGCGTATTGTTCCAAGGTAATCTTAAAGGGCAAATTTTCAGTTTTTAAATACAATTATACACACTGAACTTCTCTCCTGAAAGTCTTAGAAGAATACAGATCTTATTTTTAAAATGCAACAACACCATCTCCCTTCAAAGCAAAACACAGAAGGATGCTGTGTAAAGGCACAGAAAATCTTACTGAACAGCAACTGCCAGTATTAGTGATGAAGTGAGGCAGAAGAAACAGAAGAGCAGGCAGTGAGAACAAACGTGTTTCTCTTCTGCACTCAAGATACAGAGAACATTAAACTGCAGTGTCCAATTCCTTGATTTGCTTATTAAATACAAAACCTGGTATCACAGATGCCTCTTGCTATGTTACAGCACCTCAAAATCCCAAGATGAGATATACATATAAACAAAAGGTAAGAATATTAACTGATACATATGATGTATATTATTTGCAGTAAATATGCATCATTTAAATACCTATTTTAATATTTCTAGATTTATAAAAGTGCAGGCAGGGAAGAACACTTCTCACATTTATATTGTAAAGAACTATCCCAACACAACAATAGGGAAATTACAAAACAAAATATAGGAGATTAGGCTTTATATCATACACCAAGTCAGCGGCAAACTAAAAATCAGAATGGTATCAATTTACTTCATTTGCTGACAGAAATATCTTTAAAACGTGCTAATCTTAAGAAAGTTGCATCCACAATTTATGACAAAAGAACTGCTACCGTAAAATTGATGTTCTTAAGATAATATTAAGATAAAAAGCATCATAAACTTCTTAAGGAAGTTTGAATTTCTGTGAAATCCCTATTAGAAGAGAAACTAGCAGCTTTCTGCTTATTTTAAATGGTTTTGATGAACAATGTACAGCTGTGTCACTACTGACTCATTCAAGACCATTTATTTTCAAAAATCTGTAAGCAATCAGGGTCTGCAAGTATATTCAGTGAAGTTTAAAAATGGGGCTTCTGAAAAGGAAAAGCACATTAAGAACAGTGCACATTACAATACCACATTATGACCTGATTAAAGAGCACCACAGTACATTAAACTGTTTATTTTTAAGTAGTATTTTGATTTAATGGAATGTGGCTTGGTAATTTACAGAAAACCTCAGAACAGATTCCTCTCTGAGAGCAGTGCATCATGAAGATATTCTTCTGAACACAGACAACAAATTCTCACTAACCTGAGTTGAAAAATAGCACTTACAAGAGCAAAGTAACCCAGAAATGCATTCAGCTCTCCAGTGTCACGGAATAATAATAGCTACTAATTTAAAGCATATAAAATCTATGCCTGGAATTTACCATCAGCAGAACAAATGTGTCTGTATACTTACTGTACAGAGATATTACTAACAGCATGGTGCTGATGATTAGTAATAGATGACAGAAAAAAAAATAGAAGTGCTGCTGCCTGTTACCAACTACCCAGGTTTTACAAAAGAAATGGTCCACTGCAGTCTCTGATGCATCAAAACCCACAAGTTCATCAGATGAAAATACGTAAAGGCTGGCTAAGCATACTGACACACATGCAATGCATTACTCCTCCATTATGAATTGCCAGTCCACCAGTAGTGGCTTTTAAAACTACTACTGCAGTGGGAAATTTATTCTCTCTAATTTTATTTCAAATAAATGTATTCAGAATAACAGAGCTGAATGATCGCTATCGGGTTATTAGTTAGCTAAATGGGTATAATAAGCCTGTTCCTCACAGCCTTTTAGTCAAGCTCGCATAATTTTTAGAAGCACCTTACACCTTTGTATAGAAGATTTAGTGCACAATGCTGATGTTTTAAGAAACGCTTATGATAGCCCAAAATAAAACCTCTAAGAGTTATGAAAACTACACATATTCTATTAAGTGCACTTATTTTCTGTACATATGCATTCACCCCTCTGAACTTTCCATTTCAGTCGTTGCACAAGATACTCTTGAATTCAGTTAAGTGCTAGTCTAATTATATTGATGCATCTGTTACAGCTACACCTTGACTTTTTTGAAAAAAGCGTATCTTAACATATCCATGAATAGCAGACTGTCATATACTTTAATTCCATGATGGCCAATCACAAAATACACGATACACCTTTAACGTAAGCTGTCTTTGCACAGTAATAAAAGATAGTTTCATAATTAAGAAACACTCAAAAGGGACTAAATTTCAAGTTATAAAATATTGAAAAGAACTACTGAAGTCCATATGCATAAATTGTTCACAGATGCCTTATATTTTTGAAGATGAAGCTTTTACCTTTCTTTAATGAATGTAAAGCTGATGTAAAGAAGGTTAAATAACCAGGAGGCTGAGGTGAAGCATTGAACTCAAAATATCCTATAACTCCAGGCTGAAAGAATAAAAATTAGAGTTAGCCAATCTGTTTTCAAGTACACATATAAGGGAAATTGCAATTAGTTACCTACAGTAAAATGTAATACTACAAAAATACAACAAAACAATATTTACTGAAGAACAGTCATTTTATGCTGTAAGAAAATTTTAACATCAAAAGATTGTTTGGAAATCAGTTCTAAAGTTGTCATTCAAATGCTACGTATCACGAGAGAGGGGCTTTATGACTATAGAGGAATGAGTTTCAAGCGGCATATTTGCCATGTTAGCTATTAAAGTTCTCTAAAAACAATTAATATTTGCTTTGAAATTAATTTGAGAGTCATAAGAACCATAATCATCATAAAGACTTTTCTCAGAATGTAAATATCAAATATGATTTTTCAAACTATCAAGAACTTAACATTTTAATTATTTACTATGTTGCATGTAATCAGCAACTACATATGAATTTACCCTTTTTTTGAGTGAATACTTGAACTGCTGAGCCAACTTAACGTCCTATCATTAAGTTATCAGTCTTAGTAAATTCTTTCATTATGTTGTTCATGAGATATAGAGAACAGCTGCACAAAGTGACCCATATTCCACCTGCATATCCATAAATAAGAACAGATCTTCAAATTGCCAGAAAATTCAAAATTCTCAGCTCTAAATAGGCCTCATGTCTTTGCCAGGTACCAAGCCTGAATGGCATCCAATTAAATTCAAGAAGAGAATCTGGGAGAAGCTGACATGGAACAGACAGAAGAATAGACTCCTGCTCCAGAATTTCCAATAAGTTTTGGTTTTAATAGATCATATTCTGCAAAACTTAACTCTTATTATTGATCACTTTTTTTTTTACTCACCACTCAAATTGATCTAATAGACTTTCAGGACAGAGTAAGTGATGGGATTTTGTTATTCTGTGGTATTTGTTACCCAGTTCCACCAGTGCATACAGGGAAAGCATTTGATGCACAGAGCAAGAGCACAGGTATCACTGTGGAACAAACGATTCTGAACTCACTGATCACCCATTTATGTGGCAAAAGCCTTCCCACCTATGTATTTTATTTGGTATTTCATAGAATGCTTTAATTATTTATTTAACTTTTACATATAAAAATTTAGTTTTAAAACATGGACATATGTTTTGCCTATTACTGCTATTTGTAATATTATCTTGGGATATTTCACCAATAAAAACATCTCCCATTCCAACTAGTGACCTGTTCTTTCTGGCAGGAATTGTCCTGTCAGAAAGTAAATGTTAAACACAAGACCCTTGCTCATAAAGATTCCTTATGAGGTACCCCAAGAAAATTATCAACAATAAAAATGAGGTAGAACAATTATGCAAATTTACCCAATAACAGTTGTTAAGAAGAAAATAAAAATATAAATAAAAGTAGAAAAAAAAACAAGCAATATAACAGCATTCATTGTAATTACTTTTTAAAAAAACCTTTCCTAATATCAAATTAAGTAAAAAAAAAAAATCATAAAAACTTTTAAAGCCTTCAAGTAAACAAAAATAAGGGGGCAGATAACTATTAAAGATTCATAGCTTCCCATTTCCTAGGACTATTTTTTAATACCATTACTCTAAGAAGCAAACCTATGGCAGCACCCACTGAATGAAAGAGAAGTCAAAATTGACAAAATGTGAAAGGGGCAGATCTAGAAACATTTATAAAATTATTTTACATGGTGAAGCTCTGATTCTGACTGCTAGCTCTGTTATCCACAGAGGCTTAAGATTTGTAAGCACTGCCTCAAGAATGTGCTGCCACGAGTCATTTTATAAAACGTTTCTTCAAGAAGAAAATATAGGGGGAGAATATATGTCTTATGTAGCTAACTGATGCTATGTGCCTAATCAGTAACCTGTTTAACTAATGGCCTTTTAATGACCGTCCAATGACGGTGGGATAGTGTCGGTACGTTTCAAAATTGAAAACTCATTAATATAATCTCCTAAATGAAGCTCATATATGAAAATATAGAATTATTAATTGTAGTGCAGCCTATTTCTTGATGGGTCTCTGGTTGGATCATGCCTATTTCAGACTTGTGCTGACATGCAATTCCTGCCTCAGCTTATCTGTCAACACAGGAAAGGACACAGGAAAAGGCAAGGAAAAATGTCATCTTTGGAGGGACAGAAGAACTCATATTATAAATTCTATACTGTAGAAATGCAAAGAAACAGTTGTATTGACTGCTATTAGATGAATGAACTTGGTAAAAGCTTGTTCATTTCCTAAAGATGTTAGTGATGTAGCCAGGACAGAAAGCAAATGGTCGCATCATACTTTAACATCAGCACCACACACAAGAGCAAAGTCAAATCCATGTGTGGGTCAGACCCGACATGGTGGTTAACGCTCAGGAAGCATTTCTACACACATGGAGCACAGAAGCAAGCTGACACCAAGCTAAGACACACCAGCTACCTCCCAGAGAGACAGCCTCTTTCTCTCTCTCTCCCCATGCCAGAAAGTGACATGCTCACGTTTAATTCTCACAGATCAGTGAAGCTTTCTGTCCAACTGCAAAAGCAGCAAGGTTTCTTCCTCTGTGCCTCAGAAGGAAGAGGCCATTTCTAGTAGTGGGGTAAGTCAGATGAGGAATTAGACATGCCAGTTTGGATTCAAATGAAGACACCACATCTCTGCAGCTAATAAAACACAAGGAGTCTGAGTACGTGTTCTAACAGACACCTGCAATGATGGTAGGCACCGCAAATCTTTTTCCTGATGTAACTTAAACCTTCCCATACATTCCACAATTGTAAGCACTTTCCAAATGGGATGTTTTTCCTTTGCTCTCAAAAAACAATTTCTAATTTTTATCGTGCACTAGTATCATCCCACAAACAATAAAAAACCTAATCAACATCAGAAAATGCAGAAATTCAACTTTCAAGTCAACATTTTTCATAGTGTTTGAGCGCCCTCTTGTGTCATCAACATGTTCATCACTTGGAGAACAGACACACCATAAAAACGACACCACTTGCTCTTTATTTTGAGCTGGATTGTGTTCATCAACATTTCTTAGAAATAAAAACATGCTAATTAAAAATTTAATACAAGACAAACTGCTAGATTGCAGTATCTCTTGATATGCTTTAACTTACAAAAAGTGATGTAAATGTTTAATTTGATACCTTCACAGGCCTTTCTAGTTCAAGCATGTTAACATGCTTAATGGATTTCAGCACCTGATTGAGTGTGGGTAGAGCTCCTAATTTGCCTTGCTAGACCCTTTTTCTGTCAAAAACTGACTACTGGAATTTGAGCACATGATTAAAGCATAAAAAGCTTTACAGATTAAATGGAAGAGGACAATCCCAGACTTGAAGTCCCAGCTATCAGTACACTGACAGTCAATAATAACATGCCCTTGGAAACAAGGTAAGCACAGCAACACATTAGCATGGAAACACATGCTAAGCAGACCTCCTGCTCAACATGACACTTGGCGTATGAATCACTCACCTACTAATAACTTACCAAATTATTTGTGCACTCCAAATTCTACATAGTGCTACCCTTGGACAGAAAATATAGGAGACCTTGCCACCAATAGGTCTTAAAAAGCAGATATGGCAGAATTAGAATGAAACAGCCAAGAACAGGCACTGGCTCAGTGCAATCGGGATCAGCTTCAAAAGCATCCTTTTTGCACCAGGGCTGGGGCAATCCTGGACGAGAGTACAGACTGGGAGAGGAACTCACCGAGAGCAGCCCTGCAGAGAAGGACTTGGGGGGTTCTGGTGGATGAAAAGCTTGACATGAGCCAGCAGTGCATGCTTGCAGCCCAGAAGGGCAACTGCATCCTGGGCTGCATCAACAGAAGACTGGCCGGCAGGTCAAGGGAGGGGACTGTCCCCCTCTGCTCTGCCCTGGTGAGGTCCAACCTGGAGTCCTAAGACTAGGTTTGGGGCCCCCAGCACAAGCAAGATGTGGGGCTGTTACAGCAGGTTCAGAGGAGGGCCACAAAGATGATCAAGGGGCTGGAGCACCTCTCCTGCAAAGAGAGGCTGATGGAGCTGGGGCTGTTCAGCCTGAAGAGAAGACTCCAGGGGGACCTCATTGCAGCTTTTCAATACCTAAAGGGGGCTTACGAAAAAAGAAGAACAGCAACTTATTGCTCGGTCAGATAATGACAGGACAAGAAGAAATGGTTCTAAACTAAAAGAGAGGAGAGTTAAATTAGATGGTAGGAAGAAATTCTTCACTCGGAGGGTGGTGAGGCCCTGACCCAGGCTGCCCAGAGAAGCTGTGGGTGCCCCATACCTGGAGATGTTCAAGGCCAGGCTGGATGGGGCCCTGGGCAGCCTGATGTAGTGGGAGGTGTCCCTGCCCATGGCAGAGGAGGGGGAACTGGGTGGGTTTTAAGGTCCCTTCCAACCAAACCCATTCTATGATTGACAGAAGTTTTCAAGTAAAAAGTAAATATCCCTAACCTAAGCCTGCAGAACCTATTTTCTAGCAGAACACACGATTGAAGGTTAAATACTAATGACAAATCTTTCAGAAACTATTGTGAAATCCAAATTAATTAGCTTTTCAATGAAGAAATAACAAAGAAGAGATCAAGCAGCAGAGACTGATCAGAATGTCCCAGAGATCTACTCCTTACAGTCCTCTGTCCCTTCCCTTTTGCTGAAAACTAACCCTTTCTATATATAAAATATCAAACTGAAAGGAAGACAGTAGCCAAGAAAATAGGCTCTCAAAATAGCAATTAGTTCATGTCATGCATGCATTTCCTGTAATCTAGTCAGATTTCTCTAACTTTCTCACTTTTTAAACATAGGAATTACCACCTGGGTTGTATCTTCTCCTACAAAAGGTATGAAGTTCTTCAACTTGCTTGGAAACCATTAGAAAATAATCACATTTCTAACTGTTTAAAATAATGAAACAAAATGTCTATTTCTGTTTTAAAATATATTTTTCCTTTGTGCCTAGGTTCCTTTATCCATCCATTTTCCTGCACAATTCTCTATTTCTTGGTCTTCTCTGTATCCCAGCTGCTGCTCATTAAGCACTGGCTCTTCTCACTGTGCTCAGTGGACTTGCACTAGCATGTGTCTTGTTGTACTGGGTCTGGCAGGGATGTTAACTTTCCCTGCAGCAGCCCATACAGCGCTGTGCTCTGCACTTGTAGCTAGAGCAGCACTGGTATCACACCAATGCTGTGTCTGCTGCTGAGCAGTGCTGGCACAGCATCAGGGCTCTCTCTAACCCTCCTAGGGGTTGGGCAAAAAAGTGTGCATCACCAGGGCAGCTGACCTAAACCAACCAAAGGGATATTCCATACCATATGATGTCACACTCAGCAATAAAAGGTGGAAAAAGGAAGAAGAGGGGAGGAGGGGTGGGCTCTCGTTGCAAAAACGTCTGTCCTCCTGAATACCGGCTACGTTCGTTGAGGCCCTCAAGGGCCCCTTGAGCCTTCAAGGACATGGTCAAGCATCACTCATTTGTGGGAAGTAGAGAGTAATTTCTTTCCTCTGCACTTCCACATAGCCTTTACTTGTTTTGTTTTTTCCCTTCCCCCTCCCTTTTCCCCTTTTCCTTTTTACCCTTTAGTTAAATTGTTTAATTAATAATAATCTTTCCTTAATAATTTTTCCCCTGTTAATTAAATTATCCTTATCTCATCCTGTGAGTTGTTCTTTCCTTTACTTCTTCCCCTCCTCTTCTAAGGAGGGGGAGTGAGAGAGCGGTTGTGGTGGAGTTCAGCTGCCTAGCATGGTAAAACCACCATACTTGTTCCCTGAACGGATCTTACAAACACGGCAGGCACCCCATGCAGTATCCCTTCCCCCCCCCTTTGGTTTAACTTTAGAGAGGCAAGACACTGGGTACCTAGTGCCACCAGCTGGGGAATAACCTCAGCCTTAAATGAATGCAGGGCATCACAACAGCTCAGAAAACTCTTAGTCCTTTCAAGCAAAAAGAACAAATAAAATACTGAACACAGAGACTGGGAACTTGGAGCCACAGAATTAAAGCACAGGAAGCAAGGAAGTTTTAACATAGCCTGTAAATACAAACAGACGTTCAATTGTTAAGCAGTATTTCAAAAAAAAAAAAAAAAAAAGTTTTTTTCCCACCATAGATTTCTTCTAATTTAGTCTTTTCCAATGGAAGCGCACATACTACTATAAATATAAAGCAAATTTCAGCTTACCAGCACTATGCTTATTAGCTGCCCTTTACAGACTACCAAGAATAATTCAGAGAACACAGCCCCAATTTCCAAAACCCAAGCACCGCTGTTTTCAAAGGAGGTAGAAAACCAGTAACGAAGCTTTAGACTGGCAAACTGAAGCACAGGAAGGACAACAGAACTGCCTGCAATCACAGAAAGTATCGGCAGCAGATGCAGAGACAGAACTCACTACTCCTGACTCCAAGTCCCTGCTGAAACACTGGCAAACAAAACGCATAAGTAGCTCTAGCTGGATGAACTAAATAAAGAGCACAGCACCTATCCATGGTAACTGCAAGCATGTACACCCTTTTGCCACAGCAGCTCTCACCTAACAGCACACATCGCACTCTATCCTGTGGCAGAACAGGCATTAACTCAAAGAGGAACTTGGCTTCTTAACGAAACACTGGAGAGCCCCTCGTGTGCTGGCCACTACTACAGAATCACTTGGTCGTGTAGGTCTTCCATTCTGCCCCCGTAGCTGGGAGTTTAGTAACATTACAGTATTTCCCACTGTGCACTACAGGAATGAACAGTTACAAAGGGATTACCAATGGCTATGGTCTAAGTGAGTTTTGTCCACTTGGAAGTTTTTAATCCACTAGTACTGTTACTGATTGTGACACCTCTGAACACAGAAAAATGAAAATTAATTAAACACGGGGCACCAGTGGATTGAGATCATGAAGTAAGAGCACACAAAGAGGTTAGAAGCCATTATTTTAACTGATTTCATATTTGTTTTTACTTTACAGACTTATCTTACTAGAAAGGTTTAATACTCCTTTAAAAAATAAAACAATTATTACATATTTCTCAGATGTTTTTCCAACACACTGCAAGATTTTTTGGGAAAAGATTTCTCCTATTTTTCTTGTTCATGTGTTTATTTATTTTTTTCTCATGAGGTAACAATTATGATTCTTGCCTCTGTGTACTGAAGTACTGCACACTAACAGCATCACTAAATTATGGTAAGCACTACACAGGGAACTAGCATTATGAATTTGTCACTTCATGTATTTATGATTTCAACAAAATTTACATGGCACTAATTTCAAGCTTCTGGAAAGAAACTAGTACTTTGGAGCAGATCAAATTTAATCATAAAACAAGTCAAAATATTTCTGAACCACCGAGTAAAGCTAGAGAAGAGAGACAAGTACCTCATAATTTGAGAGGAAATCTAGTAATTTTGATCGAGACGAGATGTAGAGTAGTGGTGTCATCACCCGGCGAACAAACTTTTCAATATAAACAGCACTCATAGGGCCTTTGTATTCAATTGGTCCAAAACTAGTACAAAAAAAAAATAATAAAGCATTAAGACTTAAATTAACAATAGAAAGAGAGCCTGCTGAGGGTGACAGAGAGAGGAGTTATACAAACAACATGCTCAGCCTCTTGGGAACTGCCCCCAATTATCAGTGGCTTCTTTAACTGATAGAGGAGCTGTGTTACACAACAGTGATACTGAAGTACAGCTTACAATCCTCAGCTGAAATTGCAGTGACTACGGGTAGGCGTGGTGCATTGGTGGGGACAAAGGGATGAGGATCAATTCCAAGTCCCATTGCAGAAGCTGGTAAAAGCCAGGAATGACTTAGGTAATCATAGACATCCTCCTACTTTGTCCAAGTAAATATATGTGACTTAAAAATACAGATCTGAAAAAATGCTACTATTTTCACTTTAATTTTTACATCTTTAGACTAACTCAAACAGTATCAACCTGAAAAGGTGCAAGATCTCTTTAAATAGACATTCACAAGTATCCCTCAGCAAGGCATGGACAAATCCAGTCAGCAGACAGACAGACTGAGCGAGTCTACAGCTTCCCCCCAACCACCCATGACCAGCCCACACTACATCAGGTGGTCCTAAAACAGGGGGACCTTGGGGCTATGGCCTCCAGAGCTCCTCCATCACCTTGAAAGCCTGCATCTGATTTGCTATCATTAGGATGGACAAAGCATCACAGACTAAAAAGAAATCAAACATAAAAGCATGAGGAATTAGTCCATTCCCATTGAGCAATTTAATGTGATGCCTTTTTTTTTTTTAAATACATTATATACATACACACAAAAAACCTCAAACCTGCACTGAGATACCTATGTGCAAATGTTTTGGAATGGTCTTCTAGAGCCTGCTAGATTAACCTATATCCTACGTTGTTTTATTACAAATCTTTGCCTTAATAGCAACATGCACCTCTTCAACACATCACAGGCACCATACACAATGGCAGAGGTTTAACACCTCAGACATGACGGGCGCATTGCCCTCTGGGGGGGGGTTACGAGGCTATCAATATGAATTTAGTTCTCATTTTGTTGCACCTCTGTTTAGGGATTACCAATCATTTATTGACAGGATCCAGGTTTACCCATCTAACATGTTGTTATTTCAAGATAAAGTTATTTTAACTCAAGGAATGTCCAAATAAGATTCTGGACAAATGTTACTATTTGTTTCTCTGTTACTAGATGTGTTTGTTTCTTTGTTTGCTTGTTTTTACAGTTCAAATTATGTTAGTACCATTCAAAGTCCAGCTGACAAAGATAGGGATTGCTTCTTCTCAATTTATAAATCCCCAAACCAAACAAAATTATCCTTTGTAATGGAAGAGAACTGCAGTGCAAGACTTGGGTGCACAAGCAAAAATGTGAGAAACTACACAGCATCCAACTCTATTGTACCTAGCATTAGAAAAGCAGTTTCTGCTCCACACACACACACAAAAAGGGCTAATACATACAAATACTAGAAAAATAAAAGTGTGATTATACAGAGTACTATATGATGGTATCTCAACATTTAGAGAATAAAAAAAATGAGTGTGATATTCAAATTTAGAAGAACACCTTTGGTATACAGTTCCATTTAAACATGCACATACATTCCACTACCTTCAACAGCCCTTAAATATGTACTTGGCTGCTGCTAAACATTGGGATCAATTAATATAATCCACCTACAGAGCAAGCATAAATCTAAAATAAAAACATAAATCTGAATTTTTTGGAGAGAGAATATCCAGGAGATGCATGTGCACTACAAATTTTCCTGAACGACGAAGAACTGAGCAGCATGTAATTTAACTGACATTTACAGCCCTTCTCAACACCTAAGTAGCATGTATAATGAGCTTGACCCAGAAACTCCTCCTCTTCAGCTGTTTATTATAACTGTAGATGCAGCACCTTGAAAATGCAACATTTTATAAAATACCTCTGGTTTCACAAAGTACCAATAAAAAAGCCAGGCTGTATATATGAAACTCTTACCTCCGGTGGTATAAGTGTATCACAGGAAAATAAAAGAAATGCTTCTGCTTCCTACATTTCCCCTGGTTCCACCAGCAATTAATGGCCACAAACAGCACCTGCAAAGCACATAAAAATTCACAGCTAGCAAAGTAAATTACTGTGACTTTCTTTATCTAGCATGTTTTTTTCCAATCCGTTCCATCTGCTATTTTTAAATGACTTTTCAAGGCAGTATTCCATATCTGTTCCTCTTAATTCTATCATCCAAGTTGTTTTTTTTCTTTTGTTTTCTAGCTTTTGTTGGTCACTTCTTTGTAATAGCAATCTGTTATGGTCACTTTTATTTCTAGTTTTTAATCTTCCCAATCTAAATCCTCCAAATTTACTTTGCCATAACGCATATTGATAACTTATTCTGCATGAAGGAGCTTAACGAGTGGAGGTTTCGGACAGCTGTATCTGTGTTCAGAGGTGACCAACTGACAGACAGCAATGCAAGGGCTGCAAAGCCTTTTACGGTAACTGTTGTCTCCAGTGATAGTGGACCTGGAGGCAAACTCCCTGTAGTTTGTGTCTGAAGGCACACAAATAAATCCAGAAACACTTTTTAGAAGAAACTTGCAGGGCTCCCCATCCAGGAGCAGAAATAACTCAGGTTTTCTCCATTTATTCTAACACTCTGTATGTAAAGATGACTAGCTGAGTTACTCAAAGATACGGACATACGGTCTTACTGGTCCCCATAGGTTGACAGAAATTAGCTCTTTAATCTCTAAACACAGGCTATCAGGTCACGTTTAAGATTTGCATCTTCTCTAGAGTTACCTGGTCTGACAACCTGCTGGCCACACGTTCTATTTCTTCTCTTGCTGCGACAGACTGCCCACACCATGGCGCATAGAAGAAATACAACACAATTTCCGAATCCTGACGAAGGTGATCTGCATAGTCTAATTGTCCCCGGAAAAGATCAATGACTGGAGAGCTCGTGGAGAAGAAATTCACGGGAAGCTTTGCTGGCATTGTTACGTCTTTTGCTCGGCTGTGGGAAGGAAGTTAAGAGGGCTCATTAAGACTGTACAACAGGAGTTTTAAAAAGTGTGCCCAAAGCCCTCATTCACATTAGTGAATGTCATGCAATGACAAAACTTTAAGAATTGATGCAAAATGACTACAACTTCAATTATCTGAGTTAGTTTCAAGAAATACCGTAAAATCTAGTGATTACCCTTATTAACAAGCTTCAGAAAGTCACGCTGTCATAACATGCACTAAGTTTATGGGTGTGTTAGCTCACACTCTTATTGCTGGTTGCTGCAGATCATAAAATTACCAGGAAGAGTGATTTCTTTGGATTTCTTCCCTGGCCTCATCCTCTTTTAACACTTGTACTTTAGGTAACAGCACCCTGATAAGAGAAGAGACACTGGTCATAAAGTTTTGTGATGTTTGTATGAACAGAGACTATTACCGTGCTTATGCTTTGTAGTATTCTATGCTTCTTTTGTACTGTATTATGAAAAAAATATTTGTTTTACTAATGACTTTTAGCATTATATAAATGTGTATTAGTTTACTTCACTGATGTCAGTGATTAGAGCAGGGACCACAAACTCTGTTCAGGGCATGTTTCCTCTTCAGCAAAAAGAACTTACTGATAAGTGGTTTAAAGACTATACAATGTAAAATTTTGATAGATTAAGTTTCTTAAGAGAAACAGATTTGACCAATAATACTAAGAGCATAAACCAAGTGCTCAGGAAACTGCTTTCTATCAAATCTAGAATCAACCATTCCAAAATTCAGCATTTCCAACGTGTTCAGAAGTGTTTAGTGGTATAAATTGCCTTAAACACAAGTGTATGATTGTATTCTTTTTGGTATTTTCTTATTCTCTTAAACTAGCTATATTTACACTACAGCAAATTAGATTAAAAACTGGACCACATCACTGTTCTGATCAATTTTGCCATAGTTTCTCCTTGACAGGAAGTTTTAGGAAAGATTATGCATTTCTTTGCCTTGTATCACAACAAAAAGCTAAACATAAAAATCTTTTTATTTTTACCTCTTTTTATTTTTTTCAGGTTAGAATGTTAGCAACCAATAAATTATTGAGCCCTGAACACTGTTAAATTCATACGTTAAGCAACCTTTTAGTAACACTGCTACATTTTCAAATCTTACACTCACCCTGGTTGGTACCTGTGTTTTAACAAAACAGATCCACAAAACCAACAGCTCCTCTCTCATTTCCATGTTACTTAGCACATAATTAAAGCTCAACACTTAAAAGTTTCTAAAAGTTATGGAAGTTCTTAATCCAAACCTAAGAGGCAGTTTTCATATCAAATGCAGAGTTTTTAAAACACAAACTGGTTCCTCATGTTCACAACTCATCAATACCACTACTCACAAACCAATTTGTTTTCACACAGATGGCCAAAAATTTCATTTGTCCCATGGACTTCTATCTTTGGTCCTTCCTGTCTCCCCCCTCACTAACCCTTCTTCCCCAGCCCTTGGTTTCTTAGGTCCCCTCAAATCAGTTCCTGTTTCCCTCCCATTCCTGCACCCCACTTTTAGCCAAACCACTCTTCCCCATACAGAAGCACTACCCCAACTCACCGGCCACGTGCTGAGTAGGCACTGAAAGCCAAACGCGGCCCGTAAGCATTAACCTCACACTGACACCTGCTTCTTAGGAGACATTAGATGAGAATTTCTCCTCTTACACATATTCAGGTTGTCCATTTTCATTACACTGCTTCAAAACCTCTGCTTCCTCTACTGGATTAAACTGGAAGTGAACTATTAGTTCAAGAGTTATGGTGAATGGGCAGACAGATGGACACAGGGTATGATAGCATAAGCCTTAAAAATGAGATAGGAAATTGGCTCTAAAGTAAATATGAAAAATAGGTCAACACCGTGGCATGAATGAGTCAGAAACTACATATCTGTCCTCAAACAGGAAAAAACAAACAAACAAACAACCTCTGGTAATTATGAATTTATCAGCAGTCCTGACTATCAGGGGAGGTCCCAATTGACTGGCGGCTAGCAAACATGACGCCCATCTACAAGAATGGCCGGAAGGTAGACCCGGGAAACTGTAGGCCTGTTAGTTTGACCTCAGTGCCAGGGAAGCTCACGGAGCAGATTATCTTCAGTGTCATCACACAGCACTTGCAGGGCAAGCAGGCGATCAGGCCCAGTCAGCATGGGTTTATGAAAGGCAGGTCCTGCTTGACGAACCTGATCTCCTTCTATGACAAAGTGACGCACTTGGTGAATGAGGGAAAGGCTGTGGATGTGGTCTACCTTAACTTCAGTATGGCTTTTGACACAGTTTCCCACAACACTCTCCTCAAGAAACTGGCTGCTCTTGGCTTGGACTGGCATACGCTTCGTTGGGTTAGAAACTGGCTGGGTAGCCGGGCCCAAAGAGTCGTGGTGAATGGAGTTAAATCCAGCTGGAGGCCGGTCACTAGTGGAGTGCCCCAGGGCTCAGTACTGGGGCCAGTTCTCTTTAATACCTTTATTGATGATCTGGATGAGGGGATCGAGTGCACCCTCAGTAAGTTTGCAGACAACACCAAGTTAGGTGCGTGTGTCGATCTGCTCGAGGGTAGGAAGGCTCTGCAGGAGGACCTGGATAGGCTGGACCAATGGGCTGATGCCAACTGTATGAAGTTCAACAAGGCCAAGTGCTGGGTCCTGCACCTGGGGCACAACAACCCCAAGCAGCACTACAGGTGGGAGATGAGGGGTTAGAAAGCTGCCTGGCAGAGAAGGACCTGGCAGTATTGGTTGCTAGTCGGCTGAATATGAGCTAGCAGTGTGCTCAGGTGGCCAAGAAGGCCAACAGCATCCTGGCTTGCATAAGAAGCAGTGTGGCCAGCAGGGCCAGGAAAGTGATTGTCCCCCTGTACTTGGCTCTGGTGAGGCCGCACCTTAAGTACTGTGTTCAGTTTTGGGCCCCTTGCTACAAGGACATCGAGGTGGTCAAGTGAGTCCAGAGAAGGGCAACGAAGCTGGTGAGGGGTCTGGAGAATAAGTCTTACAAGGAGCAGCTGAGGGAGCTGGGATTGTTCAGCCTGGAAAAGAGGAGGCTCAGGGGCCACCTTATCACACTCTACAGGTACCTTAAAGGAGGCTGTAGCAAGGTGGGGGTTGGTCTATTCTCCCACATGCCTGGTGACAAGACAAGGGGGAATGGGCTAAAGTTGCGCCAGGGGAGGTTTAGGTTGGATCTTAGGAAGAACTTCTTTACGGAAAGGGTTGTTAGGCATTGGAACGGGCTGCCCAGGGAAGTGGTTGGGTCACCATCCCTGGAGGTCTTTAAAAGACGTTTAGATTTAGAGCTTAGTGATATAGTTCAGTGGAGGACTTGTATTAGGTCAGAGGTTGGACTAGATGATCTTGGAAGTCTCTTCCAACCTAGATGATTCTGTGAGAAAAAAGCACCACACAACAAATGAAGAGTCACCAGCTTCTTACTCTGATTTGCTCAATAGTGCCTCCCTCTGATGTACAGCACAGGACCTTCACATAGTTTTTACATACAAACTAAGCCTCATTTCAGCAGAACAACCTGATAATAACAGAAAGCACATGCAAGCGTGTTTCAGATCAGGCCCCTCGCCTGCCAAGTCTTCTGAGTCGTCAGGCTGCTTCAAAAGACATTTGCATGGTGCCAGAAATAGTTCAGGCTCTATGCCACAGGCTTTCCATAATTACACGTTAGCTCAGGCTGCAGCTGGCTGTTCCCTGAGTGTCTACAAACCTGCAATACCTTGGTCCCCACTAGCAGATTCCCTTGTAGTAAGGGAATTTTCCCTTCCATATACTTTATTCATGGGTTGTAAAATTTCCTGCCACTTACAACATGTAACTGTACTTTGGTGCTGAGACTTGATTACAAACTGAATTGATGTGCATTCAGAAATTAAGCATTATAGTCTCTGTGGAGAGTATAGGGCGGTGAGCAACTTGTCAGCTTTCGTATACAGCTACGAATGAAAGGTATGTGCAAGTTTTTGAAGAAAGGGGCACAGGAAGAGAAAAGAAGCATCACGGTAAGTGTCGAGCACAGGGAAAAAAAAAATAATAAAAACGTACGATGTATGTTTTAGTAATGGACAGTTGAACAGGGAGGTGACTGAGAGTCTGGTGACTGTGGATCAGCGGCCACTGGAGGCACAAAACTGACCAAAGCCTTAAGGTCCGTCCTGGTTCTGGCAGCCCCATGGGAGGAGCACTGAGAGCAGGCCTCGGGGGTTCTGGCCACATGACCTGCGGGCAGGGCCCCTCAGCCAACACACGTCGGCCTCTGCACAGCAGGGAGGCAGCCGCCCCGTGCCAGCTTCCCCACTACCAAACGCGGACCCCAGAGCAGCGCCCTTACCCCAGCACAGCGCGCAGCCAGGAGTCACCGTGCCCTAAAATCCCATCCACGGCACCCGGATCCCGATTTAATGCCCAGAATCGCGTGGCCCAACTGTGGTACCTCCCGGCACCCGGGGACTGGGCCCTCCTGTTCCCCTTCCCCCCCTCCCCGGGGTGCGGCAGGGACCGGAGCCCATGCGGCCAGGCTGGTTGCCATGAGGAAGCCTCATCCGGCAGCAGGCCCAGCGCGCGACCACCGAGCGGGGAGTGCCCCAGGCCGGGGCCACCAACCCCCGCCCGCCATTACCTGCAGGTGACTTTGAGGGCGACGAGGAAGGCGAAGCCCAGCGCGATGGCAGCACCGCACAGCAGCTCGGGCCGCCGCGCCATGCGGGCGGCGCGGGGCCGTGGGCTGGAGGCAGCCGCGGGGCCGGGGCCCGGGCCGCCGCATAACGACATCGCCCCCGGGCGGGGCGCGGCGGGGCGGGGCCGGCCTGCAGGACACCGAGCCCCGGGAGCTCCCCGCCGCGTGCCCGGCAGCCGGCGAACCCGCCGCCGCCACGTCGCGCCGCCCCGAGCAGGCGCATAGGCGCCCGGGAGGCTGCGCCTTTCCTCCTCCTCCTCGGGGGCTCCCTCCGTTCCTGACAGGACCGCAGTCCCGCTGGAAGCTGTTCCTCCCGCTCCCCCCCCAACCCCCCATTGATTAATTAAAGCTCTCACACCGTCCGTACAGAACAAGGCTTTCATATTTAGTTTTGTCTAGGATTACTTCCAATAATTTACAGAGCACTTACATTAAACAAGGAAAGCATGAAATTGAGAAAACAAGTCAGAAAGGCACACAATACAATCAGGTTTTGTCACAGAAATAACAGTGTCATAGTACTCTATTTCAAGCTCAGTTTATTACAAACAATGTAAAAAATTAGCATCGCAACAGGTGGTATTTCAAGCACCAAGCTAATTTTGTATGCATACTGTACATTGTATTCAAATGCACCCCAGCTGGGTCTGCAAGCTACAGTTACTACACAAGTTCCCATGCTGAGAGTGTTGGTTTAGTATTATTTGTTGTGCTTTTACTTTGTGATGTGAAAGGGAAGTAACATCCAGGCTTGTCACTTGCATGGGTATCACTGAGCTTTGGTTCAACACTTTTTACATACACAATATATTGCCAATGACTACATTCAAACTACTCAAGTCATTCTTAAAGCTCTTCTAATTAGGTGAGCCAATAGAGGAGAATAAAAATACTCTTGAGAGGAGGGAGAGGTAAGGCATGGGGAATAAATGAAGGGAGGAGAAACCTCACTTTAGCTATTTTGAATAATTGACTGAAAGAAGCTTCATTTAAAAAATAAAAAATAATAAAAAAAATGAAGCTGGAAGTATGATCTGCAGAGAAGCTAAAATGAAACAGATAGGAGCTCCAGTGACCATAAAGCCCAAAGGCTCATTTATCAGAACTGATCTCAGCCTGTGGCTGGCTTCCATTACCTGTGGTCTGCAGGAATCTCGAGCACCACGCACCTTAGAGCTGAGGTGTTGATCATGCCCAAGTCAAAAGCCTGAAAACATGTCCCAGCACCACATAGTTCCAAAACACTCATGGAAGTAAGCTGGCCGTTTTTGTTATTTTAATAATGTGATGAGTCCAAAGAGTTGATGCCAATAAAGAAAACTGCAAACAAGCAGCCGGCAATACAGACACCAACTTTCTAAATTTTAGCTATAGGTGCTCAAGCTTTTGCTAATAGGCAAATCAGTGTTTGTTTTTACAAAATCTCAATCCTGAGAGGCTACATGCAGAAAACAACTTTGTGTAAAGTTCTTTTTATTACAGGCAACATTAGTCCATACAATAATACACAATACTGACATACAAGCGTAATCTTTCAAAATCATCATTTAAACAGCAAAGACCAAGAAACAGAATTTTAACTACTTCATTTTCAAAAATTAATACATTTTTCCTCTCAAGATCCTTTTTCAGTAAATGATATTGAAACATACAAATAGAGAAAAAATACCCATTCAACATATATTGTAGTTAAATGGTTATTTTGTTTAAAATCTTTAATACGAAAATCCTTTTCAGCAACCTACGTATAGATAAGTAGCAAACTTTGTTTTAAACAAATCCTCTCCATTAAAAGATCTGAAGAATTTTCATTCATCATTTTCTTCTTAGCCAGTAACACTCAGTTTTGTAATACCTTGATGCCTTAAAGTTTTTCAACTGAAGGACTGATACTAGGGGGGCTTCCTAGACATCATAACCTCTCTTCCCCCCTTCTATTCCCTAACTTTCTGTCCAACAGGAGGTGAGTAAGCACGTAATACTTTAGATTTTTTTAATCACCACTCTGTTTCATGAGAGCATAGACAGGTCCACTCAATCCCCCTAAATCTACTATATTTTTGCTGTTCAGGAGGAACAATATATGCCAATAAAAGCAGAAAACCTGCAGCTTTTCTCTCACATGCTTTTGATTAATGTCAAATTCTCTGGTTTATGCTTCCAGCTGGTAACATGTATATGTCATCTCAGTATTAGTTTAAATCTTTAAACAAAAAACTATATTTTCCAAAGTCATTATCACTGGGAGCAATCAAATGGTCTTTTCTTGCTTTGCTGAGCTTCATTCTTAAAACTTGTCTTCTTTCTTCCCACTCATGGAGTTCAGCATTTCCATGGGCAAATTTGCAGTTGTTTCCTTCAGTGCAAGTACCAGCCATATATCTGTTAAGACACATTTCAAATAGTGTTTTTATAACATTATCATGACAACTATTGTATCTAGGTATTTTCCCCGGTCATGTTTCTCAAATACACTAAAACCTTAAGGATACAAACCCAACTATAAGAGTATTTTACCTTTTAAGTAAGACAGTAGCTGTAATGTATTTGCAGAGAAGAGTTGAGACTCTTTCTGCTCTTCATGCTCCTACTTTACTGAGTCATTTAATGCTTGACATCTTTAATTTGGTAAGGTCAAATTATCAGTTAAATTAATATCTTAACATTTAATCCACTAAGATAAACTACTTTTGTTCAAAAACAATTTCTGTTAAAAAATATTTTCCCTTTTCTAACTAAGTTTGGTTTTCAAGTACTCAGTATGACTTAAGAATTCATTTTATTCTAGTATTTTTCCATTAAGTGGTAAGCATACCAGTTTATATTCACTTTATACTGCACAGCTGAGGTCCATTAGCATACAAAACATCAAATACATTTAGGATGTTACTAAACGTTTAGTAAAGGGGGCGTGTAAGCTTCCATGCAAAGACCGCCCACACAAAATAACTTACTTTATATGCTAAGCAATTTTTCTAAATCTCTAAAACATTCAAAATCTTTAACTTGATACTGAATAACAAAGGTCGCTGGACCAGCACAGTGAACTTCTAACTCCAAAATGCATATATGCAAGGTTTTAGCCTTCCAAGAAGATTCCAACAGTGGAAAGAACTGCCAATCGGCTTATCAAAATCTACAGCAGTCAGGTAAAACAGGCTGCATTTAAGATTTAAGAGCAGCAAAGGGAGCATAAAAATGTACAACCAAAAGCAGGGAAAAAAAAAAACACAAAACAAAACAAAAAAAAGGTCTGTGCCAACAAATTTCTACTTGCCTTAAAGCTCCAATAACAGTATCCAGCTAGGTACTGTTCTTGTGTTCCACGGGTAATGGAAGGCAGATTCCTAAATAAACTTGTAATAACAGTATTTTTTGACAAAGTTTTGCCCAGCCACAATTAACTTATGGCCCTTTATTAAGGCCACACAAGCAATTCATTTGGTTCGGTGCTTAGGAAGCTTGTCGCTGAGTTGTAACAGTGCATGCTAAAATACTGTCCATTACTTCTTTTCTTGTTGAAAGATATATGCAAAGCAAGAAATATTAGAACATCTCATGTTAAAACTAGTAACTGCACTAATTATTTACACTATGAACTGTCATTCTTCAGCATTTTTGACATCTTAAAAAAACACCTACCTATCACAAATGCTAAAATATCCAGTTGGAAAGCGATACTGCCAGCAGTTTTGATCATCCTCAGTGTGGAAAACTTTTTCTTTATGCTTCTCAGAAGAAATGTGACCCTGCCATTGTTTCTCACTATTACAGTTCTTCCCACACATCCAACAGTGAAAATCCACCTGTTTTATCAGGAATTTGAATACAATACATTGAGAATATAATAAGCACAGAACTGTTCCTAATACATTTTAAATGTTTTCTTTACATTGGCCTGTTGTTTAGCTCATCAGATACACCTAGTTGAACAATCACCTTTAGTTTATGAACTTCACTGGCTTTACAGGATTCAGAAGACTGCTCTACAGTCTTAATTTAGTGTAGCTAGTGTCATCTAAAGAAGCACCAAGGAAGTAGGGACAACAGTGTGTTACTGACTGGAGGGAAAGGAACAGGCACTTGAATTTAGAATTACATCTACGATTACTTACTGTAACTTCAGCATAGTCAGTCGGCATGTGAATTTGTTTCCCATTTTCTTTATTTGCCTGAGCAGCTGTATCATCTCCTTTTTCTGGTTTTTGACTTTTTAGCCATATGTCATACAACTGCTCCAAGTCTTGAACTAATGAGAGCAGAAGCTAAAATAAGTAATTAGCAATTAAGGCAAGAGTTTGAGAATACTAGATAAATGACTGAGTTTGCAAGCTTAATTCAGTGCCCATCTATGGTACGAAGAAAAAAGGAAGGACACAGTATAGACAGTTACACAGCTTAGAGATAAGAGCCAAGAGCAATATGAATCTCTGGCTACTTACCAAGACCCATTTCTGCCTATCTAGTGGAAAGGAAGATGTTACACGTTTCTGAACAGACACCCAGAGTAAAGATAACAACTATGCCACCAGATAGCAACTATGTCACGGTATATTAATATCTGTATTTCTAAATGCTAATATAAAGTATGCTACAACTTTGGTTGGATTTAGTTTGCTTTCTTGCAGACCATAACAATATCATGTATGTCATGTATTACTTATTGTTTTTGATTACTCCTGCCCTGCAACTCTAATGGGATAACAAATCAACTGAATGTGCACAGTCATTCCCAGTAAGGCCAGGAAGGAGGGCCAAGGGGATGAAGGGGAATGCTTCCACAAATAGCTTGCCACCATATGCTAGCCACAGAATCCATAGCAATATGGAGCATTAAGTACTAAACAACATTATTAATACACAGATCAATAAGCCACTTCTAACACCTTAAAAAATATGATACAAACTACTTTATTGCTATAATACACTGTGGGGCATGAATACATAATATCATTAAATTTTATTTATTTTTGAATATACAGCCTGAGTATATTCAAATTAAAAAAGAAGCTCCTGCAAGGCTTACTACAAAAGAGTAAAGTGGATTAAAAACTTCTTGAGGAACAAGAATGAAAAGATTTAGAGCATGCCTTTAAATGTTTACTTTTTTTTTTTTTTTTTTAAACTTACTGCCGTTCTCCTTCATATAGGTCCACATCTCTCTTTCCTCAGGACTGTGAGCAAATGAGCAGTTTCCATCATACTGACATTTCTTGCCTGAAGCAATATGATTGCACAACTGGAACATGAATTTAAAAAAATACTCCTTATGAATATAAAGAGTAAATGAATGATACCAGAAAATGCTTTTTAAGTCTTGGCTAGCGTCCCCCCCCAATCACACATTTATATCACATGAAAAGTAAAATTGTGTTTGTTCTATAAAACAAACAAACAAACAAAAACACTATTACTGTAGTCAGAAAGAGTAAACTGTTTGAAACAAGTAACATGACTGCTTTTTGCCTCTTACCAAACTACCAGAGCACACTTTTAAACCATTTCTGAAATGCTTACTGTAAATAGTTAGAATTTAGTTAAATCACTTTTTAAAGTGGCTAACTGCCACTGATGAGAAAGGGCTTCAGTAGCAGAAAAGGACTGATCTCAGATGTTAAGACTGAGCTCTGCATAAAACACTATTAGCATGTCCCCACCAGCTCCCATGAGAATTTCTGCAGAACTGATGAAAAAAGCTCAATTACTGGTATTCTCCAGTTACCCCATTTTCTTAACCAAGGTTAGTTTTAAGTTAACATACATCAAACTGCAGAGGCACTTGTTTCTTTGCTGGAAGAGGACGAATAGTCATCCACTTCTTACGTTCGTTAGACATCACTAGCACCACACGGCGATCTTTGGTCCACCTAAAGACAGAGCATGTAGACAGAAGTAGAACCAGGAAAGCCATGACTGTTTATTTGTAAATCTCAAATAGGTGGAAAAAGCTTTAACTGAATTTTGCTGGAAACTCTACCATAACTTATAATTAAAAAAGCAAACTGCCACGGTAGTGTTTCTCATTACCAATTATTAACATACTCAAAGAGATTTACTGTGTTCTGCTTCAATACACTTTTTGAGCTCCTTGTATGACCTCTTTCCTTAGCAGTAACAAAGTTTCCCAAAAGAGGCTTTAAACAGCTGACAAAAAGGCAAAATTTTCACTGTTCTGTCTTACTTACGGGTGTCTTGCCTTTGCATTGCAGTATTTTTTGTTTCTGTCTGGCTCATTAACTTGACCATTTCTCCAGCACTGGCCACAAACAAACTTCATCTTCAAATTAAGTGATCCATATTTCATTTGGTTCCCAAGGATCTTAAGCCAAAAAAATAACAACAACAATAAAAGGTATTTTCTATCTGCCAAGAAATCCACACATAATTATGAATTACCCTACAATAAAAGTATACAACCTATGTCCTGAAGCAGATATTACGCTACATGCCTTGTAATGGTTCAGCTTTAAATTTCAAACACAGACATTTCTTAAAGAATGCCTTTTTATTTAACTTATTTCTGACTTAAGTATATGTACCCAGAAGTTGTGATAATATGAATATGATGTATAAACTAAACAGATAAAGGTCCTACACAAAAGACAATCAAGGGCCCTATGGCAGCTGCCTTTGAAATGGCATTTAGGTTTCATGTTTCACCTATGACAGAAAAAGAAAAACAAAAAAGCAATTGGATTGAAGCAAAGCAGGTATTTTAAGCATAACTGCACCAAGAAAAGCTATACTGAAAGATCATTAAAAGTAATTTCTGAAATACACTACATTATACAGACCTAGAAGAAGAATTACCAGAGTTGCTACAGAGTTAGTTTCATGGCAAAATGAAAATACCTGTGATCCATGTATGCTAGCTTCCATGTTCTGCCAGTATTTCTTTGATTCTTGAACTATAGCATCATGTGAAATACCTGTAAAGGAAGATAAGAAGTTCTTATGACTATCCTAAAATTGCAGAAATGCCCAAACTGGAGTGATACTCAAGTCCCAATGTTTTATTTTTATTTTTACATACATGTTTTTTTATGTGTATATACATATACACAAAAACTAGTAAGAATCTCAAAAGGGCCTCCAAAATAGAAATACTGTATATATAATCACATTGAAAAGTGAACACAGGTTTTTTTTTTTAATTACAGATTGCTCAAATAAGTTAAGATACATCTTTGAGTATTTATGTAAACATAATGTACCTATCCACTGAGAATATTTAGAAAACCTGGATTTTATTGTAGACCACCAAAAAACTATTCAAATTGCCAGCTGAAAGAAACTAGATTATCCCTGCCTTCTTTAAAAAGATCTTAAACAAGCCTTGTTAATTAGGTCTTGTTTCAGAAAGGCCATTCTTACAACTATTTCCGCTAAGGCTCCCCTCAGAGCTACAGTGTTCTCACATACTATAACATTTGCTATCATTCCCCAAAAATAGACTGTCATCTGCATTTGGTTTGAGGATTGGTAAAATACTTCTTTCCTGATGTAGCATTCCTTTACTTCCCACACCCTACATTCATAAGAGGACCATTGTTCAAGTGCAGAGACTGAGCTTTAATTGTCTGTGAGGAACCATCAGGACAGCACAAACATTCTTCCAAAAATAAAACACATCCTTCTGTGGCAAATCAAGGGTTTCTTGGAGAACTCTTACTTCAAAATAGAAATTACAGGATAAATATTTGCTGTCCCTGGCTATATAGCGGCAGCAGGTAAGAACAGAAAATTAGTGTTTTACTTTCACATGGAGAGCTCTAAAGGCTCAGCCCAGGAGAGATGGAACAGCAATGATTTGCAAAGAAACAGTCACCTCTTGTCTCTCTGACTTCCTCACTCCAAAAATTTTCAGGTGTGTGACATCTTGGGTTAGCACACCAGTATAAGATTCTAGGTAGAAAGCTGAAGCAATGAGGAACCCCTTTTTCAAAGGGAGATTGAAGGACAAATCACAGACATAAAGGAATAGAACTCCCAGCAACACTGTACCACATTGGGATTGACCTATTTCCTTGGATTTGACTTGGATTCAAAAACTGTGCAACATTTCTGGTTTTATTTCAAGAAAAAAAACAGATGAAAATGAACTGTTTTGACAGTTTTTATTATTAAAATCTTTCTGATTTTGAAAAGCTAGTAGGCTTACTCAATACGTTGTATTATATTTATACAACTGTTGATTGAATATTCTGTGTGAAAGATTTCAGCAGATTGAAAGTCAATGCACTGATCCCAAGTTACTTATTTCAGGAGGAAGTGAGACAAGGAAGAAGCAGGACTAAGATTAAGGTGAGCACTTTGCTGAACATACCTGTTTCCTTCTGCATTATCCAGACTTTAAGCTCTACCAGACTGTGAGCATAAAAGCATTTATCCTCTCTTAAGCAGCCATAATGCACCTCATGTCTGCACAGGTCAAGCTGACAACGAACTTGAAAAGGGCGGATTTTGGAATACTTCACCATAGTTTCTCGCAAAATGTGGACAAGGCACCTGTTTCCAGAAGAGTCAGTCTTAGACATGCCTTAGAATTACTTTCATTGTGGCAAAACCACATAAAATAACCATTCCTTATCACAGCTTATTCAAGTGCCTTTTTAACACTTCTTACTTGAAATCAGAAAACCAGAAGCCTTCCCAAAAAGGAAGTAGCACCTAATCATCATTCCTAGGTTGAGTAAACCAACATTACGAATCAGTGCTCTTGTGAAATCCAGAGGTTCCTCTTCTGCAAAACATTACTGAACCCAATCCAACAGGATCATTGGTTTCCATAAGGCAAAGCATATCATGTCTACTTTCAAGTATATAGTCTAATCAAATTACAAAGTACTTATTCTTTTGTAGAGCATCATTAAAGAGTTGATGCACCAAAGTAAAAGCCTTGCTCTTAGAGCTTAGAGTGAAGCAGAGTACGAGCAAAGCAATTAAAATGCTCCCACTTGTGATTCCATTATGTAAGACATGAAGGATACTTAATATCATAAACCTATTTAACACTAATACTGCTATAAAAACATTCTTAGCTTTCAAATAATAATGAAAGACACTTTTGTCGCACTACTTTTCATCAATTGAAATAATTAAGCCTGAAAGTCTATTTCAGGTAATTAATTTCAGGTAATTAAAGTAAACCTGTTCTTAACTGATCGGGTTAAAACTAAAGTAAAATGAGCAAAATTGAGTAAGACCAAAGAAAGAGCAGACTTATGAAATCCTATATGAATTTAACATCACACATATAATTATAGCAATGCAGCTCACCGGGTAGACAAGCTACTTACAAACTGACAGAGCAGTAGGATTCAAATATGAGGGTGGATACCGCTAATTTTGAATGCATTGATAAAGATATAGCTCACTTCCAATTTAGTTATGTGAAACAATCCTTGTTCAGTAAGTTTGTCTTACCAATACTGTCAAAGCACCACAGTTAATCAGCAAGGAAGAGAAATTAATCAAGAGGTAAAAAATGAAAATCAGTATTCAAAAATGCCCTGAAATCTCTGCTTTTAATTTGAAACTTAAACAGATGGTATTTCAGACATACTTGTTATCTTCAAAGTCATGCATAGCAGGGTGAGAGCAAGATGAATTATCTTTGTTCCTTTTGCTTATTATTCTGGGTTTGTGATCAAAACATTTCTGGAATACAAAAAATACAAAAAGTAATTATAGAGTATATATTTTGTATATTAAAAATATACCTCATCTTAAATATTTTATCATAGACTTCAACTAGTCTCTACTTTAGAGCTATTCAGATTATCACTGAATATGCATTTCAAAATATACAAGTTAGTCACAAACCAAAGCACTTCTTAACAGATAATTATATGATCTATTATAATTTTTATTGTATTATTAGAAATAAAGCAGCACCTCACAAAGAAACATAAATAATCCATGATGTTCTTGAAGAAGTCGGGACACAGTGAAGTTTATCTTTCCATTTCCTCCAAAAAGAGCTTCTCGACTAAAGGCTCCTTTGCGCTCCAGTGTCCATACATCTATCTCCTCTTGGCAATATGCAAATGTGCAATGACCTGGATATCGGCATTCCTCTTCAGCAGCAACATCTAGAATAACACCACTGAATTTGACACTGCTCTCACATAACTCCTATTGTAAGTTCATCTGAAAATCTTTACTATCTCCATTGAAAGTGTTAAATAAAGAAGTTATACCTGTTGCAAACAGGTCACTAAACCCTAACAGACAGTAGCAGAACCTCATGCAGAATGACTTGATGAAAATTTAGAGCTCCTCAAAAAAGCTGATGCACACCTCCATCACCTATCCTCCTCTACTCTAAGGCAACAATGCTGAGAGCCCAGAATACCTCTGCTTAAATACAGACAGATATTTGTTAATTAATACAGTAGTCAACTTGCTTACACCATAAGCAGAAATTCATAATGCAGAAGTCTAACAAGAATGCTCTGCTGATGTTAATTTTAATAGTAAGTGTTCAAAATACACTGTAGAAGGCTGCAGGTGGCTGGGTGGTGTACCAAGCCTGCCTAACAGCCAGACCAGTTTCTTTGTTAACCTACAAGAAGCTGAAAAAGCTGTCCTGCATGTCCCTCCCTGTCCAGAGCACATCTTTGTGAGAATATAACTCCTGATGAGAAGGTGGGTGCACCCTGAAAGACCTGCTGCAGTCAAGACGGCGGGATCCACTTTTCTGGACTCTAATCCTCTCTCGTGCTGGCTGGCCAGACAGTAACACACACATACACCAAAGCTTTGGGGAAATATTAGAAACCAGAGGGGAACTACTCCTCTGCCTTTTCTTAGTAATCACTGTATGCATAATTCACAGAAAAAAAGGCCCAAAGTGATACAGTAAAATGAAGCAAAAATAAGAATATCACTTCATACTTCACACTCAGAAGAGAAGTTACACATAATTAAGGACAGAAGTACATCTCATGTTTTCTAAATAATCTTCAAAATAAATTATCTTAATAATCTAAATAATCTTAATCGTCAAAATACGGCTCCCCTCATGGCCTTTGAAAATATAAACAGCCCAGTGAACTTTCTTCCCCACCTCCCATGAACAAGAACTCATTCTATACTAGCTGTGAAAAAGCTAAAAGGCATTACTTTGAGCGTAGGCATTAACATTTTACTGTCTATAACACATACCTTTACATATATAATATGGTCCTACATATTGTGTCTTTGTTGGTCTTGGACGTATTTTTTTCCATGATTTATCTTCAGAGTTTTTTATTCTGCCAATAAGAATATCCTTCTTACATTTATGTTCTAAATTGGGATGGTAAGCATAATCCAATAATTTAGGACCTGAAATGATCACAGAGAATTGCTTATATTCACATAAATTGCTGCATACTTTCTACAGTATCATTTCTACACACAGATTGGCACATACAACCAAAAGCAAAGTACACAAACACATTATATTGAATTCTTACTTGCACCAGCAAGTCTGAAGAACTAAAACTCATTAACAACCATGTCAAGCAGAATGAAAAAAAATAAATACTTACAAAACGACCAGTCCTGGCAATAAAAAGCACAAGTTATTTGGAGAGGGGGTGCTGTGTTACAACTTTAAAAGTATTATGGTAGTATTTGTACTATGTACAAATTGCTACATTTTTTCGAATTCCTTAGCATACGCTCCCAAAACACTATTTTAAAACTTTGTTTTTAAAGTTTGTTTTAAACTTTTTGTTTGAAACAACAAAAAGTTGCTTATTTACAATAAGTCAATGCAGATGAACTCCAAGAATGTGTAAATTACCCAATTTAACCTTTATTTATTTATTTATAATAGAACAGCTACTATGTTCAGATACAAAACACTAGATAAGGAGTACACATGCCAAAAATAAAAATGCCACTCCCAGAGCCTTGTGATTTTGGAAGCAAAATGTGCCTACGTTTAAACTCTGTTTTTAGGATGATACCCAGGTGAAGATTATATTACTTCTGAAAGGAAGAAATCAGGGAGTAAATCTGAAGACTAGCAATGCTCAGTGAACTTTGCTATTTAAGAGACTACAAAAAACAAGAGTGTGACCCATTTTCCCTGGGGAAGCTGATGGCACAGCACAACTTCACTAGCAGGTAGGATAAGCACGCAATACTCAAAGACTTTGATAGAGATGCAAAGAACAGAAGAAACAGAAGTTTTTATATAAAAAGTCAAGATATAAACAAGTATTTGCACCAATATTTTATAGCTCTGGCTTTTAGCAGAGCATGTTCTGTGGCTTTTCAAATATTACTTGGATTTGACATGGATTTTTATTGTAAACCTAAAAAAGAAGTTCCTAAAACTGCAATATTAATTCCCCAAATGTCTCAATACAATTCTTTATAAGATCGATTACTATGCTGTACTTTATTATTGACACCTGTAACTTGAAACAAAATGTGTGTGTTTTTGTGTTTTTCTTAAGATCAGTCTTAATAAAAGCTATTGCTTCTAGAATACAGCTCTGTTTAACAGCAACAGCTCAGGCCTACATTAGTTATATTAAGGCCCAGTACAGGTTAAGATCCTTCGAGTCAATACAGTGGAGTTAATTATTACTAAGGTTTGGAAGCTTCATGATTATGATTTAGAATTAGTTTGGAAAAAAAAAAAAAAAAAAAAAAAAACAACAATAAAACAGATGGGATGTAACGGTTACCAGGTACTTTGAACTGCAGTTCAATTCCCAATGGCCAATCAGAGAGGGTATTGCAAGTTTTTTTTAGTCTTGAGCAAAGGTGTCATTCTTCACAGTACCCTGGGCATTGGGAGGAAAGTGAATACAGAATGTGAATGACCTTACACAGTAAACCTACAGGTTGGGGAAGGCATGTGATGATTTGTGGTGTTTTTAGGAATCAAGAACCTATTAGGACAAGAAATAAAGACAAGAAGAAAGAAGATAATGGAGTTCTTGAAACATTCTACCAGTTCCTTAATAAGATCATACTACATCCGCAAAAACAAGTTGGAATTGAACACTATTGAGATGCCAAGAGTATTTTATGTACACAAATATTTTAAATGTATGCTTTAGAATTTTCTAAAAACAACCCAATTGAGTCCCAAGGCCCCTTACCTCTTTTGACAAAACATAACTGGCAGGCCTGTCTTAGCTCGTGTGTGCCTTCTAATGGGTTTCTCCCCGCAAGTGCTGAAGATACAGGTACATTAGCAGTTGCACTGCTAAAAACATTTGAAAACTCATTTCTAGTTTGACCTGCAATTCCCATGTAATTTTCGGACCCAAACAAACTACTAGGGCCATTTATCTGTTGGAAGAAAGTGTATTTTACTTGATCCATCTCATTTCATTTCTCTACATTTAAAATGTAGCTTATTTAAATTATTATTCATAGCATAAGGAAGATTGCACAAAGAAAATCAAGTACAAACTTAACTACATGTCTAGGAAAGGGGACAGATTTCACAAAAGCCATACACTCAGCAAACCAAGTATATAACAAGACCCAAGCAAGTACAGGGTGAACAGCAGAAGTTGCCAGGCTGTTGCTGCATCTTGGCCCATGAGGATGCAATCCTTCATGCCACCCTTCCACACAGTCAGTGGCCAGCAGGGCCAGTATCTGCACGAAATACATGGCATGATGACGATACAGAGACCAGATGGATTCTTAGACACAAGGTAGCCTCTGCTCTGTTCCTGTACGAGGACAGTTCTCCAGGACTCCTAACATTTGGCACCCACACCATACAGAGATTTTCTCTCTCTTTGGTTGGTTATTTTACACTTCACCTGTATTTTAAAATTATTTTTTTCCTGTGTTCAATTATTGCTACTTTGAGCTATGGTAAAACTGTTAACATACAGTTCTGGTATGGAAAAAAGTGCCATTTTTTTCTTAAAAGAAAGTTCTACTGTGAAAATTAAGGTCTATGTTAAGCCTGTGAGGCATTAACATATGAATTGATGTAAAAGAAAACATGAAAAATACTTACAAACAATGGGGAATTATTACTGTTAAGGGTTGGTGTTCCATCTCTAGAAGCTGAACTTGAGAGATCTAAGGGAATAAAAGGAAGTTTCAGTTCCTCAAAATATCCTATCCCCAAAATTATGTATTATTTGTGCAAAGTTTTTTATTTTTTTATTTTTTTGACAGATAAGTTTGTTGTTTTCTATGGGGTTTTGTTTAGTTGGTTGTTTGGGTTTGTTTTTTTTTTCCAATTATGCAAAAGCCCCATTGTAAGCAACAAATTACTTGCAATCATGTTCAATATAACCATCTAATTAAAATTAGCAGTAGTTTTGCAGACATGCTGAAGGAATATAAAGATACCTGTGCAGTACAAAAACAGTAGATAGATAAGCAATACCAGATTAGCAAAAATAAGGAGATGCTTTAAAGAGGGTTTAGAGAATTTTAAATTTTGCTTTGTAAATTTGGCCTCATTCTAAAGAGAGCATGCTCTGTAACACTGGTCATTAGAGACAAAACTTACTTCTTTTCTATTCATTCCAGTTCACTGATTATTTCTTGCTATTTCACATGATTTTACTATATAATTACAGTACCTGGAGTTTGAATACAAATATGAAACATTGCTATATTTTCAGGTAACACAATTATACTAGATTTCTAGGATTCCTGTTTATCGTCAAATCATCAGAAATGGTTTAAGCAGTGAAAACATCTTTATTAAAATAAATACCTAAGTAAATAAAGCCTGAAGTTACCATGGTTCCTTCTTTATACTTTTTCACCTGAAACCACTAACTTCCACAAGAAATTTAAAAAAAAGTACAGAGGGAGCTTAGAGCATACTTACGCAGACCCCAAGTAAACAGCATCTTTATTTATAAAATCTTGTGTACAACCAATACTGATCATCAGTACTCTTAAATATGAGCACATATCAAATTTTATGGAAGTGCTAAGTATTACTGAATAGTGGTGAAAATTTATTTGTTAAAAAGGGAAGCCAGTTGGCTCATTCACAACTCTAACTCATCATAAGGTTAAATATTAAGACTCATTTCTTACCTCTTTTTGGGTCACTGATTGAAAAGGTGCTTAATGGTGTACAAAAATTTTCCAGTGAAGAAGCCAAAGGCTGTGAAAAGATTTCTGAAAGAGAAGGCGAAGGAACAAATCCTGCGCTAACTGGCAATGTCCCCAGCAGTGAGGCAGAGAAAGGAACACTGGGAGCAACACTTCCTGCAGGAATAGGTCCCCGGGCACCTGTAGTTTGCTGGATAAAAAGAAATTTTAAAAAGTGTTAACACACAGGATGAAAAAAAAAAATCTCTTAGAACATAATCTGTAACTGTTTTTCTTTTAGTAAAGTTTCTAGTAAGTTTTGGTAAACCTACAGCAAAACAACAATAAGAGGTACCCTTCGGTACTCTGCAGAACTATAGGACACTTAAAGAAGTGCAGAAATTATATCTCAGTGCGCCTAATGCAAGGAATTCTCTATGAATCAAGCACTTTAATGCTTCAGTCAGATGAATTTAATAATAGATTAGATTTTTTTGTGAACTAAATCAGAATTGAATTACCAAATTATGTTAGAAGCATAAGACAATAGTGAAAAGGAGGAAGAGTCCAACCTACATGATTTCTTCTAAATAAAAAGAAAACATAATTCAAATTTCAGTACAGTAAGGAGTTAAGAGTTAGCTTTGAAACAAATCCTCAAGTTTAATCAAATGATATTGTGCTCTGTATAAGCCAATTCACCTTCTTCACCCAAGGAAAACCACGCAACATTAAGCACACGATCAAGTTTGGGAGTTTCTTTCCCTGCCTCCCCAGGAAGCTCCCTCCTTGTCTGCAGGTTGACCAAGCTGGTCTGCACAGTTTGGGCTATGTCTGGTCCCCAAGTTGTTAGCCTACACGCCACTCAGGCTCTACACTACATGAGTCTGCAGTCTGTCTTGAAGGATTGTATTTCCTCTTGGCTTTCACTATGGCAAACTTCTTAGTTTTTCTTAACAATCATGACCTATATTACTGTAACACACAAAACAAACCACATAAAACTTAAAATAAGTCCAAGCATTTTTTATTTAAAGAGATCACACAAGACAAGTCCACTTCTGTAATCAACCTTATTTACAGCTGCATCCGTAGCTGAATGAGAAATTTAAATCATAACTAATTAAAGAATTAAACATGCCAGAGCCTCATTTAATACTGTGATCCTAAGGGCTCCAAATGACTGTCAGAGCCAGAAAACCAGGAAAGTTAATTCACATTTCATTACCTGCCCACTTTGAAAAACAAAACAAACACTAAGAAGAAAAAAAAGAACAAGATGTCACTCAAAAGAGCAGTCTTTTGAAAAGAAAGCAACAAAAAGTCTTACCATTACACTTTCATCCGGATCAGGCACAGAATCAAGTAATTCATCAAGTTCTTCCCCAATAATTATATCTCCATCTCCACAATCTAAACATGCTTCTGGCATAGAGAAAGAAACATTTCCACCATTTGCCAACACTGCAGAAGGCAAAGAAACCTTTTCCACTTGAAGAGACATAACAGAAGATAAGGATGACAGGGGTACTGAAGCCACTTTAGATAATTCAGAAACAAAGACTGATGACGAAGCAGCAGAAACCATTTCTGGCTTCTGGTCAGATAAATCTGAAACAGATAACACAGGAATTAGTCAAGCTTTTAGTCAGAAATGTAAAAATATCTCCCATAACTTTTAGCATGCTGATGTTGGGTGGAGGGGGTGGAGAAACATGAAGAATGTTTAAGCAAATAAATGTCTTCAGTTTCCTCCAACTTCCACTTGATAGGTACCTCTCAGTGTTTATATACTGCTCAAACTAAAAGACAGTAAAAGTTACAGACTTGATGAGGAACACCACTGGAGATTGGCTCAGCCACTCCAGTACGTAGTTTTATAGAGAAACAGATGAGACTTTTTGTCAGATCTTTCAAATGACAAGTTAAATTTTCTTAATAAGAAGTTTCTTAACAAATACAACTAGGTATACGTGATAAATCTAGTTTCCTAGCATTAATACTGGAACACAAGACTCACCTAACTCAATATCTTCTACAGAAGAAGAAGAATTCTGCAAGTGAGAAAAAATACCTCTCAGCACTTTGCACAAGAGCCTTTAAAATTGTTCAAATGTGTTTTACACACTAAGAAGGTAAGCACATATAGGCTTCGTAAAACTTGAAAATTATGAAGTTGATTGGAATTTAAAGACCAAATATTTTTTCAGATAAAGTAACCATTTGCAGACTGAAATACAACCACTGTAGCACTAAAAATCTGTAAGCAACCAACAACAGTGAGACTGATACTTGGTAGAATAAGAGAGTCCAAATCGCATCCTAAATGAGCTGTTCCTGTATTTCCTCATTCTACTCAAAACCCTTTGTTTACAGCTAAGTTGCCTATATTCACCTGAAGTCTGTAAGAAAGATGAAGAACTCTTCTTCATTAGTGCTACTTGGATACTTTAGAAATAGGAAAATAAATACAAGTTCAAATGCAAGGTCAAATTTTGGCAAATTAATTTAAAGATTCTTCACTCTAGCACCCTTCACTTAAATTGCTCTCAATAATATAAAATAAATAAGCCACATTAACGATGCCTTTGTCTCAAGGCATTAAATATATTCACTGCATTGGATCTAATGCTCTAGCTAACATTTATTCTACACAGATAACTTGAACGATAATCTCATGTCCTAGTTTGCAATAAGTATATAGCGAAATCAACCACAAAGACTGATGGAACCCTGAAGTCCAAAATAACAGCACCTTAAATAAAATGTTAATTGCCCAATTTTTACTTAATCATTGTGAAATTATGAAAGTAATTCCCCATAGTTTAAAGTCAGCTTTCACTTGAAACACATGAAAATTTACCTGATTTGATACATCACTAGAAACTGAATTTGAAGAGGGTGGCTGCAATGGAAAGATACCTTCATTAGGTACAAAACTGAGATCAAGAGAGAAAAAGCGATGTATTTGTTAAAATGGTAGAAATGTAAAAGAGTTACAATGAAGTCTTACCTTTGCTCTTACATATGCTTTCCTTATTTTTAATCCTAATTTTTGAGCTAGCTCTTGAGTCAGTTTAATCACACTTTCATCCTAAAGGAAATAAATAAAAATTCATAGTGTACATCTATTAACAACTGGTCAAAGACATCTGTTTGCATCTCAAATAATCTATTTTCTGCAAGATCTCTACATGCAGGATGTCTCTTAATGCATACTTATCCTTTCACAAGCATATAGGACTGCAAGCTGCACTCAAAAATACAGAAGCTATCCTTGAGCAAAATGATTCTAATGTCTGCAAGTAAAAAAGAAAAAAAAAAAAAAACAGAAAATAGAAGTGAAGGTGCCTGTCTATCTGAATCAAAAATAACGAAGATTTTCCAAAACCAGAGAAGGTGAGAAGTGCATGCATTTTCTCTCACTACTTTTGATGTACAGAGAAGAAAAAAATTAACTCAATAATCTGTCCTAAGTCTATTTTAAGCACAGCACGTAAATTTTGATCAGCATTTTAGATCAAATCAGGAATGCAGTTCTGAAGTGAATCTCTTAATCATCCTCACTCGCTGCATTTTAGCTTGCATTATGAATGGTCTCAGAGAGCCAAATTAGATTCATTTAGGATGAAACTAAATGGAAAGAAGTGCTGCAGGAGCATATTTGATGCACTCCAACTCTTAAAAAAAAAACACACAAAAAGCATGGAAATCAGATCCTCACTATCATCATTCCAGTCCTCTCCTATTATGCCACACACTGCTTGCTAATACAGACATAGCCTAAACTTAGAGGTGCATATTAAGGGATTTAGATGGCGGACAATGCACAGGTAAGAACTACATTACTAAATTCATGAAAAGCTAAAAAAAAACAAAAAAAAAAACTATCACAGGAATAAATGCTACACTTTATGGGTTATTTTTAATGTTTAGAATATAACTAACTAGAGAATTTTAAACAACAGTTCAATGGTTCTAGTGTTTACTGCAAAAGCTTATAGCACTTCATACATATCGAGAAGTTAGTATTTCTTTTGCTGAAAGCTAATGTAACAAACTGAATTTGAGGCTTGTACTGTCTGCTGTCAGCTTTAACATCCACAATTAAAACAAAAAGGAGAGGAATAAATATATATTATTCAATTTAAAACAAAACAAAACTGTACTGGTCTTGATGTAAGTACAGGTTTTCTGTACTAATTTCTTTAAAATATCATAAAAGTATAATTTGCCTACCTGTGGCACAGCAAGAGAACATTTTGCTACTGCATCATAAGCCTTCTTATACCTTCCCAGCTCGTTCAAAGCTTTTGCTTTCCGATAGAGAGCTCTGAAATTGTTTTCATTCAACCTTAATGCTATCTCACAGTCTTCTAGAACCTTTTCATGAAGTCCCTACGAGGGGAAAAAGGAAAAAAGGAACTAATCAGATCAGTTTTTATTGTTAGAATGCAGAATGCAAACTGTATTAAATTAAGATATTGAAACAGTGTAAAACATTCATATATGCTGCACTGGGTGAATGTTTGGTGAATTTTCTTAAGCCACCAACCAACATAGCCCTGCTTATCTTTAGCTATCTTTCACATAAAATCCATTAAGAGTTATGAAGACAATTTAGCTCTTTCACATCTTATTCCACAGAGGAAGTGGCAGACTCAAATGCAATCCACAGTATAAATGGACAAAAATACTCTTCCACCAACTTTCAAGTCCAGTATGACTCTCTTTGGTTACCATTCTAATATTAGTAACTAAAATATCTAAATTATATTTGTAAAAAGATGAGATTAAAGAGTATGCCAAAATGATTATCTGAAACACTCCAATTCTCAAACCAACACCAAGAGCTTTTCACTATTAAGCTTTCCATACCTTCATCTCTGTTGTCAAAAAATCACACAGTTTAAGTAGAAGCTTACCATATTTGAAAAACATGCTATCCTGTTTACATGCAACTTCTCCAAAATATCATCAGAAACATGGATTTCTTCAGAATTTGCATAATCTGCTATGTTTATAGCTTCTGTATAATGACTCAGTGATCCTCTCCAATCACCTTCTCGATATACATCATTTCCTTCATTAAAAAGATTTCTAACAAGTTCACGTATAAATAACTGTAAAAAAGAAGAGAAACACACACAATAAATACTGCTGTTTGTGAATCTTTCATGTTTCCAAATACATATTTAAATAGAAAATTTATATTTGTAAATTCACAGAACCAAAATCAAATTAAAACTTTTTGTCTATTTTTCTTTGCAATTTTTCTAAGACAATCTCTAATGCTCAACACAACCACACACAGAAATAAAAGCTACTAAGCTACTTATAAAGGAATTATAGAATCATAGAATATCATGAGTTGGAAGGTACCCATAAGGATCAAGTCCAACTCCTGGCACCGCACAGGTCTACCCAAAAGTTTAGACCATGTGACTAAGTGCACAGTCCAATCGCTTCTTAAATTCAGACAGGCTTGGTGCAGTGACTACTTCACTGGGGAGCCTGTTCTGGTGAGCAACCACTCTCTCAGTGAAGAACCTCTTCCTGATGTCCAGCCTAAACTTCCCCAGCCTCAGCTTAACACCATTCCCACGGGTCCTATCACTGGTGATTACGGAGAATAGGTCACTGCCTCTCCACTCCCCCTCTCGAGGAAGTTGTAGACTGAAATGAGGTCCACCCTCAGCCTCCTCTTCTCCAGGCTGAACAGGCCCAGTGAATTATTTTGTACATGTAACTTCTAAGACCTATCTACATGTTCCCTACATTCTTTTAGCAAAGAGCAGCCCCAGCAACTGGCAAACCAGTAGTACACAAAGGCTGCTTTTGCAAAACAAACAAAATTACTTTCTTAAGCAATGTGTTCTCAAAGCCAGTGAAATAACCTGTTGTTTGATAAAAATGCAAGAAAGATGAATGTGAAAATATAAGTCAAAAAATTATGCAAAATAGTAACACATATAAGAACAAAATGTGTCATGAAGACATGTATGACTGAAGTCCTTTTATCTCACTTTTACTGTGCTACCCTAAAGTTTACCCAGAAGAGCACACTATTTTATCCAATGAATGCCCCAAATTCATCCCTAATGCTAGCAGGGCTAGTAGGGAAAGAGTTAATCTGAGCTGCTCTGTGAGCAACTTCCAGACATCCAAATATCTGAATACTTGTATCACAGGTAGTCCTATATATAAGTAGTCCTCCGGCTCCCATATTCAGACACTGTAAATTAACATTCATACTCTATTACTTAAATGATGATTGAAAACAACGATAAATATAGTAAGATAACCCCATGTCAAACAACACTTCTGGAAATGCAAAAGTAATTTCATTACCTCATATTGTTCTTGTGTCCCTGGATAGGGCAAAGTAGATCTAGAAAAAGAAATCACAAAATTTACTTATGGTACACATTGCTGAAAAGACTACGAAAAGCAGTCTCACTTGCTGCAACACACTAAAACTCCAAATGTTTTCTACTGCCTGCACTGAACAAGGCAGGAGAGCTGCAGAGTAGATTTGATTAAACGGCTATGTTTTAGAATTGCTGAGACATTTGTATTTAAAGTTACATAGCCAGCCCTCACTCTGCTATTAAAAATGTATCAAGATTTTGAATGCTGGATTTAAAGTCTCAATGTCGTTTGCTTAAAAACAAATCCCTTCCTCTTTTCCAATGTGCAAAAACAGTTCATATACAAGAACTGCAAATCTTTCTGTAAGCATTATAAAATTACAAAATATATGTTAAAAGAACACATCAGCTTTAATTAAGTCATACCAATAACACTTAAGGAATTTTAAAAGTTCTTTTGCATGACACACAACAGAGATTTTCTCCAGCACCAAACAGGGGTATTTACTTACAAGCTTTTGGGAAGGAAAAACACAAATGCCGTCCCTTCCCATACAGATTATCTGGGAACCACTTTCTAAATACTTTTTGAAGTGCAGTTTGTTTGTTTGTTTGTTTTTTTCCCATGTCTTATATGAGCAGTGAACTAATGTAAAATTTCACAGTCAGTTCAAGCTAATCAGGATATCCTAGACGAGAACTTGGCACTGACCCACGTGAAAATTAACTACTGCAAAACTTTTTCATTATGTTAAACTTTAGCTCCGGAGAGCAGAAACATTGAGGCAGCAGTGAGCAAACCCAGCCCTCTCAGTAGCAACCTAGTCTCAGGTGCAAACGTCCATACAGGTAAGGTGGATTTTATCCACCCACAGAAAACGTCAGTGCTGATTTTTCCCCAAAGGCTGAAAGGGAACACCCTCCCACCTCCAGTCTGCTCTGCTTAGGAACGAAGCGGGGTGCTGTCTACTCTTTAAGTCTGCTCTCCATTTCCACGTTGATGCTAGCAAATATTCTGAGGAGAAATGCGGGTTCTCTATCTTCCTCCTCTGGTACTGTTTAAAAGGACCTCCCCATTCATCGTAAGGGTGTATAAGCATAAGGATGTATAAGAATAAAAACACAGAGCCATACTCTATAAACTGAAGTCCTTTCTTAATGTCTTGTTGTCTAGTGCTTCTCTCTTCTGACACATTGGACATGTTATCCTGAACATCCACTTTTCGGATATGCAACTCCTCAAAAAGGAAAGAAGAGAAATGGCTGTCAGCATGCAGCAGTTGGCTTGTGGGCCCCAAGGACCAATCTCACATCAACAACCGGTCGTGCACCGGCAGCACCGCACCCGCAGAGAACACCAAGTATGCAGAGCCCCAAAAACATGCTCTCTGCCAGCACCCACTTCTCCTGAAAACCCTCCTCTAATTTCTATTTAACACTGCTTTTCTGCTTATTTACTCAAGATGACACAGTCATGCTAGCGAAACCAAACCAAACTGCATGCACAGCTCACGTGCACTATTGCTGAACCAAGCTGATGGGGAATGTTTCCACCTTGTGCCCCTTAATAGCTTTATACTTCTTTTATTTGTTGAAGTAGAAATAAACTCAAGAGCCTGGTATATTTATTAATAAAACCCAAGCTGGTCAGAAAACTACTATCATGTCTAATTCCAGAGTCTCTCATTGCCAGCCAAGCACCAAGGTGTACTCAGAAACAACACCAGCAGTCTCCAGCAGCCAACAACTGCCAGTCTGCTGAAACCTGCACTGGCAGCACAGAGCTCTGGCTTCATCTCAAAAGCCAAACTGGGTCACTTCCACATTGTCAACTTCACATTTCAATCCCAGTCACTTAGTCTGAATCACTGATTTTTTTTTCCCCATGTCTTTCATTCAATGCATTTACAACTATTCAAGTTAAACAGGCTAAAATGGTTGGTATAACCTCAAGATAAGGCTACTTGAAGTATGGTTTCGTGGTTGCATACGGCTGTGCCTGATCGCATTGTAAAAATACAATTTATTTATTTTAAACAAAAAGATCATCAGGACCAGGTTTTATTCTGAAAATCCTAGAATTCTGAAAAAATAAACTTTTTAGTTTCAGAAAAAAGCTAATTTGCTTCACAAAAAAGTGTAATGTTGGAATTTATAGTAAAAAAATGACAAACTATAAATATCAAGCTACATGCAGTATGCTTCTGTTAGTCTTGAAACTAAGCTAAAACCACCAAAAAACGGTATTTTGCATTGGGTTACCATTTAACATGTTGAGTTACCAATTCACATCAATGATGAAAGAATGAAAACAAGGTAAAATAAAAAGCAAAACATCCCCCAGCTAACTCAACCAATTCCCAAATGAGACCAGCAAACTGCCAGTAAGACACCTTACTTTGCCTGGCTGATCTGGAATAGTAACATTTACAAACATTTCTCAAGGATTTTAAACAAACATATGAATAAACTAGCTCTCAAGAGTCTGTACTGTGACAACACATACCTAAAACCACCATTAAAAAAAAAGAGGGATTTTCTTAAGGTCACTGAGTAAATTAACGGAAGCACTCCAAGGGCCCCATTTCACCCAGCTTCCCACTGCAACCTCTACCACCAGCAAGCTAAAATTCATAAATAAAAAGTCAGTCTCTGCACATAACTAGCAGCTACAACAGTTCACGGACATGAATTGTTCAGATATTGCTTGTTTTGATATATAAATAACACTTAGTAATCTACTCCCAAGAGAGGAAATAACCATCAACACTTTTTGTAACTGTTTTTCACGTTATTTTATGCATCCTTTTTTCTTCAGCAGGTTATTAATACATACTGCTTCTGGCATATATACAAAGGACATTTATTATGAGAGAAATGTTTTACTGGCTAACAATAGCATATCTATGAAGAAATCTAAATATAAATGCCAAAAGGAAATTTATTGGCCATTTGAATTATTTTGTTTACTCACTCATGGTTTAGCACTGAGAATTCAAACAAGGGTAACAAGACTCAGAAACCCTCACGCTAACCAAACAAGAAGCAGTATCAGCATATACTTATCTACAAAAATAAGGAAGCTAAATAAAGCATTTTTTTCTCCCTGAATTAACAACTGATAAGGTAATACTTTGCCAACACAAGTCTCTTGTATATGTTAAGATTCGGGCAAGCATAAGATCAGCTTTGCTCTACTAATTTTAAGCAACCTCAACACTCCATCAGTTTGCAAAGTGGTGAAGTCCAGCGTAATAACAACTGCATTTATTTATCACCTCTAACAAAAATATTAAAGAATAACTCACATACTGATGCTGGAGGATGTGCAGATCCAATTTCTCAGTAACAATAAAGTTAATGGAACTGTTACAAATTTGCATCACAGATAAAAGAATGCCAGCAAGTGATGAACATATGCAGGCGGCATAATTTGTTATTCAAAGGAGTTTTCTGTTCTTTCCTCCTAACTCATCTGTATCCGTAAGACATTCAGGTAAAAATTATCCTTCTGTAGTATACTCGGGCAGTCACTTTATCCCAATATTTGATTTTGCAGCAGATTTAAAATTGTCTCACATAACGCCTTCAACAGCATCTCTCGCATCTGAATTATTCTTAGATCCTCTTGCGCAACCAGAGACACATCAGCCTCGGTTATACACAAAACAAATAATGGTGCCTTGACTTTCAGTTATCCATCCACTTTCAAAGTACAGAAAAATCACCTGTTTAGTAACAGCTCTTCTCCTTCATCTGAAGGGACAGAATTTAAAACAAATATGCATATGTACATATATTTTTGAAAGTTAAAATGCTGCCCTTTTGCTTGTAACTACTAATAGAAAAGCACAGCTTTACGCTGTGTACAAGTCACTGACAGAGACAAGCCACAGGAGAGAAGTAGCGTGAAATGATTAAAAAAAAACAAACAAAAAACCACCTAATGTACCGGATGTACCGGTAATTAAAGTTATAGGCAGAAATGAGTGTTGCACTGAATGTCGCATTTCTACAACTGCTGCTAGTGACCAATCCAAGCTCCATTTACTAAACCTAGGACAGAAAAAAAACCCTGCCTAAACCCAAACAAGAACAATTGTCACTGTTCCATCTTTATCGCAGGCTTCATCTCAATCGCATTGCACAGAGGCAAAGTGACAAAAAATATGGTGCCAGCAGCCAATGTCGCCTTTTCAGACAGACACCAGTCCAGTTACACAAACAGGAGATAAGGAGGAAAACACATTTGTGCCAGCTCTGGCAGCCAGGAAAACCAACACATCTCTCTTGTACAAAGCCACTCACACCTCTTACTGGTTCTTTGCTTTCCTTCCAGCAGGACAATTTTCTTGTTTTCTAAACTTTGTCACTTCTGCAGCATTCAGCTAAGTTTTAAAGGACGTTCTCAACATATAGGATGTGCCTGGGCTAATTCTTTAGGCACTGAGGATTTGAATACAATCAATGCTAGATCATCTTGTACAGTAAAATTGATCTTTGAAAGCAAATTAATCAATTCATACAGAATGCAGAGAATTCAGGGTTTCTACAGAAGGAAAGCAGGCACTGGGCATTGCAAAGGGGAAGGTCACAGTGCCTAACCACGGGGCCCAGCCTTTACTAAATCTCAAGTCCAATAATCACCACTAGTTAAGGTCCAACACGGTACTTTAAAAAGATCCTAATGTCAAGAGATTGAATAGAAGCAGCAAAGCCCAAGAGCAGACGTTACGAAGAACAGAATGATCGCACTGGAGACAAACCCAGTGGATGGGCAGCCAGCCTGCCGTGCCTGGGAGTTCCCCTGACTGGGAGCTCAGTTCCAAAGGGCAGCGAGCTGGGCAGGACAGAGCCTCCCTCCTACCGCATCCAGCTGTGCAGACAACTCATTGACAGGCGAAGAGGGAACAGAGCATTCCCTCTGTTCCTAATGCCCAACATTATTTGGGGACCAGAACTACTATGCAGGGTGTCAGTGGTCTTCAGCTAACCTAATGATTGTTACAGTTCCTTCCTACACATGCATGTGAGTGTTGTTTTTTTAATAGATTTGTTTGTTTGTTTTAAGATAATGGAAGCATATCCTCTTGCTGAGTTCACTATTAATGCAATTACTGGGTTAAAAGAATCTTAAATTAGATGTTTCCACAGTACAAAGCACACTGAAAATATAATCGTGATTGCTGCTGATCTATCTGTACTGGACTCAGCAGTTCAGCTGAATTATAAACCTTGACACGGTGCAGGTCTAATGAAAATCACACCGAGCCGAGGCCCCCTTTTGTATTATAGCACCCACCTTCTTTCCCTCTATATGTCACAGGCAGGAGAGAAGTTATAAACAGGCAACAGACTCAAAAAATTAACTCAGACAAAAATGAATCCATGTTCTACACCTTCGTATGTTAAAGCTTTATTCAGCAATCAGAAGTTGTCAAACCAGAAGTCTGGTTGTAAAATTAAAACATGAACAGCTCACCACTGTTCGCATATAGGAAAACCGTACTCCTGAAGAATTAAGTTGTATCCTGAGCCCAAGGGTAAAGGGAATACTGCAAAGGGGACAGGGAAGACTGAAGCAGAACAGTGCGTGCAAGTACCTGACTGAAAGGCAGCTGGACAGATCCCTTCCTCCCATGAGAAATTGAAGCCCGTTTCTGTCACTATGCCCAGCACCTCTAAGCAGGGCAGCAAGCAGTGTGTTTGGGTGTTGGGATCCAAACAGAGCTGCAAATGCACAACTCCACAGCCGGGGGCACATACCGTACCCTACCTGCTTCCCAGCGAGACAAGAGACAAAACCACCTCAGCAAGGGCCAGGCTGGACATCGGGCACGTGCCCCAGGGGGAGGAACCCGGCCCAACGCAGGTTCCTCAAAGCCATCTCATCGCTCATCCCACTGTCCGGCTATTTTATCGGGTCATTGTAGATCACAAAGCACAGCCCCTTCCTGAGAGCCTGAACCGCTCAGCACACTCCGGTTGGCACCACGATGCAGTGGAAGCAGACAGCTTGACACAAAGGGCTTTTAGAAGGATCTTCCTGGGGCAGCGCGGGCACAAAAGAGCTCAACGCGCCTCGGCCACGCACCGCTGGGCATGGCCCGCGCAGGCCAGGGTAACGGACAGGGGGAGGAGGGGGAGCAGCGCAGAACATGCGGGTTTTGTTACTTCTGGGCTCCCACTCAGCAGATACGAGCTACACAGCCAGCTCCCACGTTGGAGGCACTCCTGACACACGGCTCAGCCTCCGGCTTGGTTTCTTCCAGCAGGCGCAGATCCAGCTCCAGCTACACTGCACCGCCCCCGTACCGCGAACGGAGCAGAGCGCGCCGCAAGCTGAACCCCAGCTCGCCCCACGTTACTCACACGGGTACCTCCCTGCATCCCCACACCCGGTACCCCCACGGCACCACCCGCCCGCCATGCCCACAGCTCGCTGCGCCTTCCCGAGCTGCCGGAGCCCCGGGGACGAACAAAGGAGCCGCATAACGCCGCCTCACCCCCCCCCGGCGGCCGGGGAGCGGGCCGGGGCCGCGCGTTACGCTCCGCGGACGAATCGCGCCGAGCACCGGACCCAGCCCGGGACCGGGGCAGCCGCAGCCCCTCCACGGGCCGGGACGCGAGGGCACCGGGCCCAGCCCCACCGAACGGCCGGGCCCCGGGAGGCTGCCCCTGCCATCTGCCCGCGCCCCGCTACCCCCGCAGGTCCGGCGCCCCCCGCTTCCCACACGGGCGCACGAGGCCTGGCTCCCCCGCCGCCTTTGTTACCAGCGGACAAGGAGCCGCGCGGCGGGGCGGGGCGGGGCCCGTCCCGTCCCGTGCCGTGCCGCCTCCGCCGCCCCCCCCACCCTACCTGCGGCTACCTGCGGCTACCCGCGGCCCCCGCGGCCCCACGGCGGCGACAACGGCGGCTCCGCCTCCACCTCCCCCGGCGCGGCCCCACCGCCTGCCCGCGCGCGCCCCCTGTCGCCCGGAGGCCGCCGGAGGCGCGCGCCCCCTGCCGCCCGGAGGCCGCCGCCCAGCACCGTCCGTCCCCCCTTAGCTCGCCGCTCTTGTTTGGGAAACCCCGCCCTCCTGATTGGTGGCAGCGCAGGGGGGCTTTGGCGCTGATTGGCTGGATGCTGGGAAGCCCCGCCTCTTTTTTTTTTGACTCTGCGCGCAGCTCGCCGGGCTAGGGGGGCGGCGCCTTTAAGGCTTTTGGTGGACTCTCCCGGAAGTAGCGTGATGTACTGAGTGATTACAGCGTGACGTAGCAGCCTGTGTGCAGCGCCTTACGGGAGTGCTGGCCGACAGTGACGTCACCCCTCCGCTATGGCCAGGGGGTGCTGGGCGCTCCCTGTGCGCACGTTCGGGGTGGGGCGCCTGAGGGAGCGGGGAAGGGTGGCCTGAGGGTGCGGCACGTGTTTATGGAAACTTTATTTCTTTTTTTGCCGAATGATAAAATCCGAGTAAACCGAACCGTTGCGTTGTTGTTACTCGCGAGCGCCCACCGCCTCCAACTTGGGACCTGACGGGGCCGGGGCTCCGTGTGTATATCCCGGTACCGGGAGGCTGTGGGGATCCCTTACCGGGGCGTCCGTGCTAACATCGGGCGCCGAAGGGCGCCCCGGTGCCGACAGGTATCCGTGCCTGCAGAGCAAAACGTCCTGGGCCTTCACCGAGTGCACGGGGGAGTGGTGTCTCAGGCGCAGTCAGGCCCCTGGCAGATGCCCTCAGCTTGGGAGCATTAACGAGCTCTGCTCTAATTACTGCCGAGAGGGTGAGCATAAATTGTTGAGCATCGCTTTGAGGCCTTTCTAAGCCGCGATAGTTGAATTGCCTCCGGATAACCTGGCTGCTGTGAGCTTGTGATTCAAGGTTAACCTGATGCAAGGTTGTGATTCCTGAAACTAAGAGTGAGAATTTAATTGCAGCAGTTAGCCATGACAGAGTTAAGTATATGAAGTTTAAAAGTCCTCTAAAACTGAATGCCAAATTGGGTTGTTGCTTGCTGCAGAAACTAAAGGAAGTTGAGATGGGGGGAAAAAATTGAGATGGGGGGAAAAAAAGCATGCCCAGGACAACAGTTGTTGTACTCATGGATCATAAACTACAAGCTAGACCATGAAAATGGTAAGAAGGCTTAGCTGATTCCACATTATAACTGTTTGAACACTGAGCAGCTTAAAGAGAGCAATACAATCGTTCTCGTTCACAACAACAAACCAAAGCTCGGGTAAAATCTTTCAACTGATAGAAGCATGTTGAAAATATTGGTCCTAGTTGTTAATCCTTTTGATGTATGGGTATTGCATAAGTCATGTTGTATACACCACTCACCACTTAAAGATGCCTTGCTGTGCATTCCACCCATGGGCTGACCAACTTGGGAGAGTTTCAGGTGTAGGATGGACTGCAGAAGTGAGCCTGAAAATTGCGTGAGATGATGTTAAAGTACAGAAAATGCTGTAAGAGCACCCTGACTCACTGAAAACTGACTCCACAATCAGTAACATTGTAAAGTAGGTATGTTTATTCAGCGCTGGGCAGCACAGTCGTGCAGTCCCACCAAAGTCGTGCACAACAATTTGCTCGCTTGCATTCTCTTTTAACCCCTAAAATATTACATATGCGTTAAGTTTTGCAACACACCTATGCATATTCACTTCCTAGCTCTGCCTAGCCCCGCTTCGTATGCTAATTATTTATCAGTCCTTCTGCGCTTGCGTAGTGCTTTCTGGTGGTTGTCCGGGTGGTCGTTGGGATGAAGTAAGATGTCTTCATCGGAGTTGAACTTTTCACCTTCTTCTTGCGCATGCTCTCTAAGCCCTTGGTCTCAGTCCAATCCGTAAGGTTGGTTTGTCTCGGTTCCCAGGGTCCGAGGGCCCCCTGTTATCTAGGCACCTTGAAAGCGTGACCTTCTTTTAGTCCTCCTCCTTACTCCCTAACATAAATCTGTGCTAGCAGCTTTTAGTCCTCCTCCTTACTCCTCATCTGTGCATTCTCTCATGCTGTATTTGCACATACGTTTTGTATTTTCCCAGCACAGCACAAGCACAGTACATCACAAATGTAACATTGTATTTTCCAAGCACAGCACATATTAAGCAATGAGTGTTGTCTATATATTTATTCTTAATCAGTCACTCTCTAATTTCTAATCCCATGTTTCACACCCTATGTATCAAACACTTAGGAAGCAACAGATTTTTTGTTAGAATTATGATGTTGTTGAACAAGCTACAATATTTATTTATTTATAAAAACAAATTGCACCCTATAAAGCAGCTCCAGTAGCACAGCAGTGGCAGTCTGTGAGAGTGGTAGCTTTGGAGTTGAGCTTTCGTGTTATGTACCGGAAGTGCAAAACATCAGGGGAATGTGGCAAGGCATTGACCCAAACCCAAGTTTTTGAGGAAATAATATATTTTACTTTTATATAAACTGGAAGTAGATAACATAATTATTTTCATTTGTTTAAATTGATTTTATGGTATAGGAACTCAGAGGAACAGAATAGTAGTTATACTTCAACTATCTTGAACTGACTTATTGTCACAAGTTAACAGGTGATAATTACTCCTGTTACATAACCTGATTATTATAATTATTATTATATCTTTCACTTTAAAATACTCTTTGTGGAAGCCTACATAAACTTACCAGACTAATTACTTTTTGACAATTTCAACTGCTTATGTAGTTACATTGAGATGAAAAAGGAACCTGATTATTTTTGCTTATGAGAGTATTATTCCATGAGAGAGAGAGATTGAAATAACCTTTAAAAAGAATTTGGAAACACTGCATTTCTGTATCAAGAAGGAAAGACCCTTGTACCTTGCTGGAACATCACTAAAGTCAGCTAGAAAATCCTGTAGTTGCTGTCTTGGAGAATTAATCTTTTGTAATCTTAAAACCTGTTAGAAGAGATGTTTCGTCACTGTATGTACTGATGATTTTGAACAAACAATCTAGGTTAATTATTTGACAAAGAGGAAAACTCAATGTAACTGGAAGCTATAGAGCTTTTTTGCGCTTTGGAGAAAATTGGTATTCTTTGATTGTTCCTAACCACTGTAGTAGAATTGTTACTCAGAAGTGCATATTTTAGTTGCTTTTATAAGACTGACCAAGAACCCATCTACAGCCTGAAAAATGTGTAATTGTAGATTTTTTAGTAGTAGTTAGTAAACCAGAAGAACATACCTACTCTCCTTTTCACTACTTTAATATAAGCAGGTATGTTCCTTGTCACTAATCTACATGTAACCTGTAATGTTGTAATAACCTAACATCTATGATTGGGTAGTTGCCTTTCTGGTTTAAGTAAAGTGATATTTTGAGCTGATAAAGAGTTGGGACTTAGTAGAAATTAAGTCATTTATGCAGCTGACTTCCAGAAGTATGGTCAAATTTTTTTTAGTATTTTTTCCCCAATAAGCTTATAAAACAAACCAGGCAAAGGGACTTCCCTTGAAATCCACATATTATTTTAGGAGAGGAAACAAAAGAAGAACAGTCTTATTTTTATAATTCAAATGTTAAAAAGTAAATTGCTCTGGAGCCCATCTTTGTGTTCACTGATTGGGAGAGTTACATAGCTGTGAATGGCAGCATCAGATGATTGGAAGACAAGTAACTTGTTTTTTCAGTGTACTGCATTTTCTGCAGCATCTTAAGTCCTTATCATTGAACACTTTCTGACATTAGGATTTCAGTTCACAGAAATTTCTAATGTAAATAAGTTATTTATGTGTAGAGATAATTCCAGGAAATGTATTCCCTTAAACTGTTTTGGTTTTGTTGTTTTGAAAGAGGCCTTGATTTTCTTTTCCAGACCCAGAATTCCATCATTCATATGCATGGTGACTCTTTCCATAAGTAGTGGTTTGCAAATACATGGCTATTCCATCTCCACATGTATTTTGGGAAGAAAAAGAAATTTATCTTCCTGAATAATTAAAACAGGAAATATCAAAAAACTTTTTTCTTTTTTTTTAACATCTGTACAAACAGCCAGTTTGGGTCAGACATAAATACATGTTTCAGCAACTATGAAAGGAAATATTCACCAAAAAAAATGTATAGGTAAATTATATAAATAATTCTTCAAGGTAGAGCTCAACATAAAACAACAGGATGAAATACAGGATTCCTTCCATGAAGGCATGCTCAGAAGTGTTGGCCTGAATTACCCAGATTGTAATAGTTAAGCCATATTAAATCTTTATGAGAAGACAAACCTTAAAAATAATGTCCTTTATTTTAAATAATCAGGTTAATGTAATCCATTCTGTAAGTCAATTTGCAGTTGGTATTTTTTTTATACCTTTTTTTTTGGGGTGTCAGCAGACTGTTTGTTCTATTTCTGCATATCTTGATGTTTTCCTTAGGATACACAGAAATAAGTTAACATTGCTCTGAGCAAGGACGACCTTGTGCACATTTTCGTAGCTGGCCAGCATATGGAGGAGGACTCCCACCTAATGTATTTCAAATATTAGGTTTTGATTATTATTATTATTTTTTTGATATTAACAGATTCTTTATATCCCCATGGAAAAATACTGAGTATGGCATGCAAGTCATACTCTGTGGCATTTTATCTCTTCTGTCATGTGCATACCATGCTGTTGAATAACCTAATTGACTGCATTACTGATGCAGCAAGATCTTTTCCTTTACAAATGTTGATGGTATTGTACATTATCACTTCCCACAGTTACTGGTCAGAATACGGGCTTGACCCCTGAAAATAAGATGAATTTTTTTCTTGAATTGTGTCTGGACTCTTTTTTGCAAGACACATGAAAACAGAATATTCTGTAGTAGATGACACTTAACTAATCTCTGTAGAAATAAAAAGGTTTTGGTATTTTTTGTTTGTTTTCAACTTTCTTATTTATTCTTTCTTAAAACATTTATATATCCTTATTCAGTTACTCTTAGACTTGAACTAAACAGCATAACAAGATCTTCCTTCACAAATTATATGTTGCAAAGTTGTGCTTATGACTCATTATGTAACCACAAATAATCACTTACTGTATGCAAAAAGTAAAGGAATTGGTAATACCCTAGCAGAGAAGTGCTTTCTGCTATCACTGAGCAGCTCTGGGTGGTGGAGGGGCAGCTGAGTATTTGGAGAACAGCTACAAGGCAAGTTAAACTGTAACTTTTGTGATATGAGCCTGATGTTAGCTGTGAACATTTTTAAATTCCTTAGGAAAAAAACTTAGCGTTTTTAAAATTAATTTAAAATTAATTTAAAATTCCTTGCTGGGTAGAACATTGAGAATGTTCAAGCCAGCAAAATATCTACAGTTTTTTGTCTAGGAATTAAAGTAGAAATCCTTGTCATATTTTACATTAAACTGAAGTATTAGTATGCAGTGGAGAGTATCCCGTGTTCGTTTCAGTGTCTCAGTGTTAATCTGCAGCAAAATTAAAAGCTAATAAACAGTCGCCCTGTAGCAGTATACCGCTTTTACTGAGCCTAAGGGGAAGAAAGGGTTTGCCTGCTCCAGCAGCATTGTGAAGACCAATTGACCAGCAGAGGGCACAAGTCCCACTCCAGGGTTCCTAGGATGTTGGTATGTACAAACTGATGTCAGCTGCCATAAGCAGAGCTAGAACGAGAGGAATTCCTGCAGGTTGAAAGGTTCAGAATTAGAAATAACTTATTGAATTAAGAAAACACAACAATTTCAGTGCAATATTATAGTATGCAGAAGACCCCTGTCTTGCACAGGGCTAGCTGACATTAATGCCAGCCACCACCACTGTGAGCATTAGCTGGAGGCCTCCAACCAGCCCATGAGAATAATCTTGAGTGAAACATGCTGCAGCATGACAAAGGTGTGGATGGCGGGTCTAATAAGGATAAGAATAGAAAAGGTAACCCTTTGCCAGGATGGGTGAGCTGCTAGAGGCCTTCTGTTAGCCAGGAAAGAAAAAGAGTGCCAGTCCCTACTTTTAAACTTTTCTGAAGAATAGTAAGGGTGATAATGGGCAGGTGTTCTCCATAAATGAGAGGGAGATGGATTTAAGCTTTCTTTTTCCCCAGTTAGCTATGTAATGTACCTGAGGCCTACTCTCTTTGCATGTTTGAAAACAATCAGTGTATCACCTCAGGCTGGCAGGGAAGGAACAAGAAAAAGAAGTGCTTGTCAGGCTATGCTACTACAGCTTAGACCATCTCCTGATGTTGTCACACATTTCAACAGGAAGAGTGACAAAACTGGAACCACATCAAGCCATACCTGAAAGTCACTTGAGATGAATGAGCAACTACTCAAAAGCATGCTGTCCCAAAAATGCATCGGTTGATTTTTTTTATTTTTTACATCATTATATCATTATAGTCAAGATTCTTAGCTATCTTTCCTAAATGTTAGTTGTCCAGAGTATGTATTAAAAAAAAAAAAAAAAAAAAAAAAAAAAGTATAACTTGTTGCTGGACTAGAAAATTCTAATGCCACATGGTTTTGAAAACATGATTTAAAAATAAAAGGGAATATGCAGGGCATTTTATATTAATTCATACCAGAAATACTAAAGAGGAAATAAATTTGAGATTCTGAAACAAGCAGAAGTTCTGTTCTGTAAGGTCTCAGTAGATTAACTTCAGTTTTCCTGTTTACTGAGCCTTAATGCTGTGTGCACTCAAGACTTGTAAATCTTTTAAGGTGCTTTACCATTTTCGTAAGGGACTTGCAAACTCACAAACTCTCTTTTGATCACAAAAAATGTATCTGTCTGGACATAAAGGCTATATTTCAATAGGAATAATATATATATTGCTTCAATTCTTGATTTAATAATAACTGATCTATTCTAGCTGGTTACAGAATTTTGACCAGAGTTGGGAAAAGTCAGGTGTTTGGACAGTTCTGTGGACAGTTCTTACAGCACCTCTCCATGTCCAGGGCACTAAGGACAATTTCTGAGGGTGCCTAATATATCTTGAAAAAGAATATCTATATCTATATATATATATACACTCATATAAAGATACACTAAGGTTACAAGAAAAGCACATCATGAAGTTATTAATCTGTCATCTCTCTTCTTTCTGAGCAGCTTTAAGTTTTCATTGTTTACATGTTTCATTACAGTTTCCCTAAAAAAAAAAAAAAAAAACAGAACTTTTCCTATTATTTTTCTTATTATTTTTTTTATGGTTAAGAAGGTTTAAATGTAGTAATATACGCCCATTTAATTTATTGGATTATTTCATTATATTCCATTTTCTATACTGATGTTTTATTCATTTCCACATTACAAACAGGCATGGGAGATTAAACTGAGGAAAATACACACAGTTTCTGGCCTGTTTGGTAATATATTTACATCACTGTTGTAACTGGCTAACTCATTATCATGAGCTTCAGCTGTTTACATCAGATCTTAATTTTAGCATTTTCTTTAACTATGGGTGTGCTGATTAACGATGTAAGGCATGTCAGATTACTTCCTTTGGGAGAAAGAGAACGTCATTGCATCCCCTGTTAGTGTGAATCTATCTCAAGAAGTGTTTTATTTGCGGGATAATACACATTCTAGCTGTACTTTGGAGCTACATGTTTTTGTTAGATTCAGTATCTTGATTTCCACCTCCATGGTCCTGTCCTTATTTGCTTGGCTTTATACTTGGAAGTTAAGAAGAACATATGTTTAATCCTAGAGAATTCTAATGTAACTGAAAAGATGGATTTGGCTAAAGAGAATTGATCTCTTTTTCTATCACAGCTTATATATGCAGTTTAAATCTACCCATAAAGAAGATGGAGGAGGTGAAAACAGTGGTTTATAATGTAACTCAGAGAATGTTTGTTCAGGAAAGAACATGGCCAGAACTGAAGAATACTTCTATCCAGAGAGGGGTCCCTACCAGAATAGCAGATGACTACACAGTGAGCCACAGCACACCAAATAGTGGCAATCAATGGCTTACTTCTGAGCCAAACTAAAATGCTAGCATGGACACATACTTTACCAATTTGATCATTCCTTCTAAGAGCAATCCCTCTGAGCTTTGTAGGGCACATTTGCATAAACAAGCAGGAATCAGGACAGATTTTCTCTTTTTGCAGTAAGGTATCCTAATCACGAGCTCAACTGTTGCTGGCATATCGTTCTGTCTCTGAATAAGAAAATCTAATTCTTCTCACAGTTTCAGCAGAAAGAGTAGAGGCAACGGTTGCTTAAAACCTCTTTAGGGCTGGCAATCAGATTATCCTTTTCATAGGTGAGTTAAGTAGGTTAAGTATCTTCAAAGACTCTAAAGTGGCTCTCATATCCTGAAAGCTATTAACACATTGGAACTGTCTGCCCCCCGCAGGCTTAGGTCAAAGTGGCTAAATGCTACACCTCTCTGCCTCTCTTAATCATATCCACTTGGCAAAAACAGGGAGTCCTCCATCAGTACACTGGCTCTAGTGAATCCCTAACTTTTTCTTTTTACTACAGAGGAAGCTCTGACAACAATGTGAGTCCATCTAGGGACTGCGGCCCAGCAAGGCAGGATATGAAGTCATGGAGCATTGTTTTTAGGCAACTTTGCAATTCTGCAATTCTGTTTACATAGAAGTTGCTTTTTCTTACCTTTTTACTAATCTTTTTTTTTTTTTTTTTTTTTTTCCCCTCATTATTCTTGTACTCTTTTACTATGTGGTAGGAATTCAAAAGAGGCTTTATAACCACATGTGCTTCCATGAAATTTGAGTTTGTATGCTATAAGACCCAAACAAAACAAACACTAGATGGTTGTGTGTGTGTTTTTTTTTTCATTTAAGTGAAATGCTCTATTCTAAAATGTGGCACCCCACCCATGGGCTGTATATGTAAGGAGGTTTTAAATTGACAGGAGAGTTAACATTCTTCCAAACCTCAGTCTGGAGCATATATAATTAAGCTAAGTCATTGTTAGAAACTATTTTAAAAGGAAATGTTGCCTACCCTCTGAGTTTTTTTGATACGTATATTTTTTTAGGCACGTCAGCTTTGATACAGTCTCTTTAAGAGTACATTATTATTGTGATAGAATAAGCAGCTAGCCCACTTCAAAGCACTATAAAAAAGACAATGAGCTATGCTCTTCTAAGTTTTTCTTCTCTTCACCTTGCTTTGTATGGAGCTTCTGTTGTTGTGTCTCATTATTTAAATTTGTAAAATTGAGCTGCCAGCATTTAAACCTACACAGCGGTTGCAGGGATTTAAATAAAAAAAATACTTATTTAAACTGTTGAAGTTCAGGTACTAGATAGCTATTGGGCTTTTTGGTTGGTTGGTTTTTGTGTTTTATTTCTTTTTTTTTTAGTTTCCTTTTTGTTGTTGTTTAGTTGTTTTGTTTTGTTTTTGTTTTTACACGTTTTTCTTTATGTTTCAGAGATAATAGGAATTTACTGGTTTTACTGAGAACAGAACCTAAGCTGTAGTAAATACTGTATATGCTTTATTTGTATGTTCTCAAGACTGAAGTTTTTCTGCCTGTCAGTTGAAATGTTTTAGTATTGATCTTACTGCCACTCCTCCCCCTTCTCAAAGGCTCTCCCAAATTATTTTAATTATTTTAATGAATAAATAATAAATTTATATTTTCTTTTTGAAGAGAAAAAATGATTGTGTTGATTAGATCTTATTTTTACAAAAAACATTTTACCAATTTCAAATGTGCATTGTCCCATCTAACGGCAAGGCAATCAGTTTTAAGTAAAACTTTGCCCTAAATAGACTATCCTGTCTTGATTGCTGGTGCCTACTCTTGAATCAACTTTTTTTTTCCCCTGCAGAGGCCCCTCAAAAGGGTTCTGCTAACAGAACAGGAAGTCCCTTATCTTCTAAATTTGTATGACTCCAAATCTAATTATATGCTTCAGGCAGATAGAAAATATACCTTGCTCAAATAAATTACTTGGGCTGGTACAAGAAATTTCAGGAGCTATGGCATACAAGTCAGTTGAGATGATCTGAGCATCAACTCTTTGAATAAATCACAAGTGACTTAAGAAGCTGAATAAGAAGGTGGGCAAATGCCAAATCAAAATGATGATTTATTGAGATAAAACATCAAAGAATGGGAAAAAAAAATAAAGAAACAAGCAGCTTACCAGTAAGAAGTCACACTTCTTATTTTGATGGTGACCCTTCTTGAAGGGATCATACTGCCTGGTGTTTTCACATGGTTTCCTAAGTCCAGTATTTCAAGTAAAATTAGGGCTCCTGCAGCTCCTCCTCTTCCTTTCAGCCTGCAGTCATAATGATCATAAAGGTACCCACCTAATACCAGTTCTCCCAGTTGTGGGGTAATCAGCTAGTTACACAGATTACAGAAGAATGAAGAGGGTTGGGGGGGATACAATATATGTGCTACAATTAAAAATATTTCTTTCTTTATATGAAAGCAGTTGTTTAATGCTTGTATTATTTCTGGCCAAAGGAGGATGCATTCCATTCCCTTGGATCAGGGATGATATCATTACAGATAATTAACCACTTTGCTTTACATTTTAAGTCTACTTCATTGCATGCATAAAGCAAAACATGTTTCCACACACCCATAGGCAAACTATTCACTGCTTCAACATAAATTCATAAATAAAAAACACTACCTTACTGAAAGTGAGAAAATGACCTTTTAGCATCTCAACAGTTATTTGAGAACATCTGTATGTTTGAAACAGTGATGTACAGTATTGACTTCTTTTTTTTTTTTTTAAATAAATACAGGTATTTTCTTTGGTGGCTATCAGAAAAATCAAAACAAAAACTCAGTAAGGTATTCTGCTGAATAAATATGAATTAGAATTGATATATAAGTTGGGGTCCGTCTCCCCTTGACCCTCCAATCTAAATAAGACTTGGAATCAAGCAAAGATTATCTGTTCCTGGCAAATCCTTCCTAGGGATTACATGGAGCATAAACTAATAAGGGTTTAGATTTTCTTCTTTCTGAGAGAGGAAATAAATAGAGTAACATTAAAACATTAATGTGGCATTAAAGAATTCCAAACAGAACTAGAAAATTAAAAAGGTTAGGATTCTCACAGCAATATCAAATCAGCATTGAGGTTAAGAAACGCAGTCCTGCAGATCACACAAAATTCAGACTCTTGTATGCAGTACTGTTCTGCTCTATAAAGTAAAAGCATCAAATATAAGAAATTCTATATTTTAAATTGCAAACAAAAAATGATACCAACAATATTCAGCACCACAATACCCTATTTTGAGGTGTCACAGTCACAAAAGAAATCTAGACAAAATTTCTACTTGTTCAACAGAGTCTGACAGAAAATATCTACATTAAAAAAATGAAACAATAATTAACACAATTAGAATGTGCTAAGTTTTATGGCTGTTTATTTCTCTAGGCTTTGAAGGACTTATCAGTGAAAGCAACAGCATCAATCCTAAACGAGGAAGTTACTGAAGGAAGTCTCAGAGGAATGAACTACTTTGTTACCAAGCTCCTTTTGACTGCTTGGTATCACCTATGACTTGATGCTTTATATGCTTTAGGATCAGTGCTTGAAGGAAGTAAGTCCATTTAGCAAGCTTCACACCTTTAAATCCCTTGCTCCCTTGTTTTCTGGTGCTGTCTTGCGCATCCTGATGCCAGTTACACCCAGTATAGCACAGTCCCTTATAGCAAATGCAAAGAGAATGACAGTTCCATCACTGCTAGTACACATGGGGTAGTTCCATGGCATTTTATGTATTAATTTAATGATAGCATCTCAATATGAAGTTAAAACTTTTTCTCCTTTCTACATAAGATTTTTCATACAAGCCATTTTAAAGCATAAAGTCTCTCTGTGTGCTTAGGATGATATGAGCTTTAAGATTACAGGACCTGTAGACAAGAGTTTTTTTCACTTGCTTTCTACTAAATTTAGTAAATACATCATTGCAATTAGGAATTTGTTTTATTGTAAACTAAGGAAGTAAGTGAAGTATTTGGTTCAGGTCATATTCCTTGTATTAAAATGAAAACAAAAACAACAACCAAGGCTTAAGACTGCCAAAACCATTGGTATCCTTTTTTTCAGTTTGGACAATGGAAATGAAATTATGCAACATAGCTACATCTCTTTGAAGATTCAGTAAACTCTGTAAGAGCTAGGTATCATCATCTTGTTTGAGCACTGTCATATTTACAGGGCACTCAGACTCCACTGCAGCTGCAACCTTCAGTCTCAACTGTTCTCTTAGCATTTTCTGACAGTGAGCCTATGACAAGTCTCCTGCTCACAAATGTCTTGAACATGTCTTATCTTGCCCATAACTGGCCACTTTTAAGGGAATATGCAGCCTCTTTCTTAGTTTTAGGAAAAAAAGTGTTCTTTATCCAGTAATTGATACTACAAAGAAGCATAAGCTAAAGTCTTTATAATTACAGAATACATAAGTTGTTCTAAATTCTTCACATTATAAAGTACCCATGGCATTTGTTGCTGTGCAAATACAGTGGCAAATAGGCCTTCATAGAAAACTTGCATAAAATATTTGTCAGCATGACCCAGATTTGAGAATGTACTTAAACTTGTACTTTCTACTGAGATTAGAGTCCTAGCTTCTCCCTGGGAAATAAAATAGCAACTAGTGGCTAAACCATAGCTGCTAAGCAGACATTTTACTGAATACTATCCTGCATGTTGGGCACCTCCCCTCTATGCATAATCCTCAGCAAATGAATGTTACAACTTTTGGCTAATTCAGAAGAATCTGATTTACTTGAGGTGTAGAAAATCATGGTCATGCAGCTGGTGGTTCTCTGTTTCATTTACTCCTAGTTCCACACACACTGAAAAGGCAGTAAAGGTAGGAAACAATCCAACAGAAAAGAAAGAAATCCAAGCCTGTTTGACAAGTGACACTTGAATTTATTAACACTATTGAGCTGCGTTGCCTTTTTGAACCTATGTATCTTAACATCCCAGTTTTCTAGTTTTTGCTTCTTTCCTACTCGTAGGAAGTTCTCTGGCTATTCCCAGCAACACTCATCCCTCCTCAGTACTTCAATTTTTCTTGACTCCTAGTCATACATTCAGTAACTTCCCAGTTCCCAAAGGGGTCTGGATGGCATTTAAACAGGTTAAAGATAGCTCTTCGGATGATTAGCCTGGAGCAGACAAGGGCTACTTTATCCTCACCTTTCGTTTGACGGACACACAACTTAGGTTTTTTATCCTCTCCTAAGTGTCCAATTGCCATAAAATTATTGACAGATGAAAAAGCAGACATCATGAACAGAAAGATCATAAAGAAAGCTGTAATACAAGCAGCCTTGTGGGGCATTACACCACTGACAGGATGGAGAATAATATACTGAGAGATGGAAGAATAAATAGATGAGACAAAAATCTGCACTTGATTTTTAAGCAATTTACAGCATTTAATGAGATGGAATGAAGAACCAGTAGGTAAACGAACAGGGTTGCACAAAATGATAATAGGTATTTTTCTGTCTCAGCCCTCTCAGTGGAATAGTCTTCACAGTCTCTGTTAGTCTAAAGTCTACCTTCATCTTTAGCACTGCTTACAGTTCTGCAGTTTCCCCACATCTCAGTAAAAATATAACAACTGGAAAAATATTTGGATAAGGACAAATGCACGGGAATGGATTTTCAGAACAGTGAATTAAAATGGCAGGAAAGTAGTTCTTAATGAAAAGAACATTGCTTCTGTTTATGACAAAGCAGTTTAGATAATAAAAGTAGACAAGCAAAGTCTCAGCTTTCCTTGAATTCAGTACGTATTATTCCCCCTGTGTATTTGCATAGCTTAGTTGGTGATACATACAAAAATAATTATTAATTAATTTGTTATTGCAGTAGAACAGACCTACTGCCTTCCGTGCCTGCAGGGCATAGTTTCATGAAAACCTTTAGGCAAAAAGAAAATTGTTATTAGAGTTTCTTTCCCTGCAAGGTGGAATTGCCAGTTTGAAGCTATCTGCTATCAGATCACAATTCATAGAAACACATAAGTGGTCAGGGACTTCTGCAAGTCTGCAGCATTACTTTTTGCTCAAGGCAGGCTTCATGAAAGCATATTGCTTCAGGCCATGTCTAGTCCAGTTATGAATATTTTAAAGGACAGAATTATCACAGCCTCTCTGGGTAAGCTGTTCTGGTATTTGACCACACTTTTATATACATACATACATATATATATACACACATATATAAAAGGAATATATATTTCCCTATACTGAATTTCCCACATTGGAACTTGTGCCCGTTTGCCTCTTGTGCACCTCTGGAAAGCACCAAGCTCTACACCCTCCTTCTCTACTCCCTCCCATTAGGTAGCTAATTAGACAACAATACAAACTCCCCTCACCATCATCATCTTTAATGCTGAGCAAACCCAGTTCTGTCAGGTTCTCCTTGGCACATTGTGAACTGCAGCCCCCAAGCAGTTTGGTGATCTTCATGAGCCTTGCATTAGTATGTCAACATCTGTCTTCTGCTAGGGGTCCAAAGCTACAGACAGCACTCCAGATGTAGTCTCACAGAAGCCAAATTGAATGGAAGAATCATTTCCCTCCAAAGCCACTGGCTATACTCAGCCCAGTATGCAGCTGGACACACTTGCTGCAGGGGCACATTGTTGACTCATGTTCAACTTGTCCACCATGACCCCGAGATCCTTTTCTACAAAGCTGCTCTCTAGACAGTTGCCAACCTGTCCTGTTGCATGGGGTTACGCCAGCCCACATACAGGGCTCTGCATTTGCTGAGCTTCATGAGGTCCCTGATAGCTCATTTTTCCAGTCTGACTAGGTCCATCTGAGTAGCAGCCCTGCCCTCCCGTGTACCAACCACTCCCCCCAATTTGCTATCACCCACAAACTTGCCGAGAGTTCACTCTATCTCATCATCCCACTCATTAGAGCAGCCATTTCAAGAATCCGTGTTGACCTAACCTCTATAAAAAGAAATCACAAGAAGGATGTTTGACTTGCTGTGCTACAGCCTTCTAATTTTGCTTTACAAGAAAAATGAGTTGCATTGCTATCTCTCTTCTTATCTAGGTATAAAAATCAGAAGTAGGTTCCATGGGAAGCAGGCCCTGGGTCCCTTGGGTACACATGCTACAATGCAGAACTTGGCTTACAGTTTGTAAGAAATCTTCAGAAAGGCACAGGTGACTGTTGAAACTTAAGAGCTGAGAAAGTCAGAAATTATTTACAGATTCCTTCCCCAGAATCTGCCAGTTCATGGCTTTGGTCAAAGACAGATGATATTTCTATATCATAAAATAGACACATTCACATCACTATATACATAGTGCTCCAAGAACATACTTGCAATTTGTTATTTACCTGGGTGAATATTTACCTGCACAGGATGGACTTTGTGCTAGTAGCCTTTACAGTTGAGAAGGAGAGGGTAGAATCTGAAACAGAAGAAAACTAGCCCCCAGAAAAGACTGATGAAAAAATGAAAACCGTTGGAGTAATTTAGCTCCTCTGCATGCACTATAACTGCAAACCCATTTCAAGAACATTTATGTAATAACAACCTTTCCAGCAACAGTCTGTTATGGGCAGCTGCGCACTAGCACAACATTTCTGCAGGAGGGACATGACAAAATTGTTGCCAAAGGGTGTGTCAAGGATGCTACATGGTTCCCAATATTCTCTCAGAACTTATTATACTTCTCATAGACTTACTATTACAAAGACACTGCAAATCATACCATAGGCTGGTATAGTCTTAAAGTTGGATTTTGTTCTGTATGTTAGAAATGGTTTTGAGATAGTATCATGAAGTATGTTATCAAATACTATAAACTGGTTCAGTAGAATATTTTCGGATCGTTTCACACAAACCTCTCTCTCCAGATTATGTTTTATAACTCTTACAGTTTATGGAACAACATCCCCAGCAGCATGAGTCGAAGAGAACATTGGTAAACAGGAACTGTTGATTCTGAAAAGGAGCTACAGAGGATGGAAAGACATGAAAGAGAAGGAAGCCAGCCAAACCTCTAAGATGTGGGAACAAAGCCACTGACTGTTTCCAAACAAATTCTGGAATAAGACTGTTCTTTTTATGAAGATGATGATAAATAAGACACCAAGGTGCAGTTCCCCAGCTCTACCACAACTCTCATGTAAGACTTTCACCAAATCACCCTGCTTCCATTCCCATCTATAACAATGGGAGAAATAACTTCTTCCACCATCCTTTATTAGTTGTTTGCTTAGCTCATGAATTCAGTGGGGTAGGAAATATGTCATATACAGTAATTGCAATATGCTTAACACAGTAGAATTCTGATTTTGTAGGACTTTCCTTAGATACCTACACACCCTACAGTATAGTAGGATAGTACTACAATCATCATCATTACTAATCATCATTACTAGAGATCTTCATAATAGCTAAGTTCTGAGTACATAAACCAACACCCTGGTCCAAGGTAGGAGGTCTTTTTTTTTTGTCTTTTTTTTTTGTCTTTTTTTAATTTCTCACTAAAAATAACTGCTCTTACTAAATAAAAAGTGTTAATGGAAACAACTTTTTCTGTTACTTGAAAAATACAGCTTTGCAGCTGTTTGGTCAGTGGCAAACATACGATCACGTTTTTCTCAAAATCACAACCTTCACCTGCTCACAGGGGAACTGGATACTTTGCACTTATTCCTGTTTTAGACAATTCCAACACTTTGCATCAACATTTTAGAATAAATTGGTCCAAAATGTTACCATCTTGCTGTGTATACAGACTAATATCCTCATTCTACATATAAGGAAACCGAATCATAGACCAGAAACCAGGCTTTTACAATCAACTTAACAAGACTGCCCATAATATTTTTGTTTTGAGAGAACGTTCCTCAGTGCAACTGTCTGTCTCAATTATATTAATCTATTCCTCAGATTTAAAAACAACTTAATTAAAGCTATCATTGAGTACATGCAACCTTGGTTGAGAAAGGATATTTGAAAAGCAAATGTTTCTCCCTGCCCTTACATGGCTCCAATTCACAAAGTAAAAAAACTCACTAGTAAGAAAGAAAATGCCATTTCTTGCATACAATTTCTACCAGTTACCAAGTGCTTCAGAAAGAAGAAAAGGACACTAGAAAGAGTGAATATGACATTTCCACTGTCCTATAAAATATTATTTTAAAATGAAAAGGGAATTTTGAGTCCCATTAACTAAATAAACAATCATGGTAATCTGTAATAACTTCCAATCTGTTACTAGTATCTTTTCTTAGCCATATACAATGGCAATTAACTGGACAACCTAACTCCCCTTGAATTGAAGTATTTATTTTTCAGATTTTTTGCCCTGATTTCACTAGATATTTTCCTTTTACTGCTGTTCTTGTGAAACAGAAATCCTGGCTTGCATTCCTTACTTCGTATAGTTTGTCACCTCACATCTTTTTCTCTTTTCTAATGGAAGCAGCTGTAGTCTGAGCATTTCAGTCTTGTGATTTTTCAAGGGCTGTAAGATTACTTTCCTACCTTCAAGGAAAATGCATTTCTAAATCACAGATGAAATTTTGGGAAGCATATATAATGATAGAGCATGAGAAAAAGTACTCACACGCAAGCACTATCACCACCTCATGACCTAAGAAATACATCAAATCAGCTGTAACCTCTTATGTGGTCTCTACAGAAAGAGAAAAATACTTATTAAAAGTAACTAATTATATGATCTCTGGATAAATGCTGCAGAAGCTACTGGAACCTTGACAGCCCATTTCTGTGTCAATCCTGCTCTTGTTTTAGTAGAACATTTCCCAGGGCCACAGGACACCAAGAGTTCTGTTCCAGATCAAACTATTTACATATAAACTATTCAGTAGGTACAGATACAAAGTATTACAGCAGTGTATTATTTATCTATTACTACACTATGTATAACTTCTGCACATACCACCACACTTAAGTGTTAATAGCATGAAATTTTGTGACAGTTGGATAACATGCATATGAGAATGAGAGAAGAATTATCCAGTTTAGTTAAAAAATCCACATTAGCTGTACTAAACCAACATCAGGTGCATCAGCACATTGCATCAGGCAGTCTTCTGAAGAGCAAACATGACATTAAATTCATGTTGCTCCCCTGGATATTGTTTTTATTGTCATATCCAGTGGTGTGTTGGATGGGATACTGTTCAGCTGGAAGTTTCACTATACTGCTGTTGAACACTATTAAAACACTCTAATAGGTGTGACTTCTTGACCGGAAGAGTCAGTAAACAAATAATGTATAAGTGACAATATAAAAATAGTGTAACAGTAATTAGCTGTGTGACTCCATGAGTAATATGAAAATTGCTTTGACACAGTTGACGGCAGTAGCAACAAAATCTTCAAATAAAAACAAATAAATATAATCTATTCCAAACGGATGGATTATCTGCCATGACTCGTACATTAGCAAAATTTTTCAAGATCACCGACAACAGTTATGGTTGCCAGAGATCCCATTTTTCCAGCATGCAAGTCCAGCTCCCCAGGAGGTTCAGCAGTAGCTGTGCTCCACTGTGCTCAGAACAGCCACGAGGCAGGGACAGAAGGAGCTGCTGGCAGCACACAGTAGCATCCTGTATCGGAAGCTGCTTGGCATCAGTCAGTGGGAAGGCACAGTCACAGAGTGAGCCTCCAGCAGGATCCAAAACTATTGATGTCTATACCTCGGCATAATGCCTCTTGAGCTGGAAGCCATGTTTTCTGGTTTGTGAAAATTTCATGCCATGAGTGCGTCTGCTTATTCGGGCACAATGCACAGCCTTGCCAGGCTAACAAACTGCTTCTGGTGTTCTGCAGGCAGTTGCACAAAATTGTGTCAGGTGTGCAAAGGCATGTCAATATCCTACCTTCAGCTGATGTCTCACGCTACCCTAACTTCTGTGCCAACACAAACAGTTCATAGGGAGTAGATTAATGAGAACATAACAAAAGAAAACCTGATCCATCTGTGTATGCTTTTTGTCTTTTGGAATCAGACCACATATGATTTTCCACTTCCCTCCTGATTAAAGAGGAGCGATATGAAGCAGAAAACAGAGTATTTTAATGCAAAAGTAGAATTATTCTTCAATACGCACATCCAAAAACATTTTATTTATTTGGTGAAAATACCCTTCACTACAAAACTACAAGCTGCTTTCCAATAGTAAAATGGTGTGACCAAGAACAAGTTCTTGGTAAATCCTGTTGAAAACAAATAAGCAAAACAACCACCACAAAAATAAAAATAAAAATAAAATCAACTAACCAACCAAAAGAACCCCAACTTTCTCTTTTTATCCTCTCTCCTTCTTTATCCAGTCAGTCTCAGTGGGATCCAATGGGGGTGGTATACTGAGATGTAATAATACTACACACGAAAGAGAGAGAGGGAAAATAAAGAAATCAATACACAAGATTTCAGGGGTCCCAATTGCTTGAACTCACCAGAAATGCTCTGGTTTCAGTGCAACAATAAAAACTCTGATGAAATACGTGGAACATAGCAGCAAAGAAAAGTGATGTAAAAGCAAGCGGTGTTGTCTGTGTGTTGGAGAAGGGCAATGACACCACAATAGGAATGTGACATTCAGCTGTAGATTTTGCAGGAGAGGAAGAGCCCTCAGTATAAGCCTGCTTTGCCAGAGGGAAGGTTAAAAAATCCCTTCGATCGAGCTGCGGAGCCCACAGGCAGCTCTGCGGGTGGATGGATGCAGCAGCAGGGGCAGCTTTGCCTCCCCGGCTCCCGGTTCAGCGCACGAACCCGGAGCTGGGCACCACCCCGCAGCGGAGCCGAGCCGTCGGCCCCTCGCCTCGAGGCTGAGCCGCACCGAGAGAGGAGTGGGGTTGTCCCAGCTCAGCCGGGGCACCCAGCGCGGCTCCTCCCTTCTCGGGAGCGCGGTGCCCGTCCCGGGAGCAGCCTCTTAGGGCCGGCCGGGGCGGCCCCGGCTCAGTCCCGCACGGCGGCCGCAGAGAGGCCGCGCTGCCCGCCCCCGCTGCCCATGGCGCCCCGCCCGGGCCCGCTGCTGTTGCTGCTGCTGCTGCTGCCGCCGGCCGGTGAGTGTCCCGCGGCTGGGGACGGGGCTCGGGGGCAGGGGGACAGGGGCTGCGACCCCGGCCCGAGACCTGACCCCGAAAAGGGGAGCTGCTGGGCCAGGGGGAGGCTGGGAGGGGGCTTTGCTTCCTGAGGGGAGCTTCGCTTCTTGGGGAGTTTTTGGGAGCTTCGCTGCATTTTTTTTTTTTTTCCTCCTTCTCCCCCTTCTCTTAACAAAAGTTAATCAGTAATGGGCAAAATGTGTAAAAGTTTGGTACCTAAAAGCCGACTGCCGGTGTAATAACCTTTCCACAGAGGCAGGATGTTTTATCATACCCATCTCAGGGTGTAAGACACCTGAGGCATGAAGCAGTTCTGAAGTGAGGAATTGCTAGCAGTAGGGTTGTCTGCACAGCCATAGCAGGGTTATTCATAGAGACCGACTCATTCCTCAGGAGTAAGTTACGGTATGGGAATATAATTAAAGGACCCCTGCCTCATACCTGACTTTAACAGATTGCTCACTTAGCAGGTATTTTTTTTTTGTCTCCTACTTATTAATGTCCTGTTTCTTAAACAATATTAGAGACCAGTTGTAATAATTTAGTCCATTTCCTCATAGATTTTCTGAGGTATTCATCAGCATAGTGCCTGAATGTACTTAATCCACGCTTCTGTGAAGCTATACCATCACTCTTTTATAGATAGGTAGCCAAGTTAACAGACAAAACAAACATCCACTAATTTTAGGTTTCCGTGGTGACACAAGAGAATCCAATTTTATTTTCTGCTACTTTAAATGACAGGGAACATCAACTGCTCAAAGCCTGGCTCTCAGCAGTACACTTGTTTGTTTCTCTAGCCCTGGGATATTCAGCAGGCTGGGACCATCGAGAGGCATTGTTTTAAAGGGTTAAAACTAACCTCATGCTGAACTTCTACAACAGCTGTAGGGATAAATCCAGTTTTCCAGAATAACATTCAGCTGCCTTAACTAAGAAATTCACTTTTGTCTTCTTGCACTTATCCACACATTCTTAAACCACTTGCAAATTCAGCAAAACCAAATCTCACAAATAGAAAGATCTTAAGGATGAGAGCCTCGACCTGTTCTTTCAGCAGATCCTCTGTACAGAATGAATCAGGGGTCTGGGGGGAATAATAAAAAAAAAAGTCACCTGATTAAAAACCACAAGGTAATGTGCTTGCATAATGGGGCCAACTTAAGGTTCCACCAGGCTCACTGCCCCAATTCTACTTCCTCACCTCAGCGTGCCCCTATTATTCCTTCTGCATTTTGATCATCCTCCAAGACTTCATCCTTTGCACAGCCCAAACCTCAGCAAAAACATTAAGGAAAACAGACTCTTTCACTGCTTGTGTCAGCCCAGAGCAATCATTACAGAGACAGCCTGGCTTCAGCCCGACAGCTGAGTCAAGCATCGCAGTCACCCGTTCCGTAGGCAGTGAGGAGGAAGGGAAATGCAATTTACCTGTTTCTCAATGCTTGGTCCACAGTATCAGGCAAATTTATCTGTTCAGAGGAGTTTACACACGACTACAGTTCATAGAGATAGCATATCAGTAGTCTGGGCAACAAGATGAGGTGAGAAAGGCCTGAGGCAGAAAATGTCTCACAAAAACATGTTAATTATTACATTGTCCCTTCCAACCTAAAGTATTCTATGATTCTATAACCATGTACAGCACAATCAAAACACTGAAGAGCTCATACAGGAGACATACCATGAGGGTACAATGAAGATTAAACTCCCCAAACCTGGCAGGACTCCAATTTGGGCAACAAAATTACTGATTTGAAATCAGGCATGACACCAACATAATGTGATTACTTACTGTTACTTTCTCTCAGGCTGTCTTTATTGTTAGCTTAATTTCACTCTTCAGAAAGTCACCTTGTGGCTTTTAATCTCTGTGGTTTATTCATTAGAATCACATAGAACTGCATAGATTGTGTTTGTGTCCCCATCTGCTACTCTTACGTGTAATCTTAGAATTGGTATAGTATTGTCTTTCCTTCAACTTTTATTTCTAAATCAGGTACATCACATCCATTTAAACATCAGTTTGCTGATCTCGTTAGTTTTGTTCCCCCCCCGATCTCCAAATACCTGTCTGTAAAGCTTTCTTTCGAGAAAAGGAGCAGCTGAAATTTTAACATTTTCTTTGGCTTCCATGGAAGTTCTGATAAAATGTTTTGTAAACATTTATTGTGCTGCTAATACACTAATGCTATCATTACTGTGTCAATACTCCTCCTGTTTCTGTCATTATATGGGTTCTACGAGCATCCTTCATTGCTTTTATTACACTTGGGTTATAAAGCTGTTGGGACAAACCTTTCCTTCAGCCTCGTTCCGAGCATCTGGTACAATACAGCCTTGCTTTATACCTGGATATCCACACAGAGAAATTCCAAGGATAAAGATTTCATTTCCTTTTAACTTAGGTGGCACACTTCAAAATAATTAAACTTGAGCTCACCACGGAGTAGACAGTTCATCACTTCCATTTTACCTGGATTTAAACAAGGGATTGTGTTTTCTCTGAAGTTAGCAGACAACTCTGTGATGCAACCAGGAATATGATGTGGAAGTCATTACCTTCCTCTTTCTGTCCTCCTACACCTTCCTTCCCCAGCGGCCAAGAACCGAGATGCACTCTGTACATTCTTCACTCGCTTCTGGGGTTTCGTCAGAGTTGCTAACATCGTGTACAGCAAACCCGGCTTTGCCATTAACCACTAACATGGTTCCTTCAGTTGTTACTGGCTAGCTACAGGACTAGCAAAACTAAACACTTAAGATTATAAGCTGTTTTAGTTTGTAATGCTGATAGCTACAATAAAGTCCTTGAATAGTCTTGTTCTGTAGAAATGATGGTGAGAATCCCTTAAACAACCTTTTTTCTAACTTCCGTGTAAATGATTCCAAGCACCCACATGCTTCTCTGCTCCCTGAAGGAGAATTATCATTAAAATATACATTAATCATACAGTCTTCACAACCTTCACATGCATCAGCTAAAATAATTCCCTCCCAAATTTATACACACACCCTTCATCCCTTCAACATATTATAACAGAAATTCCTCCCTCCCCCACTAAAATCAGTTATTCGGCATCTTGGCCTAGGAATTAGGATGTTTTAGTGGAAAACAAACAAACAAACAAAACTCATGAAAAAGGATATACTTGTACAAGTGTGAATTTTATATTATATAAAGTAATAACATAGGCAAAATTGCATTTTAGGATAAGGAGAAAGGGCATCTTAGGGCATCTAGTCCTAGCAGATGTGTGGATCTAGACCACAGAACATGCTAGCTCTAGCCAGTTTTAAGAACAGAAATGACTGAAGTCTGTCATTATATGCTGCCTTTATGGGAGGAAAACACAACAACTTTTCTGAATGCTGTTCAGTATTCTGCTCGCTACCAAGTGGGGGAAAAGGGACTGGGTCAAGGACAGTCAGTCACTGGGCCTCTGAGTTTCAAAAAGAGAATGGAGTATTATTTCAAAGTACTGACATATTATCAAAGTTAAAATAAATACTAATAACATCAATGACTGTATCTGCACATTAGATTCAACACAAAGTTTTTCTTCCACAGTTTATAGAGGTGCTCTTGGGGAAGCCCATTTAAGGAATAGAAGAGGAATTCTGGAATTAGCCGGAGCCATTAGATGTACTACAGGACGATCTCCTTTTGCCTACCTACGTTATGGATGCTACTGTGGACTGGGAGGAAGAGGATGGCCCAAGGACAGAGTAGATTGGTAAGAGTAACTATTTATCTGAGTGGCAAAGTGCTGAATGCTTGCAAATGACAGAGAAAAAGGACTGAAATATGAATTAGGCCTATTTAACATCAACAAGGGAACAGACGTCAAACGCTTCCGAATGCTAAGAAACTCTGAAGCATTAAAATAGTATCACTGTAGACCTACATGAGTCTTTATCTCAAACTCTTACTGCATTAATATTGGCTTTACAGTACAACTGAGTTTTCTTGCTGTTGCTGCTTGGCCAAGAACTGAAGTCTTCTCACAGAAGTTTTAAAAGCTCAAACATTCAAACTATCTATTAACAGAAATCCCAAATGCAAGTCTTTTGATTCCACTTCTATTCATCCTATTTTATTAGTGTTCAAAATAGTACATAGAAAGTTGTGCAAAATTCAACCTGTGAAAAATAACTTCTGAATAAGAGGAGCTATGAATCATTACTAAAATAATTATAAAACCAGTCCTTTTAAATTTAGTATGAGACCTCATTATACTGACTACCATCAATTTAACTACTAATTGAATGTTAGCTGTCAGGAAGATGATTTCATGGTTATAGTAGTTAAATAAAAGTTTCACATTTTCAAGGTTATAATTATAACAATAAATTTCCCCACCATATGTTACCTCTTGGTTATCACTTACCAGACAGATTATATTGTAAAACAAATTAAAACAAACACCTGATACTCACATTTGGGGTAGAACATACAGAAAGACATACAGAAAGCTCACATATGAGTTTTTGCATAGAGTATTTGTGTTCAGACCTTAAACTTTTAGAATCTTTTCACATGTATTTCAAGCTTTTGCATAAAAGATCTGATGTTTTAAAAGACAGTTTTTGTGGCTGCTGCTTTATGGCTGGGAACACATAAAAATAAGATAGTGGTGAAGCATCTATAGTTTGCTAATCTTTCCTTGTGGGTCTATTTCTCACTTTACAGAAGTCCTTATAGTTAAGAGCTACACTGTGAACTGTTTACATTCAGAATTAGGTCTGAAAACAATCTAAGTTAAATTACAGAAATACTTAATCTGAAGCAAGAATGTCTGTAATGGAATTATTTGTATAATACTTACTGCAATTTAGATTTATGCCTATCACAAAAATAATCTTTCAAATGGAGACAATTTTTATTGCTTTTATAAGACAACTAAAATCCAGAAGCATTTGCTTTTTATATTAAATGCTTAAATTAGGTCTAAAGTTATTCTAAAAATTTAAGAGATGCATTCTTATAAGACTGTTGTTTCTGTAAAGACACGAAGATAGACTGAACCGTGGCAAAAAAAAAAAAAAAAAAGAAAAAGCCATACTTCCTGGTTTATTTACCTTAGTCCTGCTATGAAGACTGAGTTCATTTTTTTTCTTTTGTTTCTTGGAAGAGACTTACTCATACATATAAAATGGATGTATTGAGCTACTTAAAAATAGAACAGCAAAATGCCTGTAAAGTACTGCAGGATGTTTTAATGAAGATTGGTGTAAAATTACCAAGTAATTATTTAACAAGCATACAAAAAAACAGTCATTGCAAGTGAGAAAAAGTCAATGCCGTGAGCTCTCTTGCAGACAGATTCCTCAGGCAACCTAAACGCCATTGCTAAACATCACACACGTACTGTAATATGATGGTTGTAGTCTACCAGGAGGTAACCGAATGACTGAATGCAAAAAGCTTGCTGATGCATCCTGTTCTTCCACTGAGGAAAAAGAACAGTCTGCAGCAAAGACTTGCAAACTATCCATCTGAATTCATGTCCTTCCCTACTTGCTATTCTGGGCTTGCAGTGTCTCCATACCATGAGTAATTATTTTTTTTAAGCATTAAAATATGCCATTAATACTTACCTATGCTGTTTAGTTCCACAAGAAAGTCTATGAATTCATTGTTTCAAATGTGAAAAGAATAACCTTGAAAGCATGACTTGTGGTAACTTTCTATTTTTTTGTATGATAGTGAGCAAACAGTTTAAGGTATATGACATTAAACTGCAGCCATGCCTATGCATTACTGAACAATTCACCTGCACCGTCTAAGGACTTTGCCATGAAAAGACATTTTTGGTAGTATGTTATGGCCTAACAAATTTTCTCATTTCCAACCCCCTCCCCCCCCCCCCAAAGCCATCAATAATTGGCAGAAAAATAAGTCACTTATTATCTGACAAACTATTCTGGTGTTTAATCATCTTCTTGAAAGGGGCTAAAAGGGAGGGGATAGGCTATTAAGTAGGCATTTTGTTTAAAACTGAGAATAGTTGAAACATTCTTATAGATGAAAGGGAAGTTCAACTAAATCAATGTGCATCAGACACTTTTTCCCCTCATCATTTATTACATGAAAGAATACTTAATGTCTATATTATCCGTTAAACAGTTATCCTGTTTTGATTCCTTGTTACGCAATTCTTTGCACATTCATACACTGACTGTTTTATTAATTTACAACCTAAAAATATGCTGATAAAAACCATCTGGATTATGTGACTGTAAATTACCACAGTATGAATTAAGGCAAACCCATTTCTGTTTCTCTCAGGTGCTGCTTTAACCATGACTGCTGCTATGGTAAGGCAGAACGAGCAGGTTGTCACCCCAAGATAGAAAGTTACCACTGGGAATGTGAAGACAATGTTGCTGTGTGTGGTGAGTGGACAGTTACGTTTTTTTGGGTTTAGGTTTACTTGCACTGATTGCCCCATGGACTTCATAGAAAGACACTTGCTTAACTGCAAAATCCTTATTTTGCCTTCCCTCCTTTTGCAACCTCTTTGCAGGCTAAGCTGTTTTTCTAGAAAGCACAGCTATGCCAACTGAATGCAATTTCTTTTTTTAAATCCCCACCTGCTGGCATAACCAAGCAAAATTCTGATCTACAAGTTTCTATTATTTTTTCAGAAAACACTTCAAAAATAAACAAACCAACTCACCTGTTTTCACTCAAGCTGTGTGACATGTATATATATTAAGGAACCCATGCTATGCCCTGCTGGTCTCCAACTGGAAAGCAACTACAAACAGGACCAGAAAATTATAGCTGTTTAAAAAGGATCATTTTTATACTTAGCAGAAATTATATACCATTTCTAAGTTCACAATGTACATTTTTGGCATACTTACCATTGACTGACTGCACACCACACTACTACTGACTGCAGTGCACAAGTGACTGCAATTAAAACTTGAAAGTTCAAACACTGAGGTAATAAGTTATTTGACGAGTATATTTGTTTATTGAAATAGCGTGTCCATAAGCCATAAAATGTAAATTTGAAAATTCAGCCTGATAAAACTTGATTGCTCCAAAATATAAATGTAATATATGCCAAGCTACAATATAAAAGGGAGGGACAGAGAGATGACAAAGAAATGAAAAAAAATATGTAATAAGGAGAAGCAGTATGTCTTTTACATGATTTGTTTACAACACGCAGTGTTTTCAGATATACTTAAAGAACTTTTTGAAGCTATAACACCTAAGAAGCCCCCAAGCTTTGCAAGCCTTTTTTTTTCTTTTTTTAAGTGTTAAGTCAAAGTTACTTTGCATGTAACTGTATGCTACTACCCAGAATACAAATCAGCTTAACAGCTCATTATTTGCACTGCAAAAATGCAGGCCCTTTTATAAATTTGTTTACAAGTCTGACTCTCAGACTGACATATTTTACAGGTAGCAGAGTAGGTCATTCAGAGAAAACAAAAGAAAAACCCTCACTTCACAACTCAATTTAATATTTGCCTGACCTGAAATCAGATTAAGTTTTTTGATGTTGTTTTCTTTCCTCCTTTTCATTCAACCCCTATTTTGCCCAAGCATCTAGCTCATATAGACTCTCTACTTAGTAATTTCCTCCTGTGCTCCAGAAGTGCTAAGCATCTTCTCTCTCAAACTATCCAACAGTAAAATTACAGTCAGCCTATATTTGGCTGTAAAGGTTGTGCTCCTATTCCAGACCAGAAGCTGACATTTTGAAATACTGGCCAAGACAATAAGCATATCAGTAAGAAATAAAGTTGGAACAAAATAACAAAATAGCTGGCATACCATTGAGAAAGTTAAGTTTGGAGCAATATTCCTCCCCCCCCCCCCCCAAAAAAAAAAAAAGAATAGTTCTTCTCCGTTCTTCTTGATTAATGAATTAATGTTTTATTTTATGCTGCTAAGTTATATATGCTACTTACACTATTGAGAAGCTTGTAGGGTAGCTAGTTACAATGTCAACATATGTACATTAAGAACAGTCCCATTTCATAGCAGAATTTGAGTTTATTCATCACAAAACTGAATGCTTGTTATTCTCCTAGACAAATCTCAAGCAGAGATTGAGGTAAGCTTTCACACTGATGAAACACAATCAAAAATTTTTCAGTTTACAGACTGCTGCAGAAAAAAAATAATTACATTTCTGGGTTGGCACCATAAGACTAAAATATACTGCTGTGGAAGAAACTGTTCATGCCAACAAGAAATTGTAATGCTAGAAGAAAGCATTCATGCCAAAAAAACCTACTAAGTTTCTGTAAGGACTACAATTACAAAACAAACATGGCCAGAGATGGATTTTATTGTACTTTAACATACTTTACCTAACTTCTTCTAGAATACTTAATAAAAAAAAGGGGGGGGGGAGAATATAAGCTGAAGATGGAACACCTTTGCATTCTTAATTACACATAGATATTTTTTAATGCTACATCCTTTAATAGAGTAAAGCATATGTGAAATGGAAATTTCTTCCCAAACTCAAATTTCACTAGAGCAAAAGGGCAGGCAAGGTTACATACCACTTTCTAAAGAGGAATTAGTTACCAGAGTTCCTTTTATAAAGGTGGTAGAGAACTTTTGCTAAAGCAAACCATGCTTATGTATCCTCTATTGCTGAGCTGTCCTTGCACGGAGCTCAGTCTAAATACAACAGATTTTCCAATACAAAAAAGAACTGTCTTACTAAAGCTCAGTACAGTACCTGTTGCATTTGAACTACAAGAGTAAAATAAAGCATAATTGATATTTTGTTAAAGATTGCATTATTTATCTGGCAAACGTAGAACAGGAAGTATAAATTGTTGTAGTTCTCTTTGTTATTTCTAATTACTTCAAACTAATATCAAACTTACTTGTTTTCTTTCAGAATCAATAGAAGACAAGTGTCAAAAGATGGCATGTGAATGCGATAGTGAAGCTGCCAAATGTTTTTCTACAGCTCCCTATCATACAAAGTACCTTTTGTGGCCAGATGTTACGTGTGGTGAGATTCAGCCTGTGTGTAGGTATTAGGTACAAAACATCACCCTTTATGAAAACTCTGTATGTATTTAAAACCAAAAAGACTATTTTTGTCACAGTAGTGACAAGAAATTATTTTTCGCTTTCTTGAATCTCTTTCCTGCCACTCTAGCTCCTCTATCCCAGAACGGCTGAAGTAAACATTTACCTTCCAATTTACCTTCTACAATACATGGACCGAAAAAAGCATGTTCAGTAGTTTGGTGTAAGCTTTTATGTACTAACCTCAAATTCCTATTAGTATTTACCAGTTTAATGAGTAACTGACTTAACATTTGCTTGAATCACAGAATAGCTTGGGTTGGAAAGGACCTTTAACAACCACCTAGTTCCAACCCCTGCTGTGGGCAGGGACACCTTCCATTAGACCCAGCTGCCCAAAGCCCAAACCCCACCCAGCCTAGCCTTGGGCACTGCTAGGGATGGGGCACCCACAGCTCTTCTGGGCAGCCTGGGCCAGGGCCTCACCACCCTCACAGTAAAGAATGCCTTCCTAATATCTAATATCCAATCTTCCTAATATTTTCCTAATATCTAATATTGTTTGGTTTATATTCAGATTCATAATATAATTTACTGCAAATTTTCCATTCTTGCTTCACTGGAATGTAAGATACAATCCATGCTTTTCCACTAACATTTATGTTAACATTTGTTATATTTGAACTGACAGGAAGAAATGCATCAAGTGACAGCATCAACATAAAAAGTCCTCTTATCCATACTAAATGTTTATTAAGATACCTAATTCAACTTTTGTATCTCACTCTACTTAAGAGGTGCTACCTGTATTAAAAATTGCCCAACATAGTTTTTTCTTTTCAAGCATTTACTGTCAAAGAAAATGTCAAGCACTTTGATATAGAATAAACAAAACTTCTTTAGGAAGGACTAGGATTTAAAAAGGTATCTTTAATCTTTAAAAATATTCATAGGCAGATTTAAAGTTCATATTAATGATACAAATGAAAAAAAACCAACAACATAATGCCAGGCAATGCAGCTCTTGAATATTTAAGAGTTTCTGCTTCAGTCAAAAAAAAACAATACGTTAATAAATGGCAGTCCAGTTTATACAAAATAACTTTCCAGTCAACATTCACTCACAGATCTAGATACACAGCTTATATTGCAGTAAGACATAATTACAGTGTCAGGTCACTTATCCAAAATAATCCCTTGAAGAGATAACCCTGAATTTAAGGATTAGCAACAGACTTTAAGAGGAGAGCATTAAAGAAGCTATTGGTGAAATCTAACTGATCTGAACAAAACAAAGCAAATTGAATGGTAAATCACCACATCTTCCAAAGGGCAAGAGAACTCAGTCTTTGTCTTCAAAAGGGGGAATTTTAGAACAAACTTTACTGTGCATTTGACAGTCACAACTTCACATGTAAAGCACACTGAAAACACTAAAGTACTTTCAATATCAAGCCTATCCAGGAAGAGCTCTCCTTTGGCAAGTTTAAGTTCTGAGTAACACATTTCCCTGGTATGAAATACTAAGTTAAACCCCACTGTAGTTGTTCAGAAGACACGGATTTTAAGACAGAATAGAGAAGTTTGATTTGATCAAAAATATGATGACATGACTAAATTTTAAATGGCAAAATCAGAAATACATATATACTTTTTTTACTATAAAAATCATTTTGGATAATAAAGCCCATCCTCAGAGTTGGAATCAACTGTTTAAGAGTAACTTACCTTAAGGCTTTTTTGTACGTTTAAGTTTTCACTGCCACATACATAAAGGAGAAAAGCAAAGTTTCTTTCAAATAACCACTTTTAGAAACTAAACAGCTCAACATATCTAATGCCAGTCACTGCACTTGTGTCTCCAAGCGCCTTACTTCTTTAACCACAAGATCAATATTTATAATTGGGTTAAAGTACAAGGCCCAGTAAAACAAACAATTGCAGACAAACTGAGGAATAAAAGGCCAAAAAATAGCAACAAAAAGACTTTGGGCTAAGACTTTCCAGAAATGTCTCCACATTCTGTGAGGAATAGTCCTATGGAAAAGGAAAGGGAGAGGCTTAATGGAACTTTGTTTTGTTTTTAACCATTCTAAGACAAGCTAATATATGCTGCAACCTCAAATTATTTAATGCTTACTCAGTTACCTGCAAAGCATCATTCTGCACTTCATAGAAACTTTCTTAAATATAGTAATACTACTTTTTATGTGAGGATGTATGAAGTCAATTTATTCAGACTAAAAACTACAGCAGTTAAAGTGGTAAAATTCTGGATTTGTCATAGATTATGTTCATATACTCTGTTCTCGTTTGAAGATGTTCTGCCCCCTAGCTGCTGACAAACAAAGTGAAAATCCCCTATATGTCAAACCAAGAATTTCTCCTATGGAACTTCTAAAAACTATAAACAAAAGATCAAGCAATTATGAAGGGATATTAATACACCTGAAGTAAGACCAAAGCAGTAACTTTTCTGTTACTTCTGGCAATTTTGATCACCAGGGGTAATATCAGTCTAACTAAACTTATTTGGGGATACATCCGTTAGTAACTATAATGTAAGTCTATCTTAACAGAATTCTTGCACGTTTAGTTCTCAGCTGACAGCTAATACCAGTTACCATAAAAGACAGGTACACATTAACTCATATCCTGAGAACAAACAGTTAGGAACATGCATATTACCATTACTGCTTTTGCTACATCTGATCAGTAAAACCAGCTGTAAGAAATCCTTTCAAGTATTCACAGCAAGGAATACATTCAAGACTGGAAATTACTGCATGTGTAGATTTAGATTCACATATTCTTATTAGTCTCAGAGTTGTGGTTAGACACTGTAATTTCAGTAAGCAACTGTGAAATCATAAGAGACTTATTTTCCAGTTTATAAGGTCACGTACTTCCTAAATCCTTCAACAAGCTCAATAAGACTTACTTCAATTCTCTTCTTGACCACAGCCTCCAAAAGGAGAATAACTCAAGAACAGAGAGCAGCATTGCATTTACAATTATAAATCTTGATGTCCAATAGTGCACATCCAGCCAATCCCAAGCAAATTCAGCTATCAACTGGTATGGCAAAAATAAATACTTCACAATGAATTCTCTCCACTGTTTCCAAGAAGGATCTTTGAGGTTCTGTAAATTAGGAAAAAAAAAGACTGTTAAACAATTTCCTACTAAATAGACAATAATGGCTGGCTTATTTCGACTACCCCTCCATTTTTTATTTTTTAAACGAACTGAAAGCAGTAATTAATCTTTTTTTATGCTTTCTAGTAGATAGCATTGTAACACTGTAATTTCCATTAGAGTAGCATAAAATATCACAAATGTCCAGATTTTATAATGCCATTTTTTAAATGCAGATATTTTCAGATAAAGGTTTTTCTACAGTCATGTGAACTTAAAAAACAAAAATAGTAATTGTAAGAATCATTTTCACATGTTTAAAACCCTTAAATATCTCGCTAAAGGTTGTAGTCATAACACTGTTAATCTCATTCAATAAAATAAGAGGAACCATTTACTTTACAATATTTCTTTTAAAAAAGTTGAATGGTAATGAGATGAAATTATAAATAATTACATCATGCTTTTAAGCAACTAAATCTTAAATTGCTTCAACCACGCAGCACTTGAACACTTACTAATAATTTTGTGACATTATCTTCATACTGGTCTTCTTGCATAGAACAAATTGTGTGGATGAAAGGTAGGAAAGCTTCTGCATGATCAAACAGATATAAGTATAAAATACTGAGTCTTGGAGAACTCTTCAGTGCATACAGAAGAAAGAGTGATTTTCCTGGATTTACTGCCTGAAAGGTATCAAATTTCAAACGATGAAAAAATTAAGGGACATATCAATTCTTACACTTTTTAAAAAGATAATTTTTCAAATACAACAGTTCATTGAACTGGGCATTTTATATATCATTTTTTTCAGAGTTAATTCTACTCCCTTAACATAGCTTTTGACTTTAAGAGAATTTTCTTTGAAATACATTTTTAAATTACTTTATATACTTCGCACACTTTATACAGAATTTACCTTATATTCCCAAAGGTTCTGTGGTGGTTTAACGCCTAAAGTTTTGACACGTTCCAATTCTGCCAAAATAGCTTTTCTATGGTTATTGTTATCTATACTGTAAGGCTCTTTTGTGAAATCATCCTCTGTCAGTGTGAGAAGGAGCCTACAAAAGCAGAAGAATTCAGAAGGTAAACAAGTGACTCTTCACCAAAAAGATATGACTAACAAATTAGTAATTACATAATGAAACGATAAGCTACTGATAGAAGGTATCACCTTTTGGATTACATTCCACATGGAGTGTTCTGAATCAACTGCGTCTCAGAGCCTGGGTTTTAAATATCCTTCTTTTCAAGTTTTCTCTTGCCTGCTTTCAGCATGCAAATTTAGCAGCTTGTTGGCTATCACTGAACACAGTTCTTCAGTACATCACAGATCTAGTCTGGTCTCCTGATATCAAACCTAGAACTCTTGGGTGGAGTGCAACAATGCATATAGCGCACATATTTCCTCAAGAAAGAAAAGGTGGGGGGTAGATAATGCATTAGTAGAATTTTACTTTCAGTATCATTTTTTCAGTATCATTTCAGTCTTCATTGTTAGTATTTAAACAAGTTCTTAGAACATTTTCAGTTAGGTTGCTTAGTGTCTACTACTAAAGTTTTCAACTATAAGTGTTAAAACTTCCCCTGTATTTTCCTTTGTTACATTCATAGAATATTCCCACTATCTATAGAACAAAGTCTGGTAATTTCATAATACACCATTTCTAATGAAAGCTATCTAGTAGTCCACTCAAATGATAGCCACTCCTGACAATTAGACCCCTCACCTTCCATTCACTTTCTCCAGCAGAAACTTCTCTTCATAATGTGAAGCCCATGGGCCCAGTTGCTCTAGCCAAAGTATCACTTCTTCAGCAGTCCATTTAGCAACTGGCTTGTGGACAAGAAGATCATCTTCAAATTCTCTGCTACTCCAGTGATATCCAAGTAGTACTACCTACAGATAGATTAAAAAAAAAAAAAGAGATCCTTTGCAAAGCTAGTATATTGTCATACAAATAAATGTGCATTGAGGGACTTGACATGCAAAATCTTTCATGCTAAGAACCCTAGAGAATATTTAGGATACAAGGAACTATCCTGGAGTCTTAGCCAAGTTGTTTAACTTCCATTTGTTGTATATTACAATTATAGCTGCTGACAGACAACTCTGCTACCTTATTTACTCAGCTCAGCCAAAGTCTCTTCTATACAACCCTTTTTATGTGCATGTAATTTAAGTATATTTATTTACATATTAAATGAAGTATATGGAAAACCATCCCGAAAAAAAAACTTACTGCTACACCAGTTAGAGCTGTCAGAACACCTGAGAAAAACCCTCCTCCTCGAGGATTAATTCTTCTTGTGTTTGGAGCTGCAGAAATCTGGTCATTCCCATATTTTTGGAAGGTTGCTAAGCTCCGTGCTACGTCACTGTTTTGTTGAATATCTTCTTTTCTTTGTTCAATTGCATCAGAAAAGAGTCTTTCAATAACATCCCTAATGGGAAAAATACTTGTCATTGATCTATAACCATTGAGGCCTAGCATTCAGAAAAGGGATTAATTTTAAGACTTTTTTTCCAGCTTCTACTAAAGACTTTCTTGTTTTCAAAGATGACAACATTAGTTAACGATACTTAGTAAAGTTAAACTTAAGCCAATTACTTCAAAACAGTATTTTCCTTAGCTTTTAAAGATGGAGGAAGTTAAAAATCTCACATTTAAAAACAACAATCCTTATATATAAAATCAGTACTGTGTACACTACTAGGATGCCTTATTCCAAAATGCTAAGCAAGAAACAACATAAAAGCACACCATCAATTCTATAACCTATTTATTAAAATCCTATTAATGTAGGCCAATGTTGTCTTGAATACACCACAAGAACTTGTAGGTAATTTAAGACAACAGTTTGATATTTTGAGCTTTCTTCTGCCATAAGATCATACTTCTTCCTATAAATAATTCTTACTACAGAAATAATCACAAACGTATCAACAATTCCTCTAACTTAAAATAACTGGTTATTTCTTAATAATTTTAACAGATGAAATTGTGTCGGTGTAAATTTTTTTTTTTTTAAAAAAAGATTGCTCCTCTCCCTTCCCTAAAATATTCAAGAAGGGGGGAAAAAACAAACAAGCAAACAACACTTTCATGAAGAAAAACATGCTTGAACAGTTAAAACAAACAAACAAAAAACAACAAAGAAGGTATAAGACTTCTGGCTCTAAACATCCTTGTGACAGTTCAAATTACCAATAAAATACAAAAATTTATAGCAGATTCAAGACACCAGACAGTTAATTTTGATTGTTTTAGAAATAATTTTTTAAAGAAAAGCACTTTACAATTACCTGAGAATAACGTTGACTTTGGGGAATCCTTCCCATTTTTCTCTGCATTCTGGACATTCATTCTTCTTGGAGGATACCCACCACAAGGCTAGGCAATGCCTACAGAAACTGTGTCCACAGTTCAGGGTGGTGGGATTAACCAGAATATCATAACAGCAATGGCAATGGAACTCACTAACTGATATTCGCCGACTGATTTTAGGGGTAGCATGTGCTTTTTTAGGGGTAGCATGTGCTTTAACTTCTGCCCTCTCAGGTTCACCTTGTGAAGTCTCATCTTCTTCCATTTTCTTTGATACCTTATGTAAACCAAAAGCTCTTTCAGATCTTCAGATATGGTACAGCATTATTTCTGCAAAGCAACAAGATAAGTCTCAATAAGAAAAGAAAGTTACTAAAGACGTTTAGAATTACAATAAGTTTATTTTATGATTGTAACATCTGTCACTGATAGTTTTAAACTTTTAAACTAATTTAACTCTCCCCAAAATGAAACATTATCTACTTTTTCAAGAAATATATATTTATTGCACTACAATCAAAATCAGACTCTAGATCTAAAGTGTTGATCTCAGTCTCCCTGTATGTTTTTTTCCAGTGTTAGGTAGCACGTGAAAGTGAAACCAAAAACCTCATCAACTCTCCGATTCAGACGCCCATCTTATTTTAGCCAATCAATCACAAGAAACAGCATTAGAAAACACCAGGAGAGAATAAAAAGATAAAACCAACACCAGAATACTTGCAACATTTTGATCTAATTTACTCTGGCACTATTCAAGTATATGGAATAAAATTTAACAAAGACCAATGCTAGGCAATGTAAAAACCCCCAGTTCATTAAGTCACATGCCTCAAAATTATAAGGGATTGTTCTGTTTGCCATCTCAGTGAAGGACTGAGCTCTGCATTAACTTCTTTACTAGTAATTACCCATTGCTGGTATTTCTGAAAATGCACAGCTGAGAGAAGTGTAAGATTTCCACATTTTTTCCAGTGTAAGTCCCGTCCCCCCCGTCCCCCCGCTTGCCAAAAATGTCATCCCATTTGTTTTATGTTCCTACTACATTCTGTCAACTGGTCGTAACTAGTTTCTTAGGCACACATTGATCCAGATGACTTACAATTACATGTTAGAAAGGACCAAGGGCTGAAGGCTTTTCCCCTCGGGCATCAACAAACTTAAATACCCTTATGCTCTCCCCCATCTGACTGCTGCTCACAACCGGGTTACCATCTTTCCATCCAGACCAGACCAAACAAAAAATTAGGAAGCCCGACAAGCAGTACAGCGCTACATACCGATAGGTCAGCCAGGCTCCCCAGGGCACTCACCACTTCCCTTCCCAGCCAAGCACAGGCTGTCGGCTTGCTACGTAAAGCAAGCAACACATCACTTCCAAGAGGAAGAAACCAAACCAAGCTTTTGCGTCTGAAAACATCCCCCTGCTTTTCTAAAAGAGAGAGGCAGCGAGGTTTTCCGCAGATTCACCTCACCTCAGCACCCCACAGAAGCCTCAGAGCTCCCCCGATGTCTTACCCGCTGCCCGACCGCTCCCTCCCGCCTCGGCGCTGCCACCTCAGCCGAGGCCCGGGGCCAGGGCACCCTTCTGTTCCTCCGGCCCCGGAGCGGCGCCAGGCGGGGCTGGGCACGCCTCAAGCCCGCCTTCCCCTCACTGTGAGCGGGCCGCGCCGCCAGCCCCGGCCCCCTCAGAGCTCCCGGCCCTTTCAGAGCCCGGCCGGCCCCGCTCCCCACCGCTCCTCCTCAGGCCCAGGCCCGGCCCGACTCAGGTCGTTTTAAGCCCCACCCTGCGCCATGCTGGGGCACCGCTACGCGTTACGGTGCTCTTAACGCGCTCCCACACTCTTGAGTTGGGCTGCGTTTGCTGAACGCACGTCTGCACGCTCATCTTCCTTCACAGAAACGTGGTCCGAGGTTTATTTAACAAGTTAAGATCTAGAGGGCTAATTGCAGAGGTCAATTAGGCTTCTAGATTCTTGTTTAACAGCAGCGCTAATGCATACTGCAGTGAGCTGGCTCACACAGGCTATTTTTACTACATTTGAGAGCATTTCTCTATATAACAGACATTTACAAATATTTATATCAGTCTCTGTTCCCTTACTGTATTTGGTTTTGACTAGAGTCCAAAACAAATTGATTTTTTAAGTAGGGTTGAGATGTATTTTTCACTGTGTGATATGATGTAACATTTTCATAAATATTTTGTTTATGTTCAGCTTGGCACAACCTACAAATCCAGTTCAAATGACATCTGAGTTACCCAAACCAGATATCGAACATTACCATTAGTTCGGCCTATTTCAATAATGAAAGTAATAGTTTTTCATTGCTTCCTCTACCGTATTATCCAGGTGTCTCCAGAGGCCAAGTGTTCCTGTGCTGACACATGCACAGTCCTGTTTTTGTTTGCTCTAGAACTATTCTAATCTGATTGCTCCTGGGACGGAAACACACGTAGCTGAGAAGTTCATCAACTGTTTGAGCAACAATCCAATACTTGTATACCACACTTGCATATTTATTTGGTTTACTTACCAGTTACTGCTTCTTCAAATGCAAGTGGAGTTCCGTTAGCAATACTGCAGCTATTATTGCTTGGATCTGTTTGTGATTAAAAAAGGAGTATCCAATTTTGACCTTCTTTAAAGTGATATATTAAAGGTACTAAACAAATTTCCATTGACATGGAATAAGGAGGCATATATGTTCAAGCATACACACCATTTCTAGATTTTTTAAACACAATTTTAGTTATAATGGTTCAGGAATTGCAGGAATGATTTTGGACTCCAAAGCAGATTTCAGCTTTAGTCAAATAAAAATGAAAAATTCCATTATCAGCACAGAGTAAATGGTAAGTCTGTACCAGCTAACTTCCAATGCTTCATAGCCAAAAAAGCAATGTAACCTTGTAATTATCTGTTTGCCCTGCTCTCTCTCAAGACTGCCCAGTCATTTGGAAAGCAGTCAATCTTTTCCTCTGTCATTAAAAAATGGGAGCTCTGAGGAACTAAGATTACAAGCTATATTTTCATAAGTGCAGTTAGTTTAATGTATACATGGAAAAAAAAAAAAACAACAGGTAGGTACTTATTTCATTAGGCAAATATGTTATCTTCTGAAACTAAACAGAAGATGTATGCCTCTGAAATATTAAGGACAATTACACAATAATTGATATTAAAACTTGAATAAATATCGTAAGAATTATAAATTCTTTTTAACACCTAATAGCATTTCCTTTTTATTGCAATAAACTTTGTATAGGAAAACAGTTAAGAGGAGAATGTTCCAAAAGTAGATCAAAGAATGAGCAGCCTAGGCTGTCAACATAGTCACACAGAATTTGATTTTTCTCCAGAGCAGACCCTCTCAGAAAAACAAAGGAAGACAAATGATGCATCTATTCACACTTTAGTTCTGTAGCTTGGGACAAACTTTTTTTTTCAAAAAAATCCAAAAGTAAATCTGAGGGGATTAACTGGACATTAGACCAGCAATGAGAAAAGATGTGTAACATCAAACAGTAGTTCAAGTTACTATAAATTAGATAGAAACTACTTGTGATGAATAATTGCCAGACTCCACAAAACCCTAATTAAGCAGAGTACTCTGCTGTTAATGTAAAAAAAAATGCTTTTTACCATATATAGATGGCACATTGCCAAGATGCTGCATTCTTGAAACCATACAATACTATATCCAAGGTAAAATTGGATTAACTTGTAGTATGGATTATTACACCACATACTTCACCACATGAATATTTTTATAGCTACTGTCATCCGCAGAGGAGTCAATCCTGTGCTGTCAATAACTGTGCTATTTTAGTCCTGCTATTTGAGTTTATTTTTCTCCTCCAAGTTAAGAAGAAACTATAAACTTTTTTTTTTTTTTTTTTTTTTAAATAGCTAAAGCCCCAAAGGACTGTTAATAGTTTCACATTTTCCTTTTAAATACACAATAATAATACCTATGTTTGAAGCAGGAAATCTCTCTTGCCTGTAACACATAATACTTCAATTCATATTAAGTAACCACACTTTATTACAGCATCTGACATTTTTATTTGCAGTTTACTTAGCTTTGTTTTGTAACGGAAGCAGACTTCCTGTATTGCTCAGCTACTTGTGGAAAAATGTTAAATTTCTAAAACAGCCATCAAACTTTGTGTTTCTTTTTTTTTTTTTTTTTTCTTTCCTTAATAAATTGTATGCTTGTAAGTTGAAGGGAGAGAAAAGAGGAGAGAAAACACAATTTGCTTAAAGTATGAATAAAACTATTAGCCAGTGATATCTCTGAGCTAAGAAGGGACACAGCAGTATATTTACTTTCAGGTTATCTCTAATACTATTTCATGCATAGTACTGCTCTATGCAGATCTTTTTGTTTCCAGAATAAGTACAAACATTTACACTACCTATTACTAATATAACATTCCACCACTTTTCATAATACTGTAATACAGTTTATCATAATTTTACAACTAAATGAAAACAGGTAACAACTTGTGAAAACCACACTGTATTCTAGAAAACTGTTTAGAAATCACAAGATCTATCCTACTAAATTTAAGTGAACCTCAAAGAGAGGTTCAAACTTCAAGCAAAGTTACCTTGCAGTTTGCTTTTCCCTTGGAATGACATTTGCAAAGTTCAACTTTGATTACAGATACATTGGTTACTACTGATTCTCAGATTTGTTGCATATATCAAGTAGCTGAGCCCAGGAGATTATGCAAACAAATTTCATTCTCTAAAACACATGGTTTATGTCACCAAGCAAATATTACTGCAGTTGTGGCCCATGCATTGGGGAAACTAGGTTGCTCTTGAAAATCAGTTGGTGTTCTCTCCCTGGAGACCCAGCTGTATTCCACCACAGAGTTGCCCTTGGGGCTCTGCCTTCTCAGAAGCACAGCCCTTCTGTCTCAAAGCCTTGGCTTGCAGCTTTGCTTCACTTGGCCCGATTCTGCAGCTGGGTCTAGCACCTCTTTTCCTTGGGCCACACTGCTAGCCTGGGGCTATATTCTTCCTTAGCACAGCCTCTGCAACCACTGACCTTGGGGGCTGCACTGGCAGTACACACGTTCAAACTGAACAGTGCTGTGAGCAGGTTGCTCGGCATCTCAAAATCTGATTTGCCCATTACTCACTAGTTGAACACCGCAGCTACCTCTAAGTATTTTGTTTAAGCTCTTTAACAAGAAGCAGCAAGAGCATTTCTTAAAAATATGGGAGCAAGATTCAAATGTGATGCTTCAGCCAATTTACAGCAAAATAGAAGAATCTCTACTACTATTTCAACTAACCTCTTGCTTTGCACCTTTTAATCATATAGATGATTTGCTGTGGGCACATGTAGAATAAATTGCTTGCAGTGAAGAGGCAAAGCCTCATCTTGAAGAATCTTAAAAAGCTCTCCTTTTTCACTGCCTAGTCCTGCATAGTTCTGCATCATCCACTCTATGCAGAAATTACCTCCCAGTTCATTAGGAATTTCCCATTTGTTTTCATTCTGCTGGAATGCTGGAAAAGAGCTTTCATTTGCTGTGTGAACCCTTGGGTTTCATACTATTCTTCCTCATGAGTTTAGTTTCCTGCTCTAGTACCAGGCCTTATTTCAGAATTTCCTTCCGTAGTAGAGGTATGTGGATATTTTACTGGGCATTGAGCTTTACAGTGATTGTACAGTGATCTGCAGAAGTCATAGTATCATAGAATATCCCGAGTTGGAAGCATCATCAAGTCCAACTCCTCGCACCGCACAGGTCTACCCAAAAGTTTAGACCATGTGACTAAGTGCACACAGTCCAATCTCTTCCTAAATTCAGACAGGCTTGGTGCAGTGACTACTTCACTGAGGAGCCTGTTCCAGTGCGCAACCATCCTCTTGGTGAAGAACCTCTTCCTGATGTCTAAACTTCCCCTGCCTCAGCTTAACTCCGTTCCCGCGGGTCCTATCACTGGTGTTTATGGAGAGTAGGTCACCTGCCTCTCCACTCCCCCTTGCAAGGAAGTTGTAGACCACGATGAGTTCTCCCCTCAGCCTCCTCTTTTCCAGGCTGAACAGGCCCGGTGACCTCAGCTGCTCCTCATGTTTTCCTCTCCAGGCCCTTCACCATCTTCGTCACCCTCCTCTGGACACTCTCCAACAGTTTAATGTCCTTTTTGTACTGCGGTGCCCAGAACTGCACACAGTACTTGAGATGAGGCCGCACCAGCGCAGAGTAGAGCGGGACGATCACTTCCCTCGACCAACTAGCGATGCCGTGCTTGATGCATCCCAGGATACGGTTGGCCCTCCTGGCTGCCAGGGCACACTGCTGGCTCATATTCAACTTGCTGTCAACCACGACCCCCAGATCCCTCTCTGTGGGGCTGCTCTCCAGCGTCTCATCGCCCAGTCTGTACGTATAGCCAGGGTTGCCCTGTCCCAGGTGCAGGACCCGGCACTTGCTTTTGTTAAACTTCATGTGGTTGGTGATCGCCCAGCTCTCCAATCGGTCGAGATCTATCTGCAGGGCCTTTCCACCCTCATCCGAGTGCACAACTCCTCCAAGTTTGGTGTCGTTGGCAAATTTGCTCAAAACACCTTCTAGTCCTACATACAAATCATTTATAAAAACATTGAAGAGGACTGGCCCTAAAATAGAGCCTTGAGGGACTGGTGATAATCCGCCAGCCTGATGTGGCCCTGTTTACCGCAACCCTTTGAGCCCTGCCTGTCAGCCAATTGCTCACCCATCATATGGTGTTTTTAAGTTGTATGCTGGACATTTTGTCCAGCAGGATCCTATGGGAAACCATGTCAAACGCCTTGCTGAAGTCCAAAAAAATCACATCAGCTGGTGTCCCTTGGTTAACTAGACCAGGGTTAGGGTTGACTAGAAGTGCTGGTTTTATGCAGTGGGACGACAAATGCTTCATCCACAGCACTTTCACACACACCTGCTCCATCACCAAGGTGAATCCATAACCAGTGTTAGCATTTCACCATCTTGCCAACTTTCTATCACGTCCATCAATGTGGTGCTAGCTGCTTCACCCTTCTGAAAGGACGTATTTCTCCACACCCGTGACACTTCCAAACACCCACCCACGCAAAAAAAAAGAAAAAAAAAAAAAAGAAAAAAATTTTTAGGACTCTGTAGCGGCGACCAGGGCTGTCTGTACCCCCTGCGCACTACACCAGGGTGCTGACAGGCGCCCCACCTGAGGCGCGGTGCCAGCCCCCAGAAGATGGCGGCGGCCTCCCGCCTCCTCAGGGGCGGGCCGGGGGGGGGCGGGCAAGGCGGGCCGCTCTCCGGAAGCGCTTGGCGGCGGCGGCGGCGGTTGCGGGTGGTTCCGGGCCGGGCCGGGCCGGTGCGGGCTAGGGATGGAGGTGATCAGAAACAGTGAGTGAGCGGCAGCCCCTGCTTGCCTCGCACCTCGCGGCTGGGGTTTCCCTGCTGTCCCGGCTCCCTCATTCCCCTTACCCCGGCCTCAGGCTCTCGGCAGGGGGCGGCCCCGCGCCGCCCCTCGCCCCGCAGGGACGGCCCTGAGAGGCGGCGGGCGGGCATGGGCCCCGGGCGGCTCAGGCATGTTTTGCCTTTTTCCCCGCAGATTTTAAGGATAACCTGAGCAAAGTCTGTGAAGCCATCGAAGAGGCGGACTTCCTGGCTATTGATGGGGAATTTTCAGGTACAGTCGCGTGTTCTGGCAGTATCTGTACGGTGCCAGGTGCATGAATTTGGTGTGTGGTATATCCAAGCGTTGGCTTGAAGTAGCTGAAGCAAAGGCTACTGGAAAGCGATTAAACCACTTATTCTATGTATCATAGCAAGATTTTGGTCAAGGAAAGGTACGTGTCGTGCTCACAGTTCTACTCTCTCCCCACAGTAATTTTTGAGCACATTGATTCTCAGCTGCAGCTGTCAAAGAAGCTTCAGGAAAGACATAGACGGTTTTGTGCCTCATGAAAACATGAGGTTGGGATAAATATGGGAGATCCTGCAAGTGTTTGGACAGGGAAAGAGAGCAGTAAGGACTTCTACATTTGTAAAGCCTGGAGGGTCTACGCATCAGAGACTCTAATAAGTGTTTTAGCTTTGGGATGTAGTCTTTAGGCAACCGTGAAAAGTAAATATGATTTAAAAATGGTTTTGTTAGCTGTGGTGCTTATGGGAATACAGTTAGTATTTTGTGTTGCTTAAGGTGACTAAGTCATTCAATGAATCTCTATGCCGCACTCTTCACGTTTTTTAGTTTGACTTTGATCCTCCATTGTGTTGTAACATCAACGTCATGTTACTGGTAGATGTTTTCATGTTAGTATCTCAAAGGATAGGAACCAGACTTCTGCAGCAAGGCTTTACTGCTAGAACAGTACTGTTACATTGGGTGTCTTCTCTGTTGAAGATGCGTGTTTTTACACAGTGGAAATTTGTTCTTGACTGAAATACTCTTAACATGTATTTTAAGTGAAAACATTTTTCTGAACTTACCAGTTGTGACATTGCTTAGTTGTGGCTAATTTTGAAAAGCTTACCCAAAGCCAAATATGTTCTGCTTTTTCAGGGATCAGCGATGGGCCTTCTGTTAGTGCATTAACCAATGGCTTTGACACTCCAGAAGAAAGGTATCAGAAACTTAAAAAGGTAAAGTGTTTACCATGACTAAAATGAAAATGCTGGAAAAAAATTCCCTAGTTCAGAATGGAGAAAATGATAGAGGTCTGTACAACTGAGTTACATAGAGCAGATAAGGATTGCTTGTTTCATTGTCCTTGCTAACACAGGAATTAGGGAGTGTCGCATAGAACTGGCGAAAGTCAGTGGTCAGAACAAAGGGGCGTGATTCTTCGTATAAGAGATAGTAGATATGTAGAGCTTGCTATCAAAAGATGTTGAGGGTGTTAATCAGTTTGAAATGGGACTAGGTAAGAGAAATTCAGTGACAGAGAAACTACATGAGGACTAAGGTCCTTCCTCAACTACCTCCCCTGCAGCAGGAACTGTCGCTAAGCAAACTGAAATGCCAGTTGCCACCACCTCTGCCTCTCTGCAGGAGGGGAGGGGAGGGGAGAGAAGAGGTGCTAAAAGAAGTCAAAAGAGTCTTGAAAAACAGCCAAAGACCATGGGAGATAACATGTAGTGTGTGAGCATCTAATGGTCAAAACTGTGATGTTTTGGGTTGTTTTTCCTTTCCTCTTCCCCCTGTAGGAGAGGGATCAGAAAAGAGGAGTGCTAAGTGTTTTAGCACATGCTGTTTCTTGAGCTGCAGGGAGTCAATAAACACTGCTTACCGTTATTTTGTTGAGGCATTGCAGCATGAGGGAATTGCTGGTTAGTTTTCCTATTGTTCCTCTCTATTAGGAGTAGCCATTGAGAAACTAGAACAAATGTCAAAAACTAGGGAAGAGGCTATAGCTTGAAAACAAACAAAAAAAGGCAAAAAGTGACCCAGAAGACACTAATGGAGACTGTTTTCTGAAGAGCATCCAATAAGCTAGTGGATGCCACCTGCTGTTCCTCTGGCTCCATATGAGAAAGTCCAGGTGAACTTAATGTTAGTTTATTTATTTATTGTCTTTTATGCAATGGTACCTTCTTAACGTATAATATTTTAGAGACAACTTGGAGACAGGAAAAGCTATGTTAAGACCACAGGAGATCTGCAGTCCTCCAGCCTTCCCTCTGGCATGTGTTTGTAAAGGTAGACAAAGTCCAAAATGTGAACATCTGTGGGTACCATTATGCAAGTACCTAGAGTTCTTTATGCATAGCTTCAGATCAAATAATTCAAAGACTTCTGTGGCTCCTCCCAGTTTTCCTCCCAGTTTGGAGACCAGGCAGATAGTCAATGTAAACAGGGCTCCTAGTTTGTTTGTTGTAACAGAGCCTCTGGCTACTGTTTGTGTACCTGCAAGAGTTGCCATGGGCTAGAAGCCCAAAAAGTGCTAGAGCCAGTCAAGACTTTCAGAGCTTCAGGGTAGCTGATGATTTAGGCTCTGCAGGCACAAACAGTCTGGTGTATCTGAGCCTAACCTGAAATGTTGTTATCATCTTGTTAAAATTTCTCTTTTGCCAGCCAATGAATTAACATGGTTATTGATATTTTTGATCTTTATGCTCAAAGATTAGAAGATTAGTGTTGTATATCCTGTGACTGCCCAATCCCCTCCATGATTGAATTGAATAATTCTGTGTGTTCATTGTGTTTAAAAGGGCTGTTTGGCCCTCAGGAAGAATGAGTAGGTGCAACCAGGATGCTTTTTTATTTTCCTACACCTACAGCAGCGTTCAAAACATTTCCAATATTGATTCAACAATTGTGAAATAGAGGACAGGATGATAAATACCTATCTCGTACTTCTATCACTGTTAGCCACATGTATTAGAAGAATATTAAAAGTATTATCATACATATTTGGAAACAATATACAGCCAGCATCCATCATAGCCTCTTGCCACACTACTTGGAGTGTAAGTGAATGTAAGAAGATGAACTGACAGCTGCTTTAGGTATACCATCTTTTCCTTGTGTGTGAGCAACAGGTAGAGAAATAGGGGGCTTCCATTAGTTCTTGTGTGTTTGGGGAATAAAAATGCATTCTACAAGTCATCTTTAGGCAGTAGTGTGATGATCTCTAGGTAAATGGAGTTGAAAACTAGTTAAGATCTGATGAATTTACTTCAAAATTACCGACAGAGTAAATGTTGGTTATGAAGATCCAGATCTATTTAAGTTTGAAATGAAGAGAAATCATACCTACTCTGGGTGCACCCCAGTTATTTTTAAACATGTACAGCTCTCATGCGAAGTTTTCCTTTCCTTTCCAGCATTCCATGGATTTTTTGCTCTTTCAGTTTGGCCTTTGCACTTTTAAATATGACCACACAGAAGAGAAGTATGTAATTCTCTTACTCCTTGCTTTGTTCATTGAGGAATTTATAAATACAGATAAGATGTATTGACGTGCAACTGATCTTTTTCACAGGTATATAATGAAGTCATTTAATTTCTATATTTTTCCAAAACCCTTTAACAGAAGTTCACCAGATATCAAGTTTGTCTGTCAGGTTAGTAGAAAAACCATTTAAATTTTCTTGGGTGAGATATACCTGCAGGAGTCTTCTAGGTAGAGGTTTTCCTGAAAATACTAAATCATTGTAGAGGGAGAAGTGGTTGGTTGTTTTAACAGTTTTAAAGACAGATAAGTGTTTTTTTTTTTTTTTTTTTTTTTGTATTCTTGAAGAAATAAAAGCATCAATTAAGAAAAATCCTCCCAAAGATTTTTCTCCTTCAAGGGAATACCTTTGACTTCACTTAAGTCTTTGTTACATTATATGTAACATTACATGTTACATTATATTCCCTGTTGTTTCTGGAATTGGAGATAGTGTTTCAAACCTGGCAAGATGATTCTATTTTTTTCCCCTTGTCTGACTTCCTGTTTCCTTGCTCTTTCCAGTTTGATTCTTTATTCTCAATTGCTTATCTCATTTTCATCGCTTTCCAAACTATTGCCATCATTTTCCTGGTCTTCAGATTTTTTCTACTGAACCATATTTTTCACTCTAGCTTTTTCTCTCTGTGTAATTTGGTTTTTCATCTTTATCCCTCTAGTGTATCTGTTCTTACTTTGTAAGTAAAAAATAAATCATAAACTAATGCAGAAATTACAGTTTGAGATCCGTATTTGAGGAAACAAAAGAAAAATCTAATATAAAAATAGATAAGAAAATCTAGAATATGGTCTGCTTAAATGTTGCATTTAGCTGAATTACTGAAACTTTCTACCCCAACTTGCAACAACAACAGAGGGTTCTGTTTATTACATCTGTTTTTCCTTAGGAGAAGATGATGTATGTATTTAGTGAGGAAAATTGTAATAAAAGATAGATACATAAAAAGCCTTTAGTGAGCTCTGTGCTTGGATTAAGTTTATTGTGTTGTTACCTTTTTGGCCTGAATGGCTAGACAAAGAAGTATGGTCTCTTAGTTCATTTTGATTTGGAGAAATGAGGTTGTCTTCTACTACAACTTCTCTGTTCAAACAAAAAAACAGCTAAACAAAGCCTCCTTATTCCTTTAGAGAACTGAATGGCAGTGTTATTGCTATGTATTATTATGCAGTGTTGTTATTGTAAAAGCCAAACATACTGCTTGTCCTAGATGGATTTTTTTTCTGGGATTTGAGACTTAGTGATTTCATTCTTTTTGTTTTCATTGTATCTGTACTGTGTTTTCATCCTTCATCTAGCTAAGTTTTGTGCTCAGACAGGTTAATTCCTGTGTGATCTTTTGTCTGTCTCCTGCATGTTTCTTTTGATTTTTAGACTTTAATAAAAGAGCGTAAGTGCTCCTTAACCAGTTATTTAAAATGAAACTCTGGGTAACTGCTCTAGATTTAATGACACTGAACAGTGCAAAAAGAAATTTTAGACTGTCTATGGTAGGACTGTATTGGATAGTATCTGTGCCAGTAGAGAAACCAAGCTTCTCATTGCTAAAAGTTCAGTATGTATTCTTCGAGTCATTGCCTTAAAAAGTTATCCAATCTTGAACTTGGTTGTCTTGATTCAGAAAACGAAGCCAATGAAAATTCACACAATAAGTAAAGTTGAAACTGGTATGTTTTCACTGGCTTTTTTGTTGTTGATGTATCTTGTGCCCATATGTATCATTGAAACTGTAAATTGTTTAAGGTTGACCCATGTGTCAGAATAGCTTTGGGAGACAGCTGATTTTGAGATATCCTATAGAAGCTGAAAGTACATAACAAAAGTAACATGGTTTAAATTTGCTTTGGCTTCTTTAGGTTCACAAACTTAGTTGCGCTTGATCCTGAACTTACTATAATTTCTTAAAAACTTAAGTAACTTAAAAATACTTGATCTTTGTAAGTCACTGATATTCTTGCCAATTGTAAAGTTATTTTTTTTTGTTACAGAGTTCAAGTATAGATTTTTTAGCAAACCAAGGATTTGATTTTAATAAAGTTTTTCGCAATGGTGAGTTTTTTTCCTGTCCATATCTGTAAAATTTATGATGACATCTTTCTTCATTTTATGCAAAAAGAAAAAAGGGCAGCCATTCACAGTATTCTCTTATCACAGAGTGAAGCTCTGTAACAGTAATTCTAAATTATTTAATTCTGGGCATAATTCTAAATTACTTATCTGGTTCTAGAATTATGCTCATAGTTACTCCCTTTTCAAAGATTAATTACATAGAATTCAACTGAATAGAATTCCTATTTAAATAAGTGCTTAGTAGCTTATTTTTATTTGCTGACTAAACATAAATAGATGAGTAATAAATTACATAGCAGGGTAATGGAACAATTGTAAGGCCTTTTAAGTAACATTTAAGAAAAGGTATCAGTGCTTTGTAATAGGTGCTGCTGCAGTCTATTATCAAAGCATTGCAGATATCAAGGAAGAGAAGTGCCAAATATTCCTGTGAACATGACCTACAGCTCTGCAGTTCTCAGGCTCATGCTTTGTGTGGATGAGGCACACAGATCTTAAGAATCCAACCATACCAGCTAATCTCACATGTGGTTGAAGAAAGCCTTTATACCAACAAATAAAGAATGGGATCTAGAATGGGTGTCAAAAAGGGCGGAATGTTTTTTTGAGCTTTCAGGGGGGTAACATTGGCAGATTCTTGGTTAGTAATAACTCTTTCCCAAATCTACATCCTTAACCTGCTTGTAATTATTATGAGTTTTTAATTGTCTTTTTTTTTTTTCAGGAATTCCGTATTTAAATCAGGAAGAAGAAAGACAGCTAAGGGAACAGTATGATGAAAAACGTTCTCAGGCCAATGGTGCAGGATCTCTCTCCTATATTTCTCCCAATACCACAAAATGTCCTGTCATGATTCCTGAAGATCAGAAAAAATTCATTGAGAAAGTAGTGTAAGGAAAATCGTCTAATATAAAATGAAACTTTATTATGCATATGGTGACATTACAATAAACCATAATTCTTAAAATATTTAGTTTCCTACTGTTTATGATAAAATATTCTGTGAAAGGAAAGACAAATTAGAAAATACAGAGAGAAATTCATTATGAGTTTCATTTGTTTAGCAAAAGAAACTCAAACCCTTTAGTTGGCCTTCAACATAAGGAGGTGTAGAATTTTGGTTGTGGGTGTTTTTTATCTGATGGCAATCTCCTTCTTTGCAAAACAGAACAGAGTTAGGGGAAGAGACACTTAGCCAATACTTCTATTAAATCTGCATCTGCCTAGCAACGCTTAATGGTCTTAGGTGAAAAACAAGACATCCCCCCACTAATGTGACAGTTTAATGCTTTCTTTCTTCGATATTGTTGAAAGTAAAACATAAACATGATGACATAACATAAACATAGTGACATGTTTGTAAATTGAAGATGTTTTTATTAGGTCGCTAGTTTTTATTTTTTCATTTTTTTAATGTTTAAGTGTTTTCTTTTGGGAAGAGCTGTAAACATCTCAGTAAAAAGAAAACGATGGCTATAGGGGCAAATCGTCTATTTGATCAGGTTTTTTTTTTTTTTTTTTTTTTTCCAGGGAACAGATAGAAGAATTGTTAAACAATGAAGAAAATGAAAGTTTGGAACTGGAGCCATGTACAGGGTCAGTTTCTGAATTTGTCTTCTAAAAATGATTTTTTTGGCTATGTTGAATTAGGGGAGTTACAGGGAAGAAGAAAGATATCTTGACCTGGGCTAACTGTAACAAAAACTACACTTGACTTATCTCTGAATGTTGAGAAAACCTGGTAATCTATATGATTGTCATACTCTGCTTTATGAGCAGTAACTTCTGCCTGCAATGTCAACATAAGTAAGTATAGCTAAGAAGTGTCTTGCATACATAAGCCTACTCTTGCAGTTGCTGTAGTGCTCTATAAGCATTGGAGATGCATTTTATAAACAACTTTCTCAAATCTATTGAGCTATTAATTGTTTTGTTCATTGTTGACACTGTGTTTTAAAACTGTTTCTAGTGGATCTCCTTCCCAAATGTATTTATTAGCCTATTTAGCTTTAGAATCCAGATGTACAGTTATTATCTTGAGGGAAAAAAAAAGTTATCCAAACTTAGAGATACCAGAGCATTGTGAAACTGGAGTAAGGTTACATTGCTGCACCCATATTCAGTAATCATGACTGCAGAATGTTTGCTTGTGAGAAGATACATGAATAGCTGTACAAAATGTTCCAAATGGCTTTACAACTTGGCAACTGGCCTACAGGTTTTGGTATGAGTGAATTATACTCTTAATTTAAAATATTTCTACATAGGAACTAAAGCAGGCTTTGTTTGAACATTATTACTTTGAAACACATGTGTAAAATACGACTTAGTAACATTATTATCTTTTGGTTTTAGATTTCAGAGGAAATTAATTTATCAGACCTTGAGCTGGAAGTAAGTTACTGATAATTCTGTCTTACTCTATAATTTTAGTATTTCTGATTGGAAAAAAAAGGGGGTGGGGTGGGGTGAAAGCTGATCTATTTAATTTCAGAGGTGATTAATTTAGATTTTTTTTTCTTTAAGAGGAGATTTCTATGGTGTTCTAAAGATAAATTGCATTAAACTGGTTTGTGATGATTCATTGGAATATTTTAAAGCTTCATATTAATTTTATCATTCCTGTCTAAAACCTGTGAATAGAACAGCAAAGTGCAGAAGCCTGGAGTTATGTAACAAATGCAGCTTGACAGGTTTTTAGTGAAAATGAAAGTGCATGTGCTTATGTATGTTGTGGGCTTTACTTGGAAAAACTTCTGTGTTGCTCATATTGACATCTAATTTTTCTGCTAGATGCCAAGTATAACCATTTCTGACCTTAAAAAATCCTAGTTCTAGTAAACTGTAAGACTGTTTGAGTAGGGCTTCAGAGATGAGGTTTTGCTCCAACTACGCTAGTAAAAGGTAGAAAATACAATGGATTTTTTTTGTACATTTAGTTATTTCACTGTTGCAAACAGTATCTGGCACTGTTACTTGTACTGGAACTGGATGAAATAAAGCTTCTCTGTATAAAATGGAATGTCAAGAAGTGAGCTTGAGAACTAACTTAAGAAGAACAGAGGTGTTTTCAATAATTTTACTCTGTTTCTGAATATATTGATAAAATATCTATAGCTTCCAGTAGGATGTGTTGTTATGCTTGTTCGATGTTTATTCTTGTATCTTCTTGCAATGTATAGAAGAGCGTGTTCACAAACTTTTTTTAAATTTTCAGCTGTGTATACTGCATGGGGATAATGGTGAGAGAAAGTGAAGTTGTAAAGTTAGCTTGGAGATAATTAAAGCAGAAAACAATGAGGTTATTGATTGCCTTTCTCTCTTGAAGGGAGAGTGATGCAGTCCTGAACTCTTCACAGGTCACTTTCTCTTTTCAAGAGCTCTGTTGTGCAACAGTGTTCTGATGCATCCGAAGTCTATGACATGAAATAGCATGAAAGTGAATCCTAGGTTGTAAATTATGTGGGAAGTCAAGGTGAAGAGGACACAATAGTACTCTAGTATGTGTCCTCTAAGGACTCTTTTTGGTAGTTCTAATACTACAGTTTCTCTAGTACTAGATTTAGTAGTAGCCAGGGGATGAAGGAAACATTCTGGTTCTGTGTGGGTTATATAATTGTTTTTTTTTTTTTTTTTTTTTTGTTGGGAAGATCAGAAGATGGACAAGATGGTATTTCATTGCCTTAAAAACAAAGCATGATGTTCTCTGGCCTTGCTAGTTGTTGGGTGTTCTGTGGCAGCAATTTGGTAATTAAATGTGGTTGCAGTGCAGTGATGCAACCAAATAGCAGAGCTAACCAAATTTATATTAATATTTACTATTAGAGCTTCCTATTAGCAGGAAACTCAGAGTGGTTTATAAATACTAAAATAAATGACATGGTAAAGGCATGCAGCCACCAAAGAAGCTGGCTTGTGGCTGCAGGTAAATGAGAGCTTTCTCACAAGTGTTTTGGTTTTATAACTTCTTACATTTACTTTTCATGTGTTCTGATGTAGGTATCCAAAAGGTATCCACGTTGAAACCCTGGAGTCGGATAAGGTAACTAGGCAAGTTACTGCCTGTAACATTTTTCCTGTTGAAAGAAAATTGTACTTCTCAATTTTACTAACGTTCCAGATCTCTAGGTCTGACCAACAGTCCTGATTTCTACATCCAACTTGAGCTTTGTTATACAAAATGTGGAACATCTTAAATAAAGTATGATTAACTAGTTTCTAGTCTTTAAATATGAATTATGTATGAATTATATTAAGCCACACAAGTATATGTTTATTACTTAAAAATTTAAAGAGGGACAACAAAGCATACTTTAAAATGCAGTGTTTGTGACATTCAGTATTGGTGAGGTGTATATATATGGGTGAAAAGTGACTCTTCATCTTATGAGAACAATAGTATAGTTGGATACTGCATCCTTCCTTCCCAGCTCAAATCTGTTTCAAAAATATTTGAAATCTGTTAGCTATAATGAAACACTGATAACCTTTCTTGAAAAGTAAAAAGTGGAATTAGTAAAAGTTAGGTTTAGTGGGTATACATAATACAGCTTTCTAAATTAGACTTTTGGGTGTGGATGATAAAGTGGTGCTTATAGTAAAAACAGTCATGTTGCCAAGTTACTGCTGCTGAGATATGACTTAATTTTCTTTACAATTTAATTTACAAAAACTTTCAGTGGTTGTAACTATGAACTTCTGAGAGTCATTCCTCAAATGATACTTTTCTGATTTTAGAAGGAGAGATACATTGTTATTAGCAAGGTAGATGATGAAGAACGAAAAAGAAGAGAACAGCAGAAACAAGCAAAGGAACAGGTAAATATTTGCAGTAAGTTCCATTTCTTTAGTTTGAATGAAAGAGAGAGGGGGAGAATCTATGACTTCAATCAGCTGTGTAAAATTTCATGCAATAGGGTTTGGTAGTATTTCCCTTTTGCTCAGCTGTAGCTGTTTGAAACTGATTCTCCAAATTCTACTCAGATATCTTTTGCTTTGCAGTATAGCAAAAAGAGTTGCAAGATACTCTACAAAGTTTTAAAGAGTAAGTAATTGTAGAATACTTAACCAATATTGTGGAGCACTGGATTCCTCCTTATGTGAATCTGCTCTGTCAGTAAAGCAAAGTCTAGACATAGGAAACATAGCTGAATTGCATTTCTTAGTGCTCTATAACAACAGTCCTTGCAAAATGTCTTGCAAAAATTCTGGAGCAAGTGTTCACGTTATTTGGATTTGTGATCTGACCTTGACGTAGTACCCTGTGAAAAAACTTCCTTGCTTTCAATTAATGTAATTAATTGATTAATGTAATTAATTGTAATGTAATTGATTAATGTACAATTAATGTAATCTGATTTTGCTTAATAGAAACATGCTGCACACAACTACTGTAGTAACAAGTTGACTGCAAAGTCATATGTGGTGTTCAGTCACTCTCATCTTTATTTATGGGACTTGATACCAAGTCTGAAGCAAGTTTTTGGGAGTCTTAAGACTGAAATTGTGGCCATGGTTGATCACTTGTGTCTTGTTGATGTCATTTGTGCATACATGTTTCAAGATAAAATCAACTTGGATGGAGTGAAAAATGTTTGCATGCAGAATCCCTCTTAAGAGGGAAGGAGCTATCTAATAGAGACCTTATCTAAAGTGGCATCTCTTGCCAAAGGAATGTTAGGAACGACTTATTACTGCAGTAGACTTTTCTGAAGCAGTTTTTATAGGTGTATTAATCAGTCTGACTAGTGGCACTAAGAGCTGAACTAAAATAACAGTGAATGCTTTATTGAATTTCACTTATGGTTGAGCAAAGAGAAATAATGCAAGGCAGAAATTACTTGAAAAATACTTGAAAAAGAAGAACCTGTTGAGGGGAAAAGTGCTTTAAGTGAAACTTAGCTGAATAATTAAGTGAAACTGAAGATACATAACAGCTTTAGTATCTTCTTGAGCTGCTTACAGTCTAATAACTGGTGAGCACTACTGAAAATACTGTATAGACAACAAATTGGGTATAACTTTACTGGGTCTGGTTTAGCTGAAGCTCGTAGCAGCACATATGGTGCTGTGGGAAAGGAGGAATGAAGGGGGAATGTTTGTGGTTATGGTGTTTGTTTTCCCAAGCAGCCATTAAGCAAGCATACTGAGGCCATGCTTCCCAGGAAGTGACTAGACATCTACCCACTGATGGGAAGTAGTCATTGAATTCCTCTTTTTGCTTTGCTTGTGCATGGAGCTTTTGCTTTTCTTATTAACCTGTCATTATCTTGATCCACTTGTCTTTTTCCCTTCCTTTTACTTTTCATTATTATTATTTTCTCCCCAGTCCCTGGGAGAGGCGAGTGAGCAAAATGCAGCGTGGGTACTTGGCTGCTGGCTGGAGTCAACCTACAGCAGTAGCTTGCAACTTGTCCAACGTTACAGTGAACCAGAGCTATATTGTAGTTGGAATTCTCACCAGCATCTGGCTTTGGCCTCATGTATTTTCCAAACATTGACATTTCTGTTGTGGTCTGCTCTTGCTTATATCTGAGAAAACATCTGAGTCAAACAGGGATTAAAATTTTCAGTATGCCTGTTTACAGGTACTGTTTTAACAGTATTTGTATTTATATTTCACTAACGCCAGAATCTTTTACTTACAGGAAGAACTGAATGATGCGGTAGGATTTTCCAGAGTTGTTCATGCTATTGCAAATTCTGTGAGTAATGTGATTTTTAATGAACCTTTAGAAAAATAATTCCAACAAAGGCTTCTTTTGTTGTCATATTTTGCAAGATAAGGTGGAATGCATGTTAAAGTTGCTTCTCCTTTTTTTTTTTCTAGTTGACATTGTTACATGGTTTACAATGGGTTAGTGTGTTAGGTTAAGTAAGCTCATAAACTGATTGACCTGAATGACCTCATCTTTAAGAGTCAACAGCAGAGTTTTTTTTTCTTTTATTTATTTATTTTTTAACAAGATTCTCTTAAGTAACTAAGCTTTCAAGTTTTTTCTATGTTCAAAACAGATTGTTTATTTTCCCCACAGTTAAACGCTTAATCACAGAAGGTCATCTGGGTCTTTTCTACTTACATAGTTTAAGTAGGCTATAGTTTGACATATGTACCTTTCAGCCTGATTATTTTCAAGTAGGTGAGACAGCCTGCTTTTGAGATAACAAATATATGTGCATATTGTTTTCTTTAGCTAAGGAAGGATGATGCACAGAAGCAGAGAAAGTTGTCACGTCAAATGAAGCAGAGTTAACATTAAAAAAAAATCTTGCATTTTTTTGAGAAGGAACTTGTACAGCATCTGACATGAATGTTTCCACACTGTGAGAAGCCATGTCACACCCTTAATAACTGTCATGTATTAATTACAACTATAAAGAATATATTGTGATTTGTTGTACAAGCTATAAATTAAAAGTTAGCAGACTGACATATTACTTTAATCTTTAATACATTAAAGTTGTGAGAAGCTCTCTTAGTGTTATTTTCTACTTCTCATCGTTTCAAGCTGCTGCTGAAGGCTGTGATAAGTGGTTGGGAGTAGAGGAAAGAGAGGAGTAGCAGCCCTCAGAGAATGGAGGAGTCTGGGGGGCAGGTGGAGAGCAAGTCGTGAGGTTTGATTTGTTTGTTCCCAGCTGCTCTCTCAGCTAGCATCTGTGACAGGTGCTTTTCACATGCTGCCCTTGCTTTGTCCATGGCTAGAAGTGCGACTAATGTTTAACTTACTTTTCACAGGGCAAGCTTGTTATTGGGCACAACATGCTGCTTGATGTTATGCATACTATACACCAGTTCTATTGCCCTCTTCCTGATGTAAGTGATCTTCTCAGTATTTAGATGATGACATAAATGCCTTAATATGTGTTTAGTCTGAGAACAATAGAAAGGTATTTTAAAAAGAGCACTTGTGGCTTCTGGGCTACTGCCTTATTTTCTTAAACCTTCATGTAGAAAGTTTAGCTGAATTCTTTAACCCGAATGTTTTAAAAAATGTAAATGTTGGAAGTGAATTGTGCCTTCTGCACATGTCTGTTAGTCCTTCAAAATCTGCTTGCATAAGGGCAGATAAATGTAACTGGTACACTTGTTAGGAGACCGGATTGGAACTTGTGTATTATGTTATTTTTTCCTCTTGTAGTTACAAAGTTGGAAAATGTCTTTATATAAAATATAGTAAAATCAATAGAATGATAAGAAATCTCATAACAGAAATTTGTGATGATGTCCATTAGGTTAAAGAGCTGGAATGCCTGAATAATTGGAGGGAGCATGCATTCGTGACTGCCCCAGGGCAGTTTGACAATTCATGGCTGCAGTAGTCTTACCATTAAGTTAGACTAAGTAATGTGTTGGCACTGAGGATGGTGTCTGAGGAAGCCAAAGGTTTCATTGGAGGGATGGGCTACATAGTATCACAGAATAGTCTAGGTTGGAAGAGACCTCCAAGATCACCGAGTCCAACCTCTGACCTAACACTAACAAGTCCTCCACTAAACCACATCCCTAAGCTCTACATCTAAACGTCTTTTAAAGACCTCCAGGGATGGTGACTCAACCACTTCTCTGGGCAGCCTATTCCAGTGACTAACAACCCTTTCAGTAGAGAAGTTCTTCCTAATATCCAACCTAAACCTCCCCTAGCGCAACTTTAGCCCATTCCCCCTCACCCTGTCACCAGGCATGTGGGAGAATAGACCAACCTTGCTACAGCCTCCTTTAAGGTACGTGTAGAGTGCGATAAGGTCGCCCCTGAGCCTCCTCTTCTCCAGGCTAAATAGTCCCAGCTCCCTCAGCCGCTCCTCATATGACTTGTTCTCCAGACCCTGCACCAGTTTCGTAGCCCTTCTCTGGACTTGCTCAAGCACCTCCATGTCCTTCTTGTAGTGAGGGGCCCAAAACTGAACACAGTACTAGAGGTGCGGCCTCACCAGAGCTGAGTACAGGGGGAAGTTACATTACTTGTGATCCTCAAGGGCTTGTAGATGTTATGGGAAAGACTTGATTGTGAGGTGGGTGAAAGCAGTTTGGGACGTGTTCACATGGTGTTGAACACAAGCAGTCATCAGTTATGCCTGCACTTTTGAATCTTGGGAGATCAAAACCCCATAGGAAGTCACCAGTCCACCTGGAGTGATGTCTTATCTTCCAGGGACACATTAAACGCTGGGAACATCCTTTCAGACATTCAAGTAAAACTTGTTGCAGATGGAATTAGAGGTAGCCTGGGATATATGATAGGATAGGGTACTGGAGGTGATAGAATGCTTCTTCTATGAATCATGGACAAACCAGAAATAATTAGTCTGTAGTTCTGTGTAATTGGAGGTGGTATTTATAGCGATGCTGACAAATGCATCTCTTATGAAACGTGAATTTAGTCACTGTATCTCAATTTTAGAAGCTGATTGGATAATTGTTGCTATTGTTAACTACCATCCTGGGACTGAGAAACAGTTAACGTATTTGGATTTTACTTTCTTGTTACTGTTAATTTAGGACCTAAGTGAGTTCAAAGAAGTAACATCATGCGTCTTTCCTCGGTAAGATCTTATTTCAAACTTGTAACTTCTTCTGTATTGTTTTATCAAGCTGATACTGTTTGTTGTAGCACTATGACTAGAAGTAAATTTTTGAACAAGTTAAATACAGTTTTAAGTGTTCTGCAACATCTCTTTCACAAAAGTAGTGCTATTCTACGTCTTGGCAAAAGATGTTTTTGGCATGATGATTGGCATTTTGAGTCTGTGCTACATTTGGAACAAGATTTATTTGCTACTGATTACATCTCTTCCTACTTAGTTAATGGACAAAGCCAAGTAATGTTTTGGCTGCTCCAGGACCAGAGAGTAATGTTACAGTAGGGTGAAACTGGTGCTTCCCAGGTAATTAGCCAAAACATTTTTGAGGATTTGGTGAAATTAACATTATTGTGTTTCAATATACTTAACTCTTACTTTGTTTCTAGGCTATTGGATACTAAACTGATGGCAAGTACACAACCTTTTAAGGTAAATTAATGTAGTTTTATAGAATGATTTGAAGATAAAAATTTGCATTATGTGTATTGAAAGAAATATTTTGAGGTAAATGTCTAACAGTTTTTTTTCTGCAATGCTCCTTTTTGTGTTTAAAAATAAATAAATAAATAAATCCCTGATTTATTGACCGCTGGTTGAAACTTCTGAAAATTTTGGAATACAGACTTTTACATTTGTACAAGTGATATGTATTTGTTGCAGTTTTAATGTAACAGCAGCTCTGAATTCCAAAATGTACACCTTTGGCTAATTAAAATGTGATTAGATATGTATTTGTTTGTATTGTAAATTAGCACAAAACTGCATACCTACTCGGGGCAGGGGAAGTGTTACTCAGGAACAGATAAGACACAAAACTGCTTGTAAATGCAGAGCTTCAGAATATTGTGAATCTGACTCAGATTTGTCTAGAAAATGGCCCTGGAACTTCATTAGGTTCTACTATGTCCTACTGTTCTGTGGGTAGTCAGCAGAGAAAAAAAATTGCAGACTTCTCTTAAAACTTCTTTCAGTATGAGTTTTATTTTTCTAGGGAAGATGTATTGACGTAGGTGAGCATATTCTTGTGCTCTGCTGTGTAGCTATTGAATTAAATATTAAAAAAAAAAAAGTGCTGATGGAGCAGTATCTTTTTGTATACTTTTATCGCTTAAGAATATTGCATAACTCATTAAGATCTACTTAGATATTTTCAAGTTTGTCTTAAATACTACTGTAGTAATAATAGAGGCTTTTGTATTCTGAAAAGTAATAATCCAGCACAAGTTTTGTGTTTAAAAATATCAACATAACTGTACTTTTTACAGTAGATGCTCAGGTTTTAGGCAACTGTTACCAAATGGCACTTTGGGATGCCAATGCAATGCATGAGTTAAGCTTGCTCACTGTATGGAATTCTTCATACCTTTTCAGAACAGAAACATAACTGTAAACAGCTGTCTTGATTTAGAACCAAAGCAAAACCTGGTCCTCAAATTTCAGCCAATTCTGCTTAAGAAATATTGTGTGGTATTTTTGATTTTCTGTTGCTGTTCATTCTGCATAGTTTTTCCGTTGTACTGACTGACAAAGAATATTTTGATTATTCAATAATGTGAATTAAGTTTGGTTTAAAGAAACTTAATAATCTGGATATTTTTTAATGACATTGTATGTGCATAAATTATATTCAATATTGCATCTTGGCTGAGCAGAAGTGGAGGATTTGATGAAATGAGCTTTATGATTGTAAAACTTCTTTCCCTGACTTTGAACTACTTAAAAATGAGCAGTATTTACATATACAAATATTCAAGAATTTCCAGTTGGCAAGCACACCTCAATACTCACCTTGAATGCCTTAAAACATTATGATTGATATTTAGGATATTTTACCTTGTTCTTTGTGCTGCCTTCCCCTACCACGCATGCCCTGCATGGTGACAGATTCAAATAGAAATAGTATTTTGGCATAATTTGACCTCAAGAATTCTGAAGAGCATTAATGCATGCTTGCAACTCAGAGAGAGTAAGTTGTAAGCTAGGCAAGTTAACTTTTTAAAACTTGTCTTGGCAGACTTCTCTGGTGTTTTAATTTGAAATGAGGCTGTGTATAAATCCCTAGAGGACACAAGGTGGCAGCAGTAAATACTCATTTTATCCTATTGATTTCAGTTTTCAGAGAAAACTGTGCTTGGCACTGGCAGTTAATGCTGTCCTTTCTTGCAGGAGATCATTAATAATACATCCCTTGCAGAACTGGAAAAGCGTTTAAAAGAAGATCCATTCAGTCCTCCTAAAGTTGGTAAGGATATATCAAAACGGTCTTCTTTTGGAAATGTTGTCCTCTAGCAGAGGAAAGAGAGTGTGTTCATTATTTTCATTCTTGTCCTGGAATGTGAGTTTCCCTTCTAATATTTAGTATTTTGTTGAAAAGGACCTTAAAAAATAAATGCAGTTGCATTTAGAACTATTAGTGGAAGTCGGTAGGAATCCTTGCACTTTATTTCAGACAGTAGAAGAATGGGAGTATTTCAGTGAACAGCAGTTCTGTCATCTTCTAATGATGGCATTTGTTCTTTAGCTTGATTTTTGGTGAGTAACTTGAAACTCTTTCAAATGGTTTAATTTGTTATAATCAGAGTACTCTGATAGGTACTTGAACAAAGAAAGACAAGAAAATTTGCAAGTAGTGACTATTTACAGGTTTTCTAGAAATTAGTGAAGTTCATTTAGTGCTTTCTTTGGTTTGAGGTGAAAGAAAGGAGATGTTATCAAAGGACAAGTTTATCTCAAGGTTCTGAAATTTCTCTTGAGCTGCTGGTTTAGAAAGAGGGCAATACAGAACAACAGAGTATGTTGGGAGGGAAGGTCTATGCTTAAGCAAAATCAAGATGAATGATACTTTTTATATTGCTGAATGTGCACGGCAGATGCACTTAAGCTGTAGTAACAGGAGAGACAATAAGAGATATGACTAATTTTTACTTCTACAATCTTGGACAAAGACCAGGAGTCCCTTGTGCCTAGACCTAAGAAGTACCACGCACATGGAGTGTACAGTAATTGCATGCAGACCTTCTAGTGTTGTGTCCCCTGTAGCTTCTCCTGAGGATGTAACATAATTTGGCAGCTGTCAAGTACTCTTTTTTTTTTCCCATGTTATATAGAGTTATTATTTTACCATTTTTTAAAAAAAATTCTTTTCTTGAGCAAAATATGTTCCTATAGGTTAACTCAATTACAAGGGCTCATCTGAAAAATGCCTGGTGTTTTGTTAATCATTTATCAAATTTGGATTCCAGTTTCTTTTTTAAAAATATGACAAGTATATGTGCTTATTTACATTATATAAGTTATGACAGTATTTCTGTATTACTGTTTTAAGTCCTATGTATGTTTCACCATTGTTTTAGCTTCTCATGCTATGATAGAATGTAATAAATTAGATGAAATTATAGAGTTTACTCTTCAGTCTGTACCTTAATGTAAAGGTCACAATTCAGACTTTTTAAACACTTAACTGCATTCTTCCAGTTCTATTCTCAGTATAACTTCTAGAGGAAAAGGAACCATCTTTCTAGAGGCTGATAAGCTAGCTACCGAGGTGAAATAACTTTTATGTTGGGAGAGGGAAAATTTTTAACTAAAGAAAAAGTGATATGCACAGGCATCTCTGGTAGTGAGACTTAGGCACTCCTGGATGCTTCTCTTCAGACAGGTGCATATTGAGGTTTCTGCCTTCAGGGTTGATTCAAGGAATACTTTTCAAGACCACAGAAACACCATACATGGTCATCTATAAAGATATCCTTTAGTCACTTAGTTACATCTTAACCATTTAAATAGTTTGAAAAAACCTGGCCATAGTTCAACTGGATAGCTAGCAAAGGGGTTAGTGTTAGTTTTCAATCAGCCTGCGTGACTGTTCTCTTAAATACAAGACAGTCATAAGAAAATGAGGTGCGGGGGGAAATCTGTCACTGTATTAGTCTTAATATTCTGTTGTAGCTAAGTAGGTCTGTGAAAGAGGAGATTAATAGCTTTTTAATAGGAAGTGGTTTCTATTCTAGGAACCTATTATTCTTAAAAAAAAAAAAAAGAGCTGTGCTTGGTTCAGAACTTCTGAAAATCATAGAACATAGTACAAATGATACTCTCTGACATAATAAATATGGGGGGTAAACATACACAGCTGCATTTAACTTGTGTGACATTTGTTTACAAAGTACTTTTTCTCCTCAGAAAGTGCAGAAGGGTTTCCAAGTTATGATACCTCTTCTGAACAGCTTCATGAAGCAGGATATGATGCTTACATTACTGGACTGTGCTTCATCTCCATGGCTAATTTCTTAGGTATCTACGTAGTCTTTTTCAAACCTTTTTCTTAGTGGTATCTGTAGCTGCTCATTACACGCTGATTTTCTTCTTTTTTATCAGGTTCGTTCCTCAGTCCTCCAAAAAATCATGTGTCTGCTAGATCAAAACTCATAGAACCTTTTTTTAACAAGTAAGTAGTTGCTGTATTAAAAAAAAGAATGCTAAAACATGGAAATATAACACTAGTCTTAGAATATATAACTCTGGCATCCAAATTAATGGCTAACTTCATTTTTCTTTATGCTTCAGTTTTTTGATTGGCTTTCTTCTTCACACCAGTAATGCTGCAAAGAAGCCAGAATTTGTACAGTAAATACCTCTTATTTGGAAGAGAATGATTTACTTTCTGCTAGCCTGTAAAGACAAACTTAAAAGAGAATTGAACCTAGGTTGCTTTAACGGTTTTGTCCATGCCATTGGTGAGAATATGATTATAGTTTAGAAAATTATTTTTAGAGTAATCATTGGGATTAGTGGAGGAGAAACTGGTCAAGTGTTCTTTGTTGTAGGACACTCTCTGGGACTGCTGATTTGTTAACAGTAAGTATGCTTAAACAAAGTGGCTAGCTAAATTATCCGAAATAACATCAAGCTATTGTATTATCAGGTAATGGATTTTTTAAAGGCATAGTAAGCACATATGATTAGTAATTTTATTGGATGATGCTTTGTTTGGTATTTTTGAGTTAGATGTTCATGCAAGTACTTGCATAAATTACATGCAAGACTTGAGAAATCTTAGAAGTCTTTATGGATGGTTTTGATAAAATAACCGCTTGATTTGAATGTAAAGGTGGTGATAAAATTGGTCAGCATAATTTCATTTTAAGATAAGACTTGTCACAGGGTTGTTTTCTGTAACACCAACACAGACAAGCGCACACATGCCAACTAGTAGATCCCATTTTCAGAAGTTATTTTTTCAGTCATTAACCAATATGCTTTTTCAGTTCTTCCTAGAGATGGTTATCTGTAGCAAGTAAAAACTGAGACTTCTAAAATTGTCACAACAATAGGTTAGGTTTAAGCTTTTCAAGTGAATTAAGTTGGCAGCTTTAAATGCAGCATTCCTCCAACAGTAGCATTTCAAGGTTTTTAGAGGAAGCCTGCCATGGATTGTAAAATTGGTCTGTTTTGGCTTCAGAGTTAACATTGCCTAACTAACAAAATGGAAAGTTACCAAACAATTTAGAAGGAGAACAGCTTTATTTTTTTTCTTAAGCAACAGCTGAAAATTGCTGTTTACAAGGGGAAAAAAGGATATTCATCCATTCTGTCATATTCAGAGCTTGTAGCTTCTTGTTTCTGAAAGGCTATTTATAATTTTTGAATCAAGGAAACCTGGAAGACTTGCTATACCTTCCTTTCACATGAACTTACTTTGATTTTGCTGTATTCTGAATAAAATCTGTCACCTTACCTCAGAGCTTGGAGGTGAGACTATATCACCTTTTCCTTAAAATGAGTAGGCCAAGGCTTGCATTTTTTAAAGCTTTTTTTTTTTTTTGCCATAATGCAAAATAACAAACCAGAATAAGGTGACTTTTTTCTTTTTTAAGATAAAAGTACACACCAGAAGCCAGATCTGTTGAATATCTAAATCGCAAAGTCATCTTCTCTGTTCAGTATGTCCTTGCAGACCAGATGTATATTTACAGCACTTGGTCTGTTTAGCATCTTTAAGTAGCATCCAGGGCTTATGCAATTTACAGATATATCTTGAAGTCCCCAGGAAATATGTTGCTTATGTGGCTTTTTTGCAGGTGTGCTTGGGGCTGCCAGCTAGCTTTCTGCTACTCCTACTTTTCTCTAGTTTGTGGTCTAGCAACTTTCCCTAGCTGAGCATCTTTTCTTCTTGGGGAGAAAAAAAACTATCTTCCTCCTTCCTCCAGAAGTTCTACCTGATCCCGTGGGCACCAGTCAGAACAAGGAAACCTTTTTCTTTGTGCTGTAGTCATGCTCTTCAAGCAAAATACAAACTGCAACATGCAAACAGTAAGCTAAATGAATGAAAGTTTACCTGTCACAAAAGTTTTTCCTGAAAGAAGCTGAACAGAGTAGTTCTATTAGTTCAAACCAAGAACATCGCTTTTAATATCAAGATAAAGCTTTGAAGAATGTTCTTTAAAGCAGACCGCTTCTTTATGATTCTTTGGGTTGCTTATAAAGTCTTAATTTCAACCTATCTGAATTCTGCAAGTTAATATTTAAACAGTTCAGAGATTAAATTTTTAAATGATTGGTGTGACGGATAGGATTTTTGAAATGTTTTCTGTTCAGATAGACTTTTCACTAATGTGAACAGTAAGAATAAATTGAAAACTGAAAAATTGAGCTTTGATTTTATTTTTTTAACAAACTTCCCTTAACAAAGGGAAGGTAGAGAAGGTAATACCTTTTTTTTGTTATTAGTTTGACTTCTTTAATTATGTCACTACAGTAATAGAACTTCCTGGCTTGCTGTTCAAGAGCGGTGTCCAGCAGCATATAGGTTAATTTTCATATGGGTTAATGATGAACATAGGTAAAATCTTTAGTTGCAGCTTCTTGTAAGAGCAGAACTAATTAAAACCAAACTTTGCTTTAGGGTTGTTTAGCTCTTTGTAGATATAATGGAGTAAGCTATATCGTAAACAACTCATAAGCCAAGAATTCCAGAAAGACATGCATTTCTGTAATCTTTATGCTTCATTTTATATACATAGTCTTTGAAAGTCACCTGCTATGAGTAATCCCTCTAATCTTGATGAATTTAAGAGTTGAAGTGGTGAGACTTTGTAATAGTTTAGATATTAAAATATATGTATAGTTCAGGTGTTCCGTCATGTGTGGTGGTTCTGTCCTGTTGGGCAGCTAAATTTCCACCACAACCGTTCTCTTGTTCACCCTCCTCAAAAGAAGAAGGGGGAGATGAAGGTATGATGGAAAGAAAAAGGCTCATGGGTTGAGATAAGGATAATGTAATTAAAGTGAAAATAAAAAGGGGGGGGGGGGGGCAAAGGTCATGGGGCAGCAAAGAGAAAGGAAAAAAGGAAATGTCAGAGTAATGATATTTTTGGGGTTCCTTATGGAATCTGTTCTGAAGCTAGCCTGGTTCTCAAGATGTCATTTCTGTACCCCTTAGACGAGTGGCTGTAATGAAGACAAATTGTACAAGTATGGCTAAGGGTAAACCTAAGAAGAAACTCTGACTCCTTTGTAAACTGTCTCAATCACTCAGTGGCATGTTTGCATTGCTAAAATTTCTGAAGTTAATTGATTTGAATGTTTCTAATGTATATTGATTTTAAAAACTGCTTTGGGGTTCCTCAGTGCTCAGGGGCATGATACACATTATGTCATATTTGCCCTGAGGCTTAGGAAGAGAAATTAGATAGTACAGTGTGCACCATAACTGCTGCCAGCTCTCTGAAACCCCTCTGGCTCACATCTACACTAATCACAAAATCTGTTTTCCCCCAGTATTTTTTTCCTAAGTATTTATAGTAAAGACAAGTTACAAACTGCGTTCCTGGAGACTTCAGTGTATATGAGTAACTGTAAGAACATTGATTAAAATCATAAACACTAATAGTGAATATAGTAAGATACAAAGACTCTAGGGAATTACAGATCAGTCTACATGCTCAAAATGTTATTATTGTCTATTTATATGAGGTTTTTATTTACTTTAATACTATAATCTGTTAAACATTTTTAAAGCTTTTCGAAGCTGTGATAGAAAACATTTATTTTAGCTCCCCGGTGAACATAATGCATTGCGAATATTTTGTAACAGTACTGTAGCATCTATGCCTAGGACAGGATTTAAGACTACTTTTAATTCTTGTTTTGGAGGAAAATATTGTATGAACTGAATATGAGCTTATACGGAAAGCATTTCATAAGTGTCATTTGAAACTATTTAATTACACATTAAAGGGCAAAAAGAGTAACCTGCTTGATCTCCACTAAAGACTCATGGTGGCTTTTGCAGTTTTAGGGTTTTGAGATCAATTCTGTCTAAAGCATGACGCAGTACTCAGAACACAGGAAAGAATGTGTGTGTAAGGAGAGCTTTCACCCTGTCTGCCATGAACCTGGAATTTACTGCACAGAGCTACTTCTCATTTGTTCATTTTCCCATTATTTTAATAGTTTTCAGCAGTAACATTAAGTGGGCTTGAGGCTTTTTAGACTTTTTTTTTGAATAAGTAAAATTACTGGCAAGATGTCCAATTTCTTGAATCTGGATTGTTAAATAGTGGATTAGACTTATTTGGAGGGTCTCTTTGTCTTATAATAGTTTAGCTATGTTTAGGATATTAAAGCCCACTTCTAGCTACCTTGAAGAAGCAACGTTGAAATAAACGATAGAAAGGACAGCTTATTAAAAGGTCTTTAGGCATAAATTTGCTAATGGTGCTTCTCTGTTTTGCTTCAGGCTATTTCTTATGAGAGTAATGGACATTCCATATCTGAATTTGGAAGGACCAGACTGTAAGTAGCTTATTTCATTGTGAACTTTGGATGAGTGTTACCACTGACACCTTGACTTAAAAAAAAAAAAAAAAAAAAAAAAAAAGTGAAGCGCTGCAGGCCAATCAGGTCCTTCACTAGATGAAGGCTTAACTTATAACTTCTGTAATATGTCTTAGAGATTCATAAATGTCTTGAATAGTGCTTCCAGATGAGTAGCATTTCTATGTGAAGACATTTGCCACATCATGCATTGGAAATCTTAGAATGAAGGATGACCCTTTGTTAAATACTAGCTTAATAGTAATAAAAAAAAGGCAATTCTGGAAAGATAGAAGTAAATGCTGAAGAGGAAAATGCCTGCTGTGAAGGCATGTATATAACTTTCAAATGCAGTAGGTGATCAGATCACTGATCAGTGGCTCTGCAGATCTATTGGAATGGTTATTTAATTATGCTACATACTTCCTTCCTCAATTGTTCAATCGAGTGGAAGGATAGTGCAATGTTCAACTGAGTGCAAGGGTAGTGTAGTGTACTTTGGGTTATTGAGAGAAGGCCAAAGCTACTAAGCTGTGAAGATGCTACTTCCACTTGCTAGTCAAATTGCAGGATTGTTTTGATGCTTTGCCAAGAAGAGTTGCCAAAAAAAGTCTCTCTCAAAGTCTCTCTTTTATCTGAAAGCCAGCCCTAACAGACTGATGCACACGCTTCAGCAGAATCTGAACCAGGGATACTTTCTAAGCTTCAAAAAGGAAAGTATATGTAATGTAGCACTTGGACTACTTCAGACAGTTTATTTCCAATCTGAGATTTCAACACTACTGTAGGTTGTGGAAGCTAGCTGGTCATTTGTTGCTTGTAGGTTGTGTTTTTGTGGAGAAGTAAAGCCACACAAAGAATAAGGCTACACTTCTGAGGTAGGTATACTAAGACACTGTGTTTTTTTGTTTGTTTGTTTCTTTAAAAAAGTGCAGCAAACTAAGCAACTGTTATAAGTGTTGTGTTTGTCAGTTTGTTTATTCTGTAGTATTATAGCCAGTTTGTGCAGTTTTTTCCAGAAAGATTGGAGTTCAGTGACACATACTAGATCAAATGGTACTGAATATGTGGAAGTGACTTTCATGATCTTATTTTGTTACTGTGTGTTAAAAACTTCCTTAAAAAGATTGAAGTTTCCAGCAAATAAAGTAGAATGTGATTCAAATATTTCACTTGGGTAGGTAGAAGGGATGGAGTTTCACACAAAGGATTCAAAGTGAATTTAAGAGTAAGATAATACTGGAAGCTTATGAGGAGTTTCTTTTCTCATTAAAAAAAAAAAGCACGTTGTGCCCTTTTTTGTTTTTTGAAGTAGTAGATTTAATCAACAAGACTTCACTTGTGCTCATGAAGTGATTATTTTCTTTAGCTGCTTCTGCTTCCATCCAGTCGGATGGTCAAGTGATCATGTAAACCTATAATTTGTTGTCAGGGAATTGCTAGCAAACTCATATGAGCCTGGCTCATTTTCAGTGAAATGGGTTAAAGCACTTAGAAGCAACTCACAAGTTGTATAAATTATATTTCAATTGCTGTGATCAGACAGGTGACCACTTCATGTTTTTCTAAGCTGCATGGATTCCGCTAACTAACTAATTAGACATGTTGCAACTTACTGCAGGGTCATGTTCTGGTCTTCCATATTTTTGGCATCTCAAAAATTGGGCTCTTTACCGATGTGGAGCAAAACCAAGTAGTCTACTCAACACAAAAGTTATGAAACCTATTTTCCACTGACTCCATTAAGCATTCAGTATTTTAGTCATGAGATGCTGAGTTAGGACTGTTTTTTCCTGTTGCTTCTGTGAAGATTTCTTTTAGTATTTTAACATTGCCATTGATTTATTCTGTAATTATTTACATAGAAAATAGATGAACTGGGAAATCTGTACTGCTGCCATGCCTTGTTTGGTTTAGGAACTTTTGTATTACAGGCCTCCAAGTAGCTGCTGTGTTCTATTGAGTTTACACGAGGGGCCCAAAAATTATTTGGGAATTAAAAATTACATGGGCATTTTGGAAGTGAATGGGAAGGCTTAAAACCAAAGCCTATTAAAATCTGTCATCTATTCAGGAAACACTAATTATTGAAAGCTACGGTTCTTAATTTCATGCAAAAGTGAAAGCCTTGGTTGGTGGAATAGAGCTACACCCAGAAACATACATCTGTTCTGCTATAATGCACATACCAGGCTGAGCACACTTTGTTTATAACCACTAGCCAAAATTAAACTTTAGTAATTGCTAATGCTTAGTTGTTTGTGACGTGAGCAGTCCACAAGTCTTTTGTTCAGTGAACAGTGCATAGTTGCATCTTAACCAAATGTGGCAATAAAACCGAGCAGGTTTGTCCTTGCATAATTGGATTAAGTACACGTGAAACCTGAATACCAACAAGTGGTTGGTGGAGTGGTTTTTGGATGTGTGCTCTATGAGTAAGGTCCACTGTGGAAAAACTATCCTATTTTAATGCTGAGAGCAAGAGATCACAAACTAGAGAAGTTCATATCAAAAAAACAATTCAGGAGAGAAATTTACTGTGAGTCACTTGCATATCTGTATACCCAAAGAAGAGAGACTCTCTTCCTGAGAGGTTTTTCATTGTGGTTAAGTAAAATTCTTATCATATAATGCTGTGTGTAGTTATGCCTTGAATTGCCTTTAAGAAATTGGAGCAGTAAATTATGAAGTAAAACTGCTGCACCTTAATGGTTCAGTCTCTATCTAACATCAGATGTAAAATGACAAGGTGAGACCTAGCAAAGTGGCATGTAGAAAAACAAATCTCTGCAGATAGCTGTGAAGGGGCTCACTTGATGACTGGTAAATAGTTTCATATGAATATGGAAAATATGTCAATTTATTTGCACCATAAAATATAGATTCCACTTGCTTCCTGCACGGTAGGAATTCTCAGGCTCTAAAAGCTTGAGTGTCTAGCAAAAAGAACTTCGGTTGCAGGTATATTGTGGAATTTCCCTATGCACAAATGATCTTTACTGGACGAGGTCAAGGGTCTGACTCATTCAGTGTCCTCTGTCTGATGACCGAAACTAGAGTTGTAGGGGAAGTGTGTAAAAGTAGGTTAGATATACAGTGATAATTTGTGCTGTGCTCTGGTCTTGTCCAGCAGCTTGTGACTTGGGTTCTCTCTCTCACAGAACTCCAAGTAATTGCCAGTGTACACCAAAGATTTATTTGGTGCTTCTTTGTTAGAGGTTGGCCTCTCCTGGTGTAGTTTTAATTTAAAAAAGCCTGTCAGTGTGTATATTCGAGCTTGTACCTAATGTTATGGTACATTGAACATTGTTTCACAGTAAGCTTTTTTATTGATAGAAAAATAATATCATTGAATTATTGCTAATGATTTGCTTAAACTAGAGTTAGAGCACAAAGAGGATGGGTTTTGTTTATTTATTTATTTTTCTGTCCTAGAACTTGGCACAAAAGATGTGAATTTTGTGGGCAGTTCCTGCTGCATGTAATGCTGCTTCAATTTCTTGTACTAAATCCTGCTAGCTTATCTGTATATCTACTTCATGTATAATTGCAACCACGTTTTCACTAGTTCCTGATGTAGTTTCATAGGTCTTGACCTGTTTTCTTCAAAAAATAAATAAATAAAGTTATGGGACCGTATTATTTCATAGGTCTTGACCTGTTTTCTTCAAAAAATAAATAAATAAAGTTATGGGACCGTATTAGGTAACTTTTCTTTTAGGATTTTCTAAAGATACCAGTGGTAATTCTTATTCTAATAAGTAACTTCTTGTTTTGCAGTGCAGCCTAAACGAGATCATGTTCTTCATGTTACTTTTCCCAAAGAGTGGAAGACGAGTGACCTTTACCAGCTTTTTAGTGCCTTTGGTGAGTAATATGGTCTATCCTTCCTTAGATCTCTTTTTTCCTCTTTTATTAGCAAGTACCTCTGGATTTATTTTTAATTTGTGGATGCAGATTTATTCCTAGTATAGGCAATGATGAGTGATCTTTAGTGATTTTGAATGGTGTCCTGTGGACTTATTCTGTAGTGATGTGTTGAAAATGTCTGCCTTGCTGACCTGCTCTTTAGTAATCTTTGTTACCTGGTGCTTGTTCAATATTGTGGACCTTTGACCCTTTTTTCATAGCCTCACCTGGGAGGAGGCAAGAGTTTATTATATAGGTGGCTGAAGGGAATGGGAATTAATGTGAAAGGTAGATCAAGATTTGAGGAATGAGGTTCATCCCACAGGGTACTTAAAGCAAAACTGCAACTTATGTGAGTTTAGGCAAACAAGCTTTAAAATGTGATTTCAAGATTGTGAACACCATTCAAGTTGGAGGATACAACAATAACAACAAAAGATATCAATAACTGGGTAGTCCTATTACTCCTCTACTAAATAATAGTGTATATAATTTAAGGACATGGAGGTCCTTCGTAACTGACGTTGATCTCCTGATATGTAAATCTTGCAACAGAAAGCAATGGTTCTGCCCTGTGCTGAACAGGAGTGGTCTTTCATAGGGCTGTAGCCTTATGTTGGTTGTTGTTGCCAAGATTTTTATTGTAGACTAGTTTCTAGTTGCTTACAGGTAAGTAAGGTAATGCTTCAAAAGCTTCAAAAGCATCAAAAGGTCTTGCAAGTAGAAAAGTGATTAATTGGTTCTATATGTATTATGAAATGAACCTTTCCCCTTTTGGAGAAAAGCAAGTGAAGAGATGTCTGTAGCTAGTGCTTGATCAGTATGTACCGTGTTTCGAAATATTTGATTTTCCGTGTTTAGTGACTTAAGTCAGAGTTTGCAGTTTGGCAAAAAGATACAGGGCAAACCTGATCCTAACCTACACTGACAATATTACTATGCTAACCATAAGGATATTTAATTACAAGTAGAGGGATAGAAGTCCTTCAGAATACTCTGTTACTCTTGGGCTTGCTGTGGTTTGCTACTCTGGTTTACATAATAATAGCGTTTGTCTCTTCTTCACCTATAATTATGATTCAGTAATCTATGCAGGGTTTCTGAATATATAAAAATTGACTAGGTTATTTCTGACCTGATCTGCACTGCAGTATGATGCCATTATAATGTAGAATAGAACTTAATATTCCCACTTGGTAAGTCTAGAATGTAGAGAGGTGCTGAGATTCTTCCAGAGGTGGACTTACAGGATTAAGAATCTGTACAGTTCGGTATTATTTCTATAGACTTTTGAAGGCTCAGCCATGTAACTTTTCTTATTTTAACAATTCCTTCTTTTCAGTGTTGTTACGAAACACGAGTACATATCACTACCACCAGGTGTCAGGCTTACACATCTGAAATATTAATTAATTTTGAAATTGTTATTTCTCTTGTTTTTATGGATTCCAGAGCTGTGTGTTTTCAGATCTGGATTTACAAATTCATGGTATTTGGATAGTGCTTAATTCACATTTTATTTTAGGCCTTATTGCCATGCAAACCACATGTGATGCCTTCCTAAATTCTAGGAGCACCCATGCTTTTTCAGCTGGACAGAGACAAAGAGTATGGGGTGATGTGAGGCTGATTTGCCAGAAGCCAAAAATCATGACAGCAACAGACTTCAATTATCCCAATTTACAATGCCATTTGATTGAATGTGGTTTTAATTTAAACTTTTACCTGGATTATAAATCAATTGTTAACTTAAATAGCAACCTTAATCTGATGTTATAGAAAAATCATTTTGAACTTGTTTTAGTCTAGTACAAACTGAAGCAGAGTTGTAATCTTCCATGAAGTTTCTGATGAAAGCAGTGAGACAGCTGAAGGTACTGCAGTGTCAAACTTGGAACTATTTTACGTTTGCTACTTTAGAAGGGGTGCTCATGATTCTGAAGTCTTTCAGTACTGCATGCATACCAAATGGACACCTGTTCATGCGAGATGCTTTTACAGTCTCATGGGTGAATGTAATTTCACTGTACAAGTACTTGCAGTACTATGCAGTCTCTTAAAACATTCTATTTAAATGCTGATGCAAAATGTTAAGCTATTAAAATAGTATTCATTGGAAATCATAGCTTTTGTATATACCTTTCACTGCTATTTAAATGAATATGTTTAATATGCTTTGATTAAAACATATACTAACAAAGTATTGTAAAAACTGCTACTAATCTTTTTTTTCCAGATGAGTGGATTCAAACCTCTGTATTATAATTTGTGAGAGCATGAGAGTAATCTCTCTCTTCGAGAGAGAGGGGAGGAACACTGGTATAGTGTAGTTCATGGAATCATAGTGATTGTAATGCATAAATTGCTTTTAAAATATAACCAGTCCTTTTGTGTGTTTAAACCTTGTTCTGGTAGTCAAGCTACTACATACATGAGTTTTAAATGACTTTTTAAAAATGAATCATAGAATCTCAAAAATGGTTTTGTTCCATACACTATGATACTTGTTCCTGCTTCCCCCTGTACTATCTTCCTGTTTAACTCCTCTTTAAAAAAAAAAAAAAAAAGCTTGAAAAATATCCCTTTCAAAGGTAGGCAATATAGTATAAGACAATATAAGGCAATATGGTATAGCACACATTCCATGTGAAGTATTCTCCTACAGCACATGTTCAAATAGACATCTGAGCTTTGTATAGTGTTTTTTTATTATTATTTGTATTATTTTTTATTTTAATCCTATATTCCTCTATGGATTTCTGGACTTTCTTCACCCTCCTCATGCCAATGTTTCCTTCAACTGTTCTTGCTTTCTTTGTACTGTCTTCCTGCCAGAAAGGTGGAAGCTCTGTTAACCCTTTTCAGTTATTCACCACAAAAATGTTGTTTGCATTCAACATAGGCTTCAAGCCTTCGTCACAGAATAAAAGATTCAGCTGTCTTTTTTGTCTGATGTAGTAAGTGTTAATTTCTTGTTATTTTTTATTTTTTTGTTAAAGAAGATCCATATAATCTTTAATATCTGTGCTAAGGCTTTAGTTCTAAGTAGTGCCTGATTAAAAATGTAAAAGAATAGTTATACATGATATTAACTGTTCTGTGACAACTTCCTTTGGTTTTAAAACTTCACAAATTTTATTAAATGTCTCTTAGTTGTTTAGTAATGAAATAGTGAATTCCCCCTGTATGTCCTTCATATGGTTTCTGTTCTTGTATCTTCCCCATAAATATGTACGGGCATCTTTCTAAGAATTTCTCTGATGTCTGAATCCTAGTTTACTTAGTCTCTTATATAGAAGACTTTCCATACCTTCTGTGATTGTGGTACAAAAAATGAAGAAAAACCTGTCTGAATGACATAATCTAACAGTATCATTTTATTCTATAGATTTTAATGTTGTTTGCTTATTTGTATGTGTTTGTATTGAAAGGTTTTAGATTTATTTGTTTAAAATAATAATAAAACCCAAACACACACATTACTTCCCACCTTCATCTCAGAAGCAACAAATTAGGTTTTAATCTATTTAGGTGAAGTTATTTTTATTCCAACTTCTAATACTTTATATGACGTTAACTTTTTTTAGCAAGGGACTTCTGCCTGTAGTAGTGTAGTAGCAAATAGACAAGGGTCATTTAGCTAGCAGTGGTCATTTCAAAGTATTGAAGGCATTTGACCTATTCTGGAAGTGCAGAAGAAGAAATATGTTTTATTTCTCTAGAGCTAGTATTCTATTACATTGTTGAATGTTGCGTATTTGGATTAGCCTTGCAGTAAGATGGCATGTGGCTATGTTGATTGCTTAATATTGCACTTCAAGTACAGATGCATTTGCTTTTCAGATCTTTATTGTCTTTTCACCATACTTTTGAAATACGCAATATTTACTGAGTACCTAGCAATACTTCTGGATGACCTCATTTATCAATCTTGTCTCTTAAATTCCTATTTCTTAACAAAAAAGAAATGCATCATATCTGAACAGAATGTCTGTTAAGCATGGAGAATTGCAAAAGACCATTTGTTGCAGTTCTCTTTAGACTGCAGCTCAGTGTTCATTATTTCATGTTTGACATGCTCTTACAATTATATATTTAAACTAAGTATAAAGATAGCTTATGTTGGCAGGTATTGAAACCCTTAATTATCTAAAATACCAAAGCCATTTAGAGTGTAACAGTCTTACTGTAGCAATGAGTAAGTATCTGATACTGAAATAATGTGCCATCAATAGATTGGATTTTTATTTACTAATTTTTAATTGGCACTTAATGGAAACATGGGCACTGATGTCTGCTTTGGTATCAGCTAAATTCATTCTGGAGATTTTGGTCCGTCGCTGATCCTCTGTGCTGTTTTATTCTAAGGATACGTTTGTAAGATATGCAGGATAATTTTTCTTTCTGATCTTTTTTTGTCGTCTACTCAAAATAGGTACAGAATTCATTAATTTCCATATGGGAGAGGGACAGAATCTGGACAGCACTTAGGTCTTGCAGAATTACAGAAGAATATGTCAGCTGTCTCAAAAAAAAAATAAAAATAAAAATAAATTGTAATTAGAAAAAATTGTAAGTAGAAGAATTTGTAATTTGAAAAAATTGCAAAAAAGGAGGACTCAATACTTAAATTTGGAGCAGTAAGTTGCCAATATCCTTAGAGTAATGTTAATTTTTGCAGTAGTTTTTAATATTTAAAGAAAGCTGCGTGTCGGGATTCTACCAAACACACACTAATTTTGAGGTGCAATTTTAAATCAGCTTTGGCAGTTCCCATGTTGTGAAATGTTAAGTTGCCTGACTAGATCTTGTTCTCCATAGAGTAAAGATCCTTACCCATAGGCAGTTAAGACCTATGTTTTTCAAGACTGAATTATTAGAAGTTAAATTTGCCTTATGAAGTGTTTAAAGAAATTCTAACATTTGCCTTCTCAGTGAAAGCTGCTCTTACTAGCAGCCTTAGCTCTTTAATATAGGAAAACATCAGAAACCATACTGATTTAATTATGGTTTTGGCAATGATCAAAGTGATCATAACTTAAAGTTCTAAATAGCTGGCTACTCAGATGTATAGCAAGCAAACCAAATCTAACTAGGCTTTTATTCTTTATAATTAGAAAATCTGCTTATTATCTGGCTGGATTTCAGAAGAGACTTCTCTAACCTTGTAACCTGTAATTAAATTAAATTTTAATAGATTAAACATCTGAAAATAAAAAGCGTTTTAAGTCAGTTTGTCTTTTTTTTAACCTTGTAATGTCTGAAGGTTAAACAGTGACGTAACATTATATAAACTTGATTTCCTTAGTCTCCCTGAAAAAAAGTTGCAGCAATTTTCAGTATCTGAAGTATACAAACAGTAAAGCACTTAGATGAGGACAGGAGATGTAAAGGGATTTCAGACTACAATAGGTCCTTGTGTCTGGGTTGAGAATCCTTGCTTATACTTTTGCTTGTTTGTAAGCTCTTCTTGTGCTAATGTGACATTTTAAGCCATTTGCATAGGAAATGGAATCACTGCTTGATGAGTGGAGGAACGAATTTCCAGTCACTGTTCCATGGTAACAGCTTCCAAATGAGGTGCACAGTTTCATACATTTGTCCTCATATTTACTCAAGTTTTCATTGCACATCCAGGAAATAGTGTGTAGTGTGACACAAACCAGATTTTGAGGATTTAGTGTTGCAATACCTAGAGTTCTCCGCTTGTGTGAACCCTGTTCCACCCCCATGCCCCATTCCTCTGCTGGAATCCCTTATTTTGTGTGTCTGTGCAAGGAAAGAAACAGAGTGATAACTTGGCCATTCCATGCTGTGTCTTCAGGAAATGTTGCAGTTCTGAAGGATGGAGAGGTTTTTAAACCCCAAAAGCTGTTCTTTCTATTGGTACAGAGCTAGAAATTTCATTTCTAGCAAAATTGCTTTAAATTTTTGTTTCAGAATTATACAGGCCACATGGAAGGAGGAATAAAAAAACCGCACCAAGATTACTTGAATTGTTAAAAGATCGGGGGGTGAGGCTGAAGCTATGAAGAAGCAGAAATCCTGTAGGATCAGAAAGGTGTTACACGTCTCTTACCTTTTTCCTTTTGGCCCTTACTAAGAGTGTTTGATAGTAAACAGGATGAATATGCAGCCCTAATGGTCACTGCTTTCTGAAGAGTTCCAGGCTCATAATTATACACCTTTATCAGGGACTCTTGTTGACAAAAAAAAAGATATTCTCTGCTGAAGATATGCTTAGTTGACTATTTTTTCTTCCATGGCACAGCATATAAAATACATGACCAATTTTGAGACAGAAATAGTCATAGCCATTTCTTTTGCCTTTTCTAGGTAACATTCAGGTGTCGTGGATTGATGACACATCAGCATTTGTATCATTAAGCCAGCCAGAACAAGTACAAATAGGTAAGTGTTTCTGAAATTAGTTCAGTACTAAGCCAGGACTTCAGCTATCTCCTGTAAAATCCTCTAGGCTAACAGTGTCTGTGATTTGAATGGCAAAGCCATTGAGCTGGTCCAGATCCTTTAGGAGGAACAAAACTGTCATAGTACCAGCATGTGTTGCAGCAAAGACAAGCCCAACCTGGATTTAGTTGACAGTTTTCCATGACCCTCCTAGTAGCCGAACTTGTAAGTAGAGTATGACTACTTTTTTCACTCGATGCAGTGTTGTTTTCTTTTAAAGTTATTTACTGTCACTTTGTACAAAGCAAAACTATCAGGACTTTAATGATCTGTTTGTGCCTCCAGATATCCCTGGGACTGATGCATGTTTGATTTGTTTCCATTTGCAAGTGACAACTGCAGTAGAAAGCCTTTTCATGTGTTGTAGAGCACATGCAAAATAACTTAAGTCTCATAACTCAGTCTGGACTGCTAATGTGTCTACAATTTGTGTATTAATAACGTGCAATGTCTCCAGACTTTATTTTTTGAAATCTTCATTCGAACTTTTGAGCTTAGCTTAGCTTTGAAACAAATTCATGGAGATAAGATCTACAGGAAATACACGTTTAACTTTCTGGGAAGTTGCTTTTGTATTTTTTTCATATTGCTTCTTGTTTCAATATTCAATAGATTTAAATATTTTAGGAGAGGAGTTGGTTTAAAGAAAAAACTGCATGACTGTATAAACAACTCCTGAACCTGTGTTCCTACTTCACATAATTACTATAGATAGTAACACATTACTTCAGTGTTGTGCAAGGTAACACTCTTGAGCAATCATCAAGAATTAGCCAAATATATTTGGCTAATTGGCTTTGGGAATCAGATAATCCCATTTCACATTGTATAGATCACTGAACATCATACCTCATGTTCAGATTATCCACTTGCTTTGCACAGGAAAGGATAAATTGTTATAGTTACTGTGTTCATTCTATTTCCATATCCATGTCTGTTCTGTTTACACTGTCTATAGGAAAGAGTTGGCTTTAACATGCCAGTCAAAAGAGGCATGAGAAGATGGTCTAGGGTGTATATGGTGCTAGGAAAGCTATTCAGTTTGCAATTCTTGCACCTGAGGAGTGAGAGGAGATGGTAGTAATTGGGTTAAGTATCATTTAATGGCTAATGAGAGCATACATGTAAATAAAATCAGAGCTGAATGGAACAATGAGCATGAGGTTAAATAAAATGCCAAGAAGCAGAGGATTTAGGAGGACAATTATTTGGTCAGAGCAAATAGCAACTCAGTTGATTCTAATTAGTAGCAAACAGAATGGTTTTAGTAGCACTGGTTTGTATGGAATGAAATGAGAATGGGGCAAGTATTGCAATAGTAGTAATGTTTGCATAGAGGGCAAAGAATGGACTACTGTCGTGGTTGAGAAGGGGTAGCAGACTCTTGAAAAGATTGGAATTACCGGATTTAGTTGCGCATGTTTATGGTTGTTTTTGTTTTAAATTTTTAAGAGGTGCAAGCTAATGTGTGTTTACATGGGTTATGAGGATCCTGTAAATTTAACCGCTGTATTGGACTTTCGGAGGGCTGACTTCGTGCTGCTGAGGACACTGGTTGGTAGAGTCCCTTGGGAGGCGGTTCTGAAGGGCAGAAGAGTCCAGGAAGGCTGGGTGCTCTTCAAGAGGGAAATCTTAATGGCGCAGGAACGGTCTGTCCCCACGTGCCCAAAGACGAGCTGACGGGGAAGAAGACCAGCCTGGCTGAACAGAGAATTGTGGCTTGAGCTTAGGAGAAAAAAGAGGGTTTATAATCTTTGGAAAAGTGGGCAGGCCACTAGGGAGGACTATAAGGATGTTGCGAGGCTGTGCAGGGACAAAATTAGAAAGGCCAAAGCTCATCTGGAGCTCAATCTGGCTACTGCCGTTAAAGATAACAAAAAATGTTTTTATAAATACATCAACACAAAAAGGAGGACTAAGGAGAACCTCCACCCTTTACTGGATGCGGGGGGAAACTTAGTTACAAGAGATGAGGAAAAGGTGGAGGTGTTTAATGCCTTCTTCGCCTCAGTCTTCAGCGGCAATACCGGTTGTTCTCTGGATACCCAGTACCCTGAACTGGTGGAAGGGGATGGGGAGCAGGATGTGGCCCTCACTATCCACGAAGAAATGGTTGGTGACCTGCTACGGCACTTGGATGTGCACAAGTCGATGGGGCCAGATGGGATCCACCCGAGGGTACTGAGAGAACTGGCAGCAGAGCTGGCCAAGCTGCTTACCATCATTTATCAACAGTCCTGGCTATCGGGGGAGGCCCCAGTTGACTGGCGGCTAGCAAATGTGACACCAATCTACAAGAAGGGCCGGAGGACTGACCCGGGAAACTACAGGCCTGTCAGTTTGACCTCAGTGCCAGGGAAGCTCATGGAGCAGATTATCTTGAGCGTCATCACACAGCACTTGCAGGGCAAGCAGGCGATCAGGCCCAGTCAGCATGGGTTTATGAAAGGCAGGTCCTGCTTGACGAACCTGATCTCCTTCTATGACAAAGTGACGCGCTGGGTGGATGAGGGAAAGGCTGTGGATGTGGTCTACCTTGACTTCAGCAAGGCTTTTGACACAGTTTCCCACAGCATTCTCCTCAAGAAACTGGCTGCTCTTGGCTTGGACTGGCGTACGCTTCGTTGGGTTAGAAACTGGCTGGATAGCTGGGCCCAAAGAGTCGTGATGAATGGAGTCAAATCCAGTTAAAGCTGGTCACTAGTGGCGTTTCCCAAGGCTCGGTGCTGGGGACGGTCCTCTTTAATATCTTCATCGATGATCTGGATGAGGGGATTGAGTGCACCCTCAGTAAGTTTGCAGATGACACCAAGTTAGGTGCGTGTGTCAATCTGCTCGAGGGTAGGAAGGCTCTGCAGAATGACCTGGATAGGCTGGACCAATGGGCTGATGCCAACTGTATGAAGTTCAACAAGACCAAGTGCCGGGTCTTCCACCTGGGGCGCAACAACCCCAAGCAGAGCTACAGGATGGGAGATGAGTGGTTAGAAAGCTGCCTGGCAGAGAAGGACCTGGGAGTATTGGTTGCTAGTCGGCTGAATATGAGCTAGCAGTGTGCTCAGGTGGCCAAGAAGGCCAACAGCATCCTGGCTTGTATAAGAAACAGTGTGGCCAGCAGGGCTAGGGAGGTGATTGTCCCCCTGTACTCGGCTCTGGTGAGGCCGCACCTCGAGTACTGTGTTCAGTTTTGGGCCCCTCGCTACAAGAAGGACATCGAGGTGCTTGAGCGAGTCCAGAGAAGGGCGACGTAGCTGGTGAGGGGCCTGGAGAACAAGTCCTATGAGGAGCGGCTGAGGGAGCTGGGATTGTTCAGCCTGGAGAAGAGGAGGCTCAGGGGCGACCTTATCGCACTCTACAGGTACCTCAAAGGAGGCTGTAGTGACGTGGGGGTTGGTCTGTTCTCCCACGTGCCTGGTGACAGGACGAGGGGGAATGGGCTTAAGTTGCGCCAGGGGAGTTTTAGGTTGGATCTTAGGAAGAACTTCTTTACCGAAAGGGTTGTTAGACATTGGAACGGGCTGCCCAGGGAAGTGGTAGAGTCACCATCCCTGGAGGTCTTTAAAAGATGTTTAGATGTAGAGCTTAGGGATATGGTTTAGTGGGGACTGTTAGTGTTAGGTCAGAGGTTGGACTCGATGATCTTGAGGTCTCTTCCAACCTAGAAATTCTGTGTCTGTGTAAATTGTAGTGAGTTACAAACTTTCATAAGGCTGTCTGACATTGCTACTCTGCTAAGATGCACGTGGTAAAAAAATGAAAAGTGACCACTGTCTCTGAATTTACTGGAAGTATTGCTTCCAGTTATGAAGAAAAGCAGTTTGTTTTTGAGATATTTTTTTTGGTTGGTTGTAGTTGTTCCATGAGCCCTTAGTGGTTTCTGGGTTGAGGAACTACCCATAAGCTTACTGCTGAGAACCATGACTGCAAATAGACCATTATACATGATAGTTCTGCGAGTGTCATCCCTATTTATTCAAATGCTCATGTCAAATGCTGTGGAGCCAGTAAGAATAGCAGTGTACATAGCACTTTTGATTAAGTGGCTGAAATTTTATCCCACGTTAGAGTTATTTTATCTGAATTCCCACACTTAAGTTCTAAAAGGAAAAAGCAGCGTAGAAAAAGCCACTGAGATAATCATTATCTGTCTTACAAAGCTAAAATAAAGAAGCTTTACAGGTTTAGGATGCATAAATACTGCATTATTATCTAAATTCTCTTTTAACATTCTCTGAGTTTTATACTTCATACATTCTTACCTCTGCAGAGAATTATGAGTGCTTACCAGTAGCCTCCTTATAGATACCACTCCATAGCAGAAGGAGCATTGTTGCCCCACCTATATTTAGACAAACAGACCATATAACTCCTAGTGAGAAGTTACCAATGAAGAATTATGTCAAAATAAAAGTGGTCCTCTTTTAGCTAGCTGTGTAACTCGGGAGAGCATTGCTGACGCTTCTTGCATGTCATCATCTCTGCATTATAGTTAGCGGTGCTACCAGCATGCAATCAAAGGTTCGAGGGAAATGCCTTTCATGCAGTCGTGAGGACATTAGAAGACCGGAGAGAATAAGACTTAATCTTCAGTAGAAGTGTACTCTGGGCTGTGCATTTGCAAATTATGTTTGTGAAGTAGGAACTTATCTGAAGTGTCTGCAGCTTTTTATTTCAGACTGATTAATCTTACTCAGTTTGGTCTCAAAGTGTGAGGTATAGGCTGAGAAGGAATTGAAGGGTTGGAATTGCGCCACCTTTTTGTATTTCCAAAAGGATTTGTCTTTTTGGTGAATTATAACATTTTTTTTCTGCTTTTATGTTGATACCTTCATGTACAGAATATCTGTAAATCACAAAAACATGTTTCTCTTTGTACATTTTCCACCGCCTTTTCAAGCTGCTTATTTGTTTCTCTGGGCACCACTTCCAAGGCTATTTGTTTTATATATATGTGTGTGTGTGCGCATATATATATTTGTGTGTGTATACACACATACTACTACAGTAACTTCCCCACTCCTATCAACTGAGTTAATAGCCCATTGTGTGCCAAGCATTCAGACAATTCACCATCATCACATTTTTTTTTGTTTTCAGGTTCATTTTGTTACAGCAAACAGATATTGTGAAAAGAATTGAATGTGTACAGAATATGTGCTGAATCTTTCTGGCACCCGTGTCTGTCTTTTTCTTTTTAATGCATTGACAAACTGGGAGGCTTGTTCTGTGGCCTGTGTGCTAGGAAACAAGATATTTCTTTGAAAGCTCAGGTGATTATAGTTTTCATAGATTTTTATGAAATCAGGTTAGTAAAATCTTACATACTGAAAGTACTCAGCCAGCCAAGCTGATAACTACAGCAAACCTCAATTACCAAAAAGCTGCATGATTTTTACTGTAAAATTGCTCAAGCCTCTTGGTTTTTGCTGTAATAAATACATCATAAAATGAATTATGTTATTCTATTTCCTGTTTTAAAATTCTTTAATGAACTGCTTTGGCAATAAAAGTCACTACTTGTCCTTGTGATTTAGTGAGCTGTGTTTAGGTAAAGAACCTAGGAAAAACTATTGATGTGGCCTGTTTTTTAATCTGTTCATATAATTATGTCTGCATCTTTTGGACTATATTAAAAAAAAAACCTCGGAGAACTGTCAAACTGAGATACAAAGCAAGATGTTGCTGCAGACATATGTTTATGCTTACCTCTTAGGGTTGCTTCTGGCTTTGAGCTGGTATTAATACGTGTAACACGTGCAACAAAAACATTTACGGAAAAATAAATGAAATGAGAACATGAAGGATATGTGGAAGTTTCCCTATATTTATAGGGTGGTCAGATTTGGCCTCATATATGAGTCTAAACACTGTAAAAAATGAATAAAATTCAGATTTGTTTTGAATCCTTCTAATGAGGAGAATGTGTGGGGGAAAACTATGAAAACCTGCTTTGTTCTATAATAATCTGGTTGGGGTGTTAACTGATTGTATGCCTAACAATTTTTTTAAACTTGGTTCAGACTTGGAAGGTATCCTTGTTTTTCAATTGCAGCAGTAATTCAAATACTGAATATTGGACTGAACTAATGCACAGTTATAAAATTGAACAGCATATCATTTGAAGGCTGATTTGCAGGCACCCCTGCAGGGGTGTGCTCAGGATAGCCAGTCGATATAGTTGGTTTGTTTGTTACAAACTTTCCTCTACTGCCTTTTTCTTTTTTCATCCTTGTGGATGTTAGAAGAGAGGTTGAAGCGTGTGATCACTTATATGACTAGTTTTGTGCATAAGGGTGGCACTGAAATTGTGATGGTCTTGTGTCCCAGGTACAGTGTTTCCGTGCTGCTGCTGTAGGCTGTGCCAATCAGCATGCCAAGCTGGGCGTGATAATGCCAGAGCAGGTTCCTTGGGAGCAGACAGCCGGTATGCAGCTGGTGAAGGAAATGGAAGGGGTGGTGATGTGAGTGGGCAAAGAAGACTAAGAAGGGACAATGAAAGACAGGGAAGGACTGTTTCAGGGTTTAGGGCCAATCTGTTGCTTGCTCATAAGCTACCCATCTCTTCCATTCCATTTGGAGCCCAAGTCCCTCTCTTAAACCAAACATCCTGCCCCTACAAGAAGCCACCTCTTCCACAATCGTTCTCGCTTTCCATCCGAGTCAGAGGAAGGAAGAACAGAAAAGAAAAGGTAGTGGTTGGTCCATACTAAACTGAGACAGGATGGCAGGGGAGAATGTTGCTGGTAGATGGGAAGGGGCAGAGTCTTGATGCAACGTTGCTTGTCCCTGTGTGGGGAATCTTCCTCCCAAAAATGAGAATTCTGAAGGCCCTCAGGTTGAGCCGTGCCCTGTAGGCAAACTGTCCTAAGCCAGCTGTGTTGGTCTCTAAGGTCAATCTGAGATAAGTACACGTATTTTAAAAACATCATTAAAACACACAGAACACACACAAAAGCAACAAACAAACAAACTAACCCTAGATGATGCATGGGTGCAGTCAGACTTTTTTTTTTCACTGAAATAAGTCACTCCTGAAATTTGATGAGTGGAATAAATGAATGCAAAAAGATCTCAGATGGTTCCACAGGTGTCATTGGGCAAGTTACTGGTTCCGTTTGGACACAATTAGTGCCAGAGTAGGATTTCTCAGTTCTTAAGAGCTATATTCAGTTCCCCCAAACTGCGTGCTAGCCTGTATTTACTGTGCAAGTGCTGTGCTTTGGAAATTGTAACCAGTTTGATTTACTGAGTCACGTTGACCTGTTTGTCTAGCAGTATAGCAGTAAGATGTTGCAAGCTTTATGCAGCTGTTCAAAAACTAATCAAAAGAATTGAATAAATATTCAATAGAAATGAATAATAAAGTGACCTCTTTGCTTGAACTCTCAAGCTGAAACAATCGCTTTGGTATAAAAGAGCTTCTGTTAGCTCAATATCCCGTTGTTGGAAACATTTAGCTTTGAATGGCTTTCATAAAAGCCTCTGCCTAAATTATTTATTAGCTGGCTTTTCTGGTGCTTCTGTCTCTCCTGGCTTCATTTGTTTTATGGACTAAAAACTTGTTCTCGCGTTAATATGAAAATCAATTTTAAATATGTAGGTAATAAAATGTAATAAAATTCATCCCCGTGGTCTTCAAAACAGCATTCCTGAATTATATAAATTGTGAATGGTAACCATAAAGAGCCAGTCAAAAACCCTTGATAAAACATTAGTCCATGTACTTTTCTATTTGGAAAGAATAAACCTGTTTAGCTAAATTAAACTAATGATTAAACTGTTTGACATGGAAATCTGTAGCAATTCCTGGTTGTTGAAGCGTTAACCCAAAGTATCCGAATCTTTGCATGGTATAAAGAGACTTGCTCCCTCTTCCTCTTTCTTTCCCTCTGAAACAACAACTAGGGGAAAGGGCAGGATTTTTATAGGCAATTTTGGAGCTGCTCTTAAGTTTCAATATGAACATAGCATGCTTAAAACACATAAAACAGAAACCTCAGGAAACAAAAAGCAAGTCCCTTAACATTCTCATTTTGCTTTTTATAATAATGTCCAAGAATCTTCACTTAATTTGGTTATTCATGTGACTCACGTGTTGGCAGCGATCTGGTAGCTAGCAGAAGCAGCAAAGCCTTACTCTTGTATAAGATGATATTATCCTGCAAAATCAGACTGAAAACTTTGGCGTCAAGTGGGAGCTGCATTGAGACAGACGCTGGTTAACCACTCATAGGCACCACGACGCTGCATGCCTGGTGTCTATACGTGCAAACTGTGCCTGGGCATTTTGAGGGGGAGAATAATTTTTGAGTTCTGGTGGGCTGTGCTCTCAGTGTCAGTTCTTGTTGATCTTGTTGTCATGCCAAAGGGAATAACCAGTCTGTGGAAGTGGTGGTGTAGATTACGTTCTTTGTCACCTTTAGAACTATGTTCTGCTGTAAACTAAGTTCCTAGCGTTGTGAAAACAAAAATGAAAAATATTCTTTATTTTTTGTTGAGGTTTGCTGTTCAGAGTAGGAAATTACTGAGAGCTTGTTAAATGGTTGATACTCCTTTTGTTGAACATATGGGAGACAGAGCTCGCTGTTGCCAAATCGCACTTCATGAGTTCTCAATATTTCTGTCAAACATTGAGCACATACTTTTTAAGTGAGTGACAAAAGATAAAGTGGCATGAGCTCGTATAAATATAAAAAAACTTAAGAACGAACTCTTGATGCACAACTTCTGGCTCTTATGACTTCCAGCTTGCTAGATAGGCTTGCTCTTGGATGCTGTTCAGCTTCATATATTTATAAAGTTGGCTTTTTCTTCTGGAAAGATTAGTATGAAATAAATATTATTTCAATGCGTCTTCACTTAGAGGAACCTGCATTTCATACAAGTATTCTTGAAATGGTGGGGGAGATGGGGGAGACTTCAGCTTTTCTTAATTTTGAAGCAAAATCAGTATTTTATTTTAATTAATAACTTGATACAACCTAAAATACTATTCCAGCACTTCAAGCATTCTGAGCAGTTTACTCATCAGCAAGTCCTCGGTTAACACTCTGCCTCAATGATAAGATTTGACTCCTTGGGTTTCCTTCAAGTTTTGTTGCCTGCCTGCCAGCTCTCAGTGACTATCTAGGTCATTGGTCTAAAAAGAACCTAGATGCGCTTACAGGGAGGTTTCTTTATGTTCCTTTACACTTCAGGAGTCTTTATAGCCCACCTAACATGCGCTCTGAAAGAACTGCAGTTACATGAGAGTGGGATAATTTCTAAAATATAGAAGAACTCCTATAAACATGTTAGATTTTTTAAAGAGTTTGACAGTAAGTTCAGTTTTGAGACAGATGGCTATTACACATGCACTCTGTGAATAGTCTTGATTACTAGTTGTATTGTTAATAGAAATAATTGACAAAAAATACCTCAAAATAGATCTTTTATTTGTTCTTAGTGGGTAACTTGCTCTTAATTATCTTTATATAAAACTTAGGTGCAATTTAATAATGTCTATGTTCTGGTTACGAGCAAGTTCTACAATACTTTTAAGACCATAGCTTCAATTTAAGAGCAATTTTAACTTTGAAAAGGTTCCTGAGAACCTTTTTCTTGCTGTTTTAAAATGTAATAAATACAATTAACCAGAAATTTTAAATACATGTGAAAAGTAACTGCTCATCCTAAATGGCAAGCATTCAAATAATGTTAAGTTCTTCCATGTGTTAATGCCCTGATACATGAGCTCATACAGAATTTACTGTGTGCAAGATATCTTCTTCCTTTAGGCACCAAGTGGAGCAATGTATTTAGACAGCAGGGGAGCAAAAGACTAATGCAGGTGCAGCAGCTGAAACTGTGATAGCCTTTCAATTATTTTTGTTTAAATCGTTAATCTTTCTGAACCTGTGGGTTCTCAGAGAGGGCTAAACTTTGTACTTCACCAGGGTATTACAAGGTTTACTGTACAACCTTCTACTTAGCATTAATACTTACCAATGCAATTTAAAATTGTGTACGGGTATATTAAGATAGTGAGAAGAGAATGAAACGCACACAATTTGGGCAAGTGGTAAGTAGCATTTACTGCATTACCTAGATTCTTTTAAGAATTATATTCATGCAGGTTGGATTTCTTAAACCATGTTGCCTTGAAGCTGCATGTTGTTTTAAAGAAGATTGCAGGGATCTTTGTTCCATGTGTCTGCAGGCAAAGTAAGGGCCTGAGTGAAATGGTTTCACTGGGAAGTCCAAGACAGGACTGAGCAGTGAGTCTGTAGGTTTTGCACTCCTCATGGGCAACAAGAGGTATCAAAATGGAAAAGTTACAGGTTTTCTTTTATTGATGGTATCAATGCATTTGTTTCATGCATTAGGGAAGGTGCTAATTCTGGCAATACAGTGCAGCCATTCTCCAGCGTATCCCCCAGTACGGTGGGTGGGCTTGTTACCTGTGTCTTACAGTGACCTGGAGCATTAATAGGCTTGGATTGAGAACTGCCTGAATTGCTGTGAACCTGCCTCTGTCACTGAACAGCACTGCCTCAAGGATGTCTCCAAGCTCAGTTCACTACTTCCTTGGTCTGAACTTATTAACGAGAATCAGAAATGTCATCAGATTTGCAGGATTTTGCTTCCTGTGACTGCTCAGCCTTAGCTGAAATATTTAATTTACTGGCATTAAAATGTAGTAAATGGTTTGTGCCAGTTGTAATCCTTCATGTATAAAGAGCATGACTCTTGCCCTACTCTAACAGTGAGCTCTCACTGCTTTCCTTTTGCTGATTCTCTGCTCAGAAAAAAAAAATAAAATTTCTGCTGGTTCAGTGAGGGGCACCTAGCTCATCAGCAGGTCTATAAACCAGAGAAACACCATAAAGAAGGGCATGGGACCATGTGGCTCGCAGGGGCTAAGGAGCAAGGAAGGGTATTCCCCCCGTTTGGTAAGGCTGTTAAATGAAATCAGCTGCCTAGCCAGCTAGCCACACCATGGTGTGCCTTCCAGAAAAAATCTCAGATCTGAGCAATCCATTCCCAACACCTACTGTTACTCAAAGACCTATCTTATGGGAAAAGAAGTGTTCTATACATTTTACACTTTCTGTATATTAACAGATCTGAACGTTTTACTAGTTCTATTAGCATTTCTGTGCTAGTAAGTGCTGGCAACGAGATGTGGTGAATTTTGTACTTGTGTGGTTCAGGAGTTTTGTCTGTAACAAGAAGTTGAATTGCTGGATGATATATTCTGGTTCTTGTCTTACGTTAGAGCTGGAGATCTAAATCACAACACAGCTGTTTTACAACTTTCAGCATTAGTGATGTAAAGGACAGATTAGGGATGGACTTGCTGTCAGGCATCTGCGGCAATGTTTTCTTCTCATTGCTTAAAAAACAAAAATCAAACAAACTAACAAAAAAACTAACCCTGTGCCATGCAAGTTTGAATATAATAAGTTTCTTATTAATATAATCTTGGAACCCTTTTGACTAGCTTTTCATCTGTTTAGGATTTTTTTTTTCAAATGGGTTAATGCATTTCACAGATTTTGTTTCTATTACTGAGGCATTTAAACAGGGTGCAAAGGCAAAACGGTTTGACTTCTTTTAGTACTTCAACTGCAACTTTAAGAAAGTTAAAATGCTAACAATCTGCATACATGTATATAGTGTGAAATGTCTCTGTGGAGAGAACTTTTTTTCCCCAGTAGCTGCTCTGGGAATGCCAAATGACTTATCTAGCACGTGCAGCTGTACACTGTGGAGATGAGGCAATGATGCCATTCTGATACTTTGCTGGCATACCTGTTTACATGGAGAGGCTTGATTCTGTGCCGCCAACTAACCTGTATAAAAAAGCATTTCACTTTAATTTTCTACTTATAAAGTTCCTATGTGCCTACATTTTGTGCAAGAATGATACAGAGGGTATCTACAGACATGTTAGACAAGTTTGGTATTTTTATTTAAAACAACAACAACAAATTTCTAAGTAAATGTTTACAATGCAGAAAGAAAAAGAGCATAAGAGATGTTCTTTGCACATGTATCTGAACTTCTAAGGATATTGTATCACATCCAAGTAAGTGCCTGTATATAATTATAATTTGCATAAAATATTAGGCCTAGCACTGTGTGGCTGCAGTTTTCTGTCTGCGTTTTTAAGAATAATGTCAGATATTGTAAATCTAAGAGTCTCGCCTCTGAACTGTTCCTAGTCCTGTTAAATGGCAATAGAACAGACCCAGGATATCAGCAAAAGGGTAGGAGGGGAAGCCAGCACCCCAGGAACACCAAACATTGTTCAGGGGGCAAGTGTCCTTTTTGTTTTGCTTTGTTTTATATAAATATAAAATTCATTTATTGCATATTTTGTTCTGGTGCTGTGGGAACACACACAACAGTTAGTAGGCTGTTTCCTTTAAAACTCCTTTATAATATTTGAGTTTAAAATACTGTCTAAGTGTCCCTTTCTTGTCTGTAAACCATCTTATTTCAGATCACCTCTTCATTTTCCCATTTTCTCCAAAACAGACTTTCAGAGACTCATTTTGGTTTGGTCTCTGGCTAACCTGGCCATCGTCCTTCGCAAGGTGAAGGGCTGCTTTGCCATCACACTGACACTGCTCCCTCTACCCTGATTCAGGTTTCAAGAAATGACAATCTTTGTAAAGCAGTCTTTTATAAAAAGTCTATTTTAAAATCTGCATTAACACCTTCTGCTGTCTTTAGACTAATACAGGAGGAGAAAATAGAAAGAGATGGTCATTGCCGTGTACAAGTTGGCGTTTTCAGTTCTGATATAGCCTGCAAATAGCTGCTAATCCCATGTGTAATTCAGATATGACAGATCCCTCATTGTAAAATAACTTTTGTCCATCAATCTCCAGTATGCTGGTGGTTCTGTTGACCAAGGAAATACATCTTCACCATCCTTATTTATGTTTTTGTGCAGTTAGTATGCAGCTTGTGAAATTAGATATGGAGTTAAATAACAAAATTGATGTATTTAGTGACTTGTAAAAATGGTGTCCTTAACACAGTGACTTGTCCTTGTACATTTTGTACTGAATTCTGCACCTGTGTCTCAGAACGAGAGTGGTTTATTCAAAGGTAGGATTTTCTTCATGGACTCCAAAGAATAATGTAGTAGTGATTTATTTTTTTAAACCAAAATTTTTATTTCCTGCTGTCAGAGCAAACTCAGACTTTCCCTTCGCAATGCTTCAGTGCAGGATGATCCTAGAGGACATTGCTAAATCTAATTCTTGACTATCGTGTTATTTTTTTAAACAGTTTGCAATGATTTTTTTTTTAAATCTTTAACCTTCCTTGAGGACAAGGATCTTGAGAAGCATGTTAATGAAGTGTCACTTCATTCGGTAATGTTGTGCAAGCCTGCTGTACTTACCTTGGCATGCGCAAAAGGGCTCAAATGCGGCAGAACAGCTGTTACGGAAAATGGAAAGCAGGTGATCTGTAGCTGAATTAGCAGTTATTTTTAACTCCCTTCAGTCACAGTTGAAACGTATTTGCTTGACTCTATGAGAAGTGGACTACTTTCAAGGTAGTTTCATTTTAATAAAAGTCTAGCAAGGGGCATGCTAAATACATCCAGCTCAACAAAATACCTGCCTTGCTAGTGTGGGTTGAAAACCAAAGCTTTAAAGAATCATGCCTGTCATGTGTGGCTTGTCCTTGGGAACTGATGGGGCTTTAGACAGCTCTGACACTAGCAGTGTCAGATGGATTTGCTCCCTTAAAACTCCACTGTTCTCTTCAGCTGTTTGGCTTAGAATGGCTGGTTTGAAACCCAACAGTTTTAAAGCAGGATTTAAAGAAGCATTCAGGTGTTGCTGTTGAAATGCAAATGAATTTCCATCCTTCTGAGTTGCTGTCAAAAGCATGCAGGTTTAGCTTTTTTTTTTTTTTTTGTAAATATTATTGAGATAAATATACCTGAGAAAGTGGTTTTGTCCACTATGTATAGTTTTTTTTTTTTTAATTATTTTGTCAGAGCTACGAGCAACATAGGACAGTTACTCTTAAGGTCATTTATCTGAAAGTTGCTAAATAATACAATAAAATAGCTAGTTTAGGACTTCATTCCCTTGAAGTAGTGAGAAAAGCACACAATGTTCTTGAGGTTGGGTCTGCGCTGTGTTTCTGTATTCAAATGGCTGCCGCTTGTATTTGACTCTGGGGTACTGCACAGGCACCAAGTGAAGAAACCTTTGGAAAGAAAACTAAAGAACAGTAGTTTATTGGTAGCTAAAAAGGCATGGTTAGGGCCAGCGTAGCTTGCCTCCTTCCTAATCCTAAGGATTATTCATAGTTTTACAATTTGTCCATTTACTTTGGTGGGGGAAGGAATGCTCTACCAGCCTGTCGCTGTTCTTACAGTGTTTTTTATTTTGGCTGTCAAAACAGACTTCTAAATGGGGAAAAAAAATGGTACTGGAGTCATTTTTACCATATATTTTTGTTTACTTGTTTGGGGTGTGCTGGTCCTTTTGGGGTGTGAACGAGGTATGGGGTCTTGTAACCACTTATGCATCACCAAGGGGTTTTGTGGTAGTGTTTGGGACCAGCGCCTGGGGCCAGCCACACTGCCAGCCCTGTTCCTTTGTTTTAGGCAAGGGATAGCCAGGGAGCATGTTAACGGGGTGAGACTGGGAACTAGTTAGCATGTTTAGATGCAGCAAAAAGGCTGTGAGTGGGCCTGTTCTGAAATACCTTGGATACTAAAGAAAATTGTATTTGACAAGACAGGCTAACCTCTATGTAGAAAACTGGGATAAAAACCACAACTGGATAATGCAACACAAGGTAAAAGTGGCATTGAATGGCAGCAGAAACATGCAATTTGTAAAAGAAGGTGGGAGTAGTGCACAGCTGAAGCAGAACTGGGATCCATGAGTTTAACACTAAGGAATGTTTAGGGGTATGGTGGGTTATGAGGCCAGTATGAGTCAGGCACTGCCACGAAAAGGCTGAACTGGGAGAGGAATCGGAGAGGGTAGGAAAAGAGCAGCAGTAAACAGAAATATTGGCAGATTGGTGAGGGTTCTATCAAGTTCACATATCTTTCTGAGAGAAGCCAACAGAGTGTACCCAATCCTTTTAAATGTTGAATCAGCACTAGCCACTATCAGTAATTTTCATAATTTGAGTGGGAAAGGTTGGAGAAATGCATTTACAATTTCTGGTCTGACTAGTCAGTTGTCAAACAGTGTAGTGCCTTGCAGTAGAACTTTTCCAGGTATACTGAGGTCTGAAAACTGCTTATCAGCTAAGTGTGTGTGTGGGGGGGGAATAATGTCACAATACCAGTTTTACTAATATTTAACATAATGGAGGTCAATTACACTTCCATTGATAAAGTCCATGGCCACATGATCATGTGCTGTTTCTTTTGGAGAATTTTGATTTATGACTTTTCTGGCAATATGTTAATATGTTTGTGTGGGGGATCCCAGCCATGACTGGATGCTTTGTGTAGTGGAGAATTTAATTCCATTTAGGTTAATTAAAAATATATCCCCTAGTTTGGGATGTCTTGTCTTTACTTTACTTCTGCTTTCTGTTTATAAAACAGGCACTTGTTAGCTTCTTGAGCTAAGGAGCTTTACTTTCAAACTGGACAACTTAAAAAACAAACAAAAAAACACATATGTAAACTTTTTGGAACAGTCACGAGTAATGAGGATAAAACAAGGCACTGAATTAGCTACTCACAATTTGAATACCCTCAATCTGATTGAGGGAGTAGTCTCAAAGCAGCATCTATGCAGAGGTCACTTTAATACTTCATAGGTGATATTTTACTTTTATTATTTCATAAATTTGAGTGTTTAGTATCACAGCCTTAATCTGTGTAGTTCTCTGTAATTTATGAATCGTGGTTATTTTACTTACATATTTGACAAATTTTAAGATGCTTAATATTGTTGGTGGCCATCAGTAAGGATTTTGCTCTGTATGACAGTAATGACTTGGTGAAAGAGCATCTTTGTACACATTCCTCTTGGATCACTCCGTGTCAGCCAGCCTGTTTAATAGCTTGACTAATAACTAGGGAAGATGCTGTCATCTAGAAATCTTTCCTGAAATAACGTGCAATTACTATTGACTTTAAGGCAGAAACTTAACTTTACAGCTGCACCCAATGTAATGAAATGTAGCCATGTGGTGCTGGTTAGTATGTCAGGTTGTCTTCTCTATGATTTAAAAACAAGTAAATAAAAACCTTATGTTCTCTTCAGTTTGTTAGAATTTACCAGGTGTTCTAGCAATGCATTTCTTCCATGGGCACTGCAGGGTGAGGTAACTGTATTGGGTTTGTTTGGCAGCAGGGACATCATTCACCAAAAGAGCATCAGAGAGAATGTATTTAAAGCTCTTAAGGGAGCCGTTTTTCAGATCAAAACCATGCAATATTCACTTGTCTTTGTGGCTCCATTGAATTATGTGCCTTCAGTTCAGTTGTTCAATGTGTAAAGCATTTGCACTTTCTATATACTGAATTTGACATAAAATATGCTAGTTATATTCAGCATTTAACTTTTTAGAACTTTTTATATGCATATACATATATGTAAAAGTATGCATGTGGCAACAGGAACATGTTGCATAAAATACAGGTCTTGCTTCAAGATAGTATTTTTGGACAGACAGCTCTTCTAACTTTCATACAGATAATTTTTAAGAATTATCTTTAGGCTGATTCATAAGGATTATTTTTTCCTTGTATATAGGCAGAGTTTGTCAGGGAATTAAATGGTTGAGCTGTAACTCTGCTTTGTAGTTTATAGCAAAACAAACAATGTAAAATGGTTATTGTGTTTTAACAAATCAGTATTTGTCAAATGATCCATGGTAACTGTGTGCTTGATTTTAGCAAGTACAAACATGCTTGAGTTTAAACAAATTTTACCCTTAGGAATCTCAGCTGGCACGCAGGAACTTCAGCAAGCATTATTAATTCATTTATGATGCCTGTACTATTACTTCATGGGAAATAAATATGCTCCTAATTCTTCAAACAGATCCTATAACTTCACGGTTTAAAATAAATAAAAGGGGCATGACAGGAGGTATGTTTAACATGTATCTGGTTAATGCAGCAGTCTCAAGAGACCATTAATCATAATTAGTTATCTATTCTTGGGATTAAAATTAAATATAAAAACATGTTGTCAAGTTTTATGTACATTTGAAAAACTTTGTAGCAGCAACATCTATGTGCCATGACTTGTATTATAGCTACTTCATTTCACGTTAGTGTAGCCAATATGCAGAATAGAAGATTTTTTTCTGAAAGAGAAAAAACATCCACTACCCATCTTCCTTACCTGTCTGAATTGCAATGTTGGAGCATGCTGTGTCTTGTGCATTGGCTAGGGGTAGTACAGAATGCTTTGTATTTAAGATGGCAGTGCTTCGGCTGGGATCAGAAGGTTGGTTACGCATCTGAAATTTCTATGGGAAGATTAGAAGTGCAGTAATAAAATCGGGATTTTATCTCAATTTTTCTATTATGGCATTTTAAAATGTACAGCAGACATAAATGTGTTCTTTGTTTGTTTTAGATTAAAACAGGTTTGCTTGGTTAGTTTACAATGCTTTCTTTCAGTGAGTTAGGCTGAAAATGGTAGAGGACACCAGCTGACAGCCAGTTTAATTTGCTGATTCATCTGTTATAGTGATGGCTTCAGGCCGGAGCTTGGCTTCCAGATTAAAGGCTGAGAGTTGCGAAGATGCTGGGACTTGGAGGAATGTTGGTAAACTGTTGCTGAGTGAAGGCAGCAAAAGTTTTTTCTTTAAGTGATTCTAATTTTATGTTGACAGAAATCCTTCTACCTTGAACTGGCAGTCTTTTTTAGTTAAGTGGAGACAGAACATTACAAAGATACAAGGATGGAACAGCTGGATGCTAGTTAAGTTCTGCTTCCATGGGTATCTTGTGCAACAAAAAATGCAGCTCAAATAAGCTTATGTTTCATAGCAATCAAACAGTTTTGGCAAAGCCTGTGCAAGTGTCGTCTTTTCCTGGCAGACTTGCAAAATAAACCTGCTGGGTTAAATAATGAGACTAAAAGGGAAAAAATCCAGGAAATCTTTTCTTGCCAACAAGCAATCTGGAAGAGGGTTATGAGTGAAGAATTGATGGTTTCTAATTTAGAAGAAAAGTCTTCAGTAGAATTAACCCTTCTTGGAAGAAGTCTGACTCAGAAATGTTTTAAATGTGTAATTCAAATGTACAATGTGAATTTAGGAGAGTACATCTATTTATTTACATACTTATTTTAGCACTAATAGTGGAACTAGATAAATTAATTTTTATGAATTGAACAAATAGCTTTCTGTTTTTCAGACTAAGTTAGGAGAGGGTGTATTGTAATTTAAGCATTTTGTATATAACATCACTCTTCTTCCCCATAGCTGTAAATACCAGCAGGTATGCTGAAAGTTATAGGATCCAGACATATGCTGAATATGTTGGGAAAAAACATGAAGAAAAACAGGCAAAGAGAAAATGTACAGAAGATAGTTGGAAGGAGATGGAGAGAAAGCGGTTAAAAACTCAATGCACACCTTACGTTTCCCAGAGTCGATACTACTGTGTTAACAGGTGAGACTTCTTCTGTATTGCAAATTGTTGTATTTTTATTGCATTTTATTAAGTCTAGCACTTTTCAGGTAGTTCTTCTCTGGTATTTTTATTTTCTTTTTATTTGCACATGAATCAATAGTAGTACATCACCTGTCACAAGATCATAGGTAAAGGAGTGGAGGGGATTTAGTAGTTAGACAAACTTTTTAAAATATTAGGATACTGGGGGCAGGTCAACTCACAGCTTCTGAGCTTGTTGTAGCAGTACCATTTCTTACAACCAAAAGAAAAGAATTACATCCCTCTTTGTTTTAAACCTCTGAATAACTTTTGTGTTGTTGTTTAACCCAGCAAATAGCAGAGCACTGCACAGCCATTCACTCACCCCCCCCCCCCCTGCAGTGGGATGGGGGAGAGAGAGAATCAGGGGCAAAAATGTAAAAGGGTTGAGATAAAGACAATTTAATAGGATAGAAAAGGAAGGGAAAATAGTAATAAAATACTAAACAAAGCAAGTGATGCACAAAGCAATTGCTCACCACCCACTGACTGATGTCCAGCATGGTCCCCCCCACTCCAGCTAGCCACCCCACTTTGTTGTTCCACATGTGGCCAGATGCTGTGGAGCATCCCTTTGGCCACTTTGGGTCACCTGTCCTAGTTCTGTCATTTGCTCTACAACAACTAAGCAATCTGTGTGTTATCAGCATTGTTTTCATCTTAAACCCAAAACACAGCACCTTACCAGCTACTAGGAATAAAATTGGCTGTAGCCCAGTCAAAACTAGGACACTTGTGTCATTTGGAAACTTTGAAAGCTTGTCTTTGGATTCTCCTCTAAAGGTAGTCTTGTTTTTTTGATGACTTTCCATGGTGATACTGCCACAGTGAAGGGTATAAATTACCATCTTAGGCAGTCCTAATGATGTTGTGTTTCAGAAACAGGAAGGCAAATGATGATGCTTGTGAGGCTTTGAGTTTTTGGAGTAAAATTTGAAAAGGGTTTTAATTTTGTTTTTAAATAGTTAGCTAAGTCAGGAGCTGTCTGTTTTGATTCAGGTACAGTAGTTTGCTGTGTGTATTTCTTGTTCTGTTTTTACCCACACTATTGAAGAGAGGTTTTTAGATATAAAGAGAACATGAGTTTTTTTTCAGTGATCTGTGTGGCTGTGAATAGAAAGGGTCTTTCAGTGTTAATAAAATTAAATAATTCAGCTATCAAGTCATTGGTATTCTTAGTTTCTCAAAATTATATCAATTATATATTAAAAAGAAAAAACTTTTGGTGGAGCACATAAGTTACATTAGTGTAGATGTTCACTTTTTTTTCTCCCTCACCCACTTCCACTCCCTCTCTTTAAACAGACCAAATGAGATGGGCATAAAAATAACATTGAGCTCTTCCTGCTTTATCTTTCTTGGGAGTGCTATGATAAGTTCTAACTCTCATTATATCTTCCTGTAAATGTTATCTTTCATGTAACAAATGTACTAAACTTGTTCTGTTCTTCTCACTTACATGAGCTTATGATTTGCCTACTTTGCAAAATTAAATGCAGGTGTGTGTTTTGGCTAGGTGTCAGATTTTTGTGCCTTTTATAGTGGTGGGAATTCTAAATGTGTTAGACTTGTTGGATTCCTTAAAAAATAATAATTAAAAAAAAAAGCATATGGAAGAACCTGTTGAAAAAATCCATATTAAATGAAGTTATGAAGTTAGTTTAATTGAATTGTTGTACTTAAGAAAACTTGAGAATACATGCTGTGAAGAGATGAAGAGCTCAAGATTGTCTTGGCACTGGTTTACATGTGTTCTCGGTACCTGGTGGCTAAGGTTCAAGTCTGTAGCTTATAATTAAGTCTGTATTAGTCTGAACATATTGAACATCTTGAGTCTATTTCAAAGAAATCCCAAGTCATAGTTTTATTTCTACTGGAAGAAGTCTCTCTCCTCACTGAATGTTTTTACAGGTATTTCGGGTATCTTACAGATTCTAGGCAGGACACTAAGAGTGGTGGCTTATGGTATGAACTGTAGACAACTTCTTTCAACAGATATGTTGGAAAACAGTAAATGTGGAAAGCAGACTTCTTATTTTTCAAAGAAGTTGGGGACAGCCACAAATGTGTAATTTGGAAAACTGCTGAATAAATTTTTTAGCGAATTCTTTCCTTAAAGTTATGTCTCAACGAGTTGTCTGCCTAAACACTATCTCCTTGAGAGATTTTCATCTATTTTCTCTAGTATTGAGAAATTCCTCAAGAAACAGCCTTGTTACCCTTATTTTTTGATGATCAACACTTTAATAGCTTTGGATAGCAGACTTTATTTTATTTATAGACAGAACTTGTTTTGTAATTGCCATTACATTAATTTTGGTTCTCTCGTTATTCCAAGAAAAAAGTGACTTGATTCTGGCCCAAACTTCCTTTCATGCAGGTTTTTTGACATGTATTTTTTGTTTGTTTGTTTTATTTCTCTTTATTACTAGCTAGATTGTGTTCTCTTGTCAATTAGTCTTTTTTAAGTAATTCCTCTGTAAATGTAAGCTGGCAATTACACCAGGATAGACACAACGTGTAATTGCACACTTGGTAGTCTTTCAGTTCACTCAAGCTGACTGTAGATAGATTTTCTTTTTGTTTCCAGACAAAGATATCTTACAAATAAATACTTATGTATATGTGCTTATGTGTAAATATATTTATACAATATTATAAATATTTGTATTTGTCCAGGTTATTTTTATGTATTTGTGTGTGCATATGTGGATATGCATCCAGATTAATCTGAATCATACATAGTTAAGCACTCAATACTGAGATGTATGTAGCAGCTGATCTTTTGTAATAGCTTCATGTTACTGCATCCTTTATTTATTTATTATTTAATAAACTTACTTCATCAGCTTCTGCCAGGGAAGGGAGCACAGCTGCAGAGTAGCTGTTCCTCTCCATGATGACAGTATGTTCTGGCTAGTTTATCATTCAGTAATGAAGTTGTTAGTTATTTCTTATAAGCAACCTTCTGTCTTAGATTGTCAGACTGATGTTTGTTTGTAATGCGGGTTTATTAATTCCTGTTTTAGTAACAAACTATACTCCAATGTTACAGAGGAACTTCTCTTCAGAAAATGCTGTATCATAGTAGCTACAAGGTACAACAATTTATAATTAATACATACCCTTGGCATGTAGCATATTACTACCGTTATATATAAAAATTACTTTTAATGGAAAGGTGCCTAACTGTTAATGTCAGATGGGGAAACAGAGGAAATGCAAAACTTCAAGTAGTTAATAGGATTCACTCCTCTAAAGCAATTCCCTTTTCAGTGCATGCTTTCCAAAATGGATGGACCATGGCCTCTTGTGTGGCTGTGTACAGCACGAGCTGTGTTGTGCTGAGCAAATAGCTGCCTGCCAATGATCTTGACTGTTAAACGTATGGAATTGGGATCCTTTCCTCTGCAAAACAGTGTTAAACCATAGTGTGAAAAATAGGGTATGTTCTATGTAAAACTAGATATCCTCGTCTGCTTGCCGTTACTACTTCTCCTAGTCATCATGTAGGAATGAGTAAAATAAAATAAGCTAACGGCAGAAGACTTGTACGAGTATAAAGAATAGGAAAGTTATAGATCATTTTGCCTTACAAGTTTTCTAGCTAAAACCAGGAGTGCTACATCTGCGGTTGTCAGGCTCCCAGCTGTAGCACTGCTTTCTTGAATGCCTTTGTTTTGATGAAAATAGCTTACCTTATTTTTGAAAAGTTCTTGCGTTTCTGCTGCTGATTCCTTTACTGAGTTTGTAGTGCCTTTTCTTACAGTTTATTTTTTACAGAAACGCTTGTTTATAGTGGTTTGTTACTAGAGGATAAGAATTGATAGAAGCCTGAAATTGAAACTCTGTCTGTATCTAGGCCTATTTAAGATGCTCAGTTATGATGGAATTGGTCCTTTCAAAAATGGAAAATGCTTAATGCTACATCATCATAATGGTTTCCCCCACTTTTACTCCTCTCCACTTTCTGATTCTTTCAAAGTAATTACCATAGCACTGGCTGGATTGCTGCTATTTAGTAGCCGAAATGACATTACAGAGTTAGCGAGCATTTTAGTCAGGTGGAGTCTGCTCTTTTGGGCAGCAAAGCGCTATGTAAGTCCACCACATCCTGTTGATTCATCAAATTGCACTTAGTGCTAATGTTGTTACTCATGCTTCTGGAATTTAACAAAAATAACTTAACAAAATTCCTTGATGATTGGAGTTCTATTTAAGAATAGAAGTAGAAAATAAAATTTAGATTTTAGATTTCTGCTGTCTTCCTTCTGTGGTATTCATCCCGGTTACTTTAGCCAGCAGGCTGGCATTAAAATAGGTCAACAGAAGGGAGAGGGAAAAAAGGACTGGTGGATCCTGAGTCTTTGTTGAAGAGGTGCAGAACCACACCTATGATCATCACTGATTGAAATGAAAGCTGCGTTGTGTTCACTAGATAGATTTGCCAGCTGGCAATGTACAATGGGCTTTTCTTACTTTTTTCCCCCCAAACTTGGCTAGTAATTTTATTTAAAAAGAAAGAATAAAAATCTTATTTCAGAATACAAAAGAAGCTTCAGAACCTATTTAAATATATATTTTTTTCTTTTTGAAAAATCATATTATTGCATGGATAACTGTTGTACATTTACATTCTGAAACTTGAGTGCTATCTTTGCTAATGGCTGATGTAACGATGTCTCCTAAATGCTTCAGATGACCAGAAAGTATTAACCAGTATATCTGAATTGGAAAATTACTGATATCTAGTAGTTTGCTTTTTCCACTTTGGTTGTTTCGCAACAAAGTAAGGAAATTGAGATAGAAATATAGACATACTCCAAAACAGCTGGTATAATTAGAAAACTGAAATTTGATCTCAGTAGCGCTCTAACTTGTATATACAACCATACTGGTTTGCTACTATTGCTAAGTGAAAAAAAAAAAAAATGTTCCTGTAGTCTTGAACCTTGTTTTCAGTCAAAGAAGAACAGAACAAAAAAACACCTAATATGTGTTTATGTGGAATCCATGCAGTCAATGGAAGCATTGAAGTCAACAGTTATTGATTATTTATCTAATCCTGGGATTGTAATTTGTGGCTCCTAAATTTTCTTCCTTATGTATATATTTCCCAGAAGTAGAATTCTTAGAAAATTTTCCAAATGTTTATTTTTTAAAAAAAGTCATTTTTCATTTTCTAAATGCTCATTCTTAAAAAGACGTTTATTTACTTATTTTTATTTTTTTATTTTCCAGACATATTTTATTTCTGTTTTGCAATATTGAAGTGTGCATGTAGGACAAATGGTTCTCTCCAGCTTTTTGGCTTACATCTTTTTATTGATGATAGTTGTGGTGTGACTCGAAATGAAGGTTTGTAAGAGATCATGCAAGGTGGTGTTCTCTGTGTGAACATTTGGAGGATAAGCTAGCCATTCATCAAAGTAAATGGTGTGTGTACTCCTGAAGTGGAAGTAAAAGCATGAAGTGTAATAATATGTTTCATGTTTTTTTATTACCTTTGGAGGTCCCAGAATGAGTCTGTTTTAAATTGCAAATTGTTCAGGTAAAAAACAAACAAACAAAAAACAAACACCAAAACTGTACAGATAAATTTGACAATCCTTTAGCTGAAACTTCATTGACACACCATGCTTCCAGATATTATAGATTAAAAGAAAAAATAAAAAGGATTTTAGTTTTGGTTTATAATTCGATATTCATTTTTTGTTGAAATATAAGCATTGAATTGAATATTCAATAAAAGAAGTGTTTTGTATAGGTTTTAACAGAAACCTAAAGGTTTATAAGCCTAAAACTACTCCTTTTGTTTTTAAATCTGTTGTTCTGAAAAAATATTAAAATTAAAATATTAAATAGCTGGTATTTTCATATCTAGAAGTTGAATGGGAACTTTTTTTTTTAATTAGCTTTGCCATTTATTCTTTATTTTATTTTAATATTTTTGTTTGGCATTCAAGGGAGCTTAACAATTGAATTACAGTTGGATGAAATTTATGCTGTGTTATTTCAATGTATGCCAAATGAAATAGAGTTCTAAGTGAACATTTGTAATGTGCTCATCAGACTTCAATTTAAATGCTACTTATGACGTGTGCAACTTTGTGATTTTTATATCACCAGCTTGTTGAATGATAGGAATCTCACTTCTTTTTAACTTTTATTACACGGAGTTTGGTTGTTTTCTCTGTATAGTAGAAATACTTGTAAAACTGCATATAGTTCCGGGAGAGTGGATGAACTTAGCATGTAGAATCCTTCAATATGAAGATGTATGTATGTTTTTGGGCTTAATAGGTGACGAGCATTCTCAATAGATACTCAGTTATATTCAAGAGCTTTCATAACGAAGAGAGGAAAAAAATAAACCCGAGCAGGGATAGAGAACAGCTTTAATTATGGTCAAGATGAGCAATCTCATCAGAATAACAGCTAAGCCTGAGACATCAATAGCTCAATGAATATGTTCATTTGGCTAAGTTGCAAGTCAGATTTTCCAGGTAATGTAATTTCATGGTACATCACTTACTCAGTTTATTCTACTACCTTCATAAGCATTTAATAGATGTATAGTAACTAGTACTTATGTAATAGTTATTAACTTGTTGATAACAATATTTCTTCTACATTTCAGTTTTACAGGTACCAGTACAGTGGGAAAGAGAAGCATGAGTCCTATTCAGGAAGAAACTGGTTCTGATGATATGGAAGAGGGAGAAGATCCAGAATACAACCAGATAGACTCCTGTGCAGAGCCCCTCCCAGATAGTAAGAAGAGAGCCAAAAAGTTCAAAAAGATCAAGAAAGAACAAGTTCCAGCAGGTAAAAGCAATGTTCTTGCTCATGACTTTGTTTTGTTTGGAATTGCCCTAGGCCTGAACAAAATTGAATTTTTCTTTAATGTCTCAACTTTTCTGAGACTTCTATGAATGTAACACAGTAAGTCAGTGTTTATAAGTTATTTTGCTGTGAGTTATTTAAACTGGAGATGGCATCAAAAAGCTAAAGCAAAACAAAACAACTGAGACAAACTAAAAGAAGCAGTATTTGATTTCTTGCCTACTTTCTTCCTTAAAATAAAGCTCTTTGAATATTTGTAGCTATTTTTAATTTCTTTTTTTCTTTTATGTGACTTTATTGTTATGCAAAATCAGATAACTTTATCAAAAACAAAACTGAAAGAATTCTAGAAGTAGGACTCTAGAGTAGATCCTATTAATTCAACAAACTTTTATCACCAGTCATAAGACTAGCCTGATGTAGACCTTTTCACTTAAGATTAATTAGATGGAGTCATAGCATAATTGAATGCCTGCAGCTTGATCTGCAAGATGTGTCATTAAACTGTTGTTTACAAATAAGTCCATTGTAATAAAACTACCTGCTGCCTTGAAAGCTAATATATGTGCCCTTTTAATTAGCACTTATATATATTAGAACTTATACTGTATATCTTGATAACATTGTACTAATTTCCCTTATTCACAGTCATTTGTGAGATTAGTTATTTAAGTTGAAGAACAAATGCCATTTCTCACTGTGGTCAGATTGTTATCTACCTTTACAACTAAGCCAAAACTTTGACAGCCAACCTGCCTGCCCCTCCAGCACAGTGCCACCCTAGAACATCTCTTGAGAACATGTTGGCTTTCTGGGACAATTCAGTGAAGCAGTAAGCTGCCAGATAGGTGCTGATATACCAGGATTTTAACCTTCAGTAGGCCTTTTAGATTTTTGAGCTTTTTGCATTTATGTATCACGTAGCTGTGCTTTTATTTCTGATATGAATTGACAATATGGTGATGAAGAATGAGAGTTATTAAAATCCCTTCCAAGCATTTTGGATGGGTGTGTAACAGTCACCCTTAACAGTTCTTGCAGTCTAACGTTTTCTGAGTAAGCCTACATTTGTTTGAAAGGTTACTGGACTGTGAGCAGTTCATTCACATTTCATGAACTGTTAGCTGTTGAAGCTTGAGGAATCTAACTTTCAGGAGATACAGATTTTGAAAAACAGAAGAAATTGTAGACCTCTGTAAAAGTGTCAAAATATGGATTTGCCTGAATGATTTTTTTCTTTATTTTTATGTATTTTGCAAATTTTCTATTTTTTAGCCTTGTTTAGGATTCAAGATGTAAAGATTGAAAATCATTAGTGTTTCTAATACAAAATATAAATTCAAATAATCTTTTTCTTACATTCTTAAAACTGTTAGGATTTATAAATCAATATACATAATGTTCCGTGTGCATTTGACCATAATCTTTCTGGTTTTTATTTGCTTGAAGACTTTTCACCTAGGTTGTTGGATAATTTTGCTTTGTTTTTCAGACTTTAACACTGACATTTTTCTAGCCAAAATACCATTTAATTGTTTGTCTGGTTAAATGCCAATAGGTGACAATCAGGTGACTATTTTTCACCTTATATTTTTGCAATGTTGTACAAATTACTGCAGTCTGGAAAAAAAAAAAAAAAGGGGGCGTATGTTGAAATCAAATAACCTTAGGTCACGTGAATTTAAACCACAAAGTAATTGATTTCTGTTGATCTATTTGTTGTTGATTCTGTTTGAACTTGTTAGCAATTTCTTTCAGAAAATTTTATTTGTTCTTTAGTGTTTGACTGTTTTTTTCCAAACAAGTTGAACTTTTTTTTAGTACCCAGTGATAAACAGTCTGTTGGGTTCTCTTCATAAATATTGACTTGCAAATAACATATCTGAAGCCTTGCTATAGAGAAGAAAATTTGTCATTTGTATGCTTTGAAAGAATCAAAAGATTGTTGATCTTACTTTTTATTCTTTTTAGTGTTTGTATATTGAAATCTTTAACACATGACTCCTTTTTTAGGAAGCTTCACAAGTAGTTCCACTAAAATTTTTGAAGTCCCTGAAACATGGTAGGAAACAACTGCCTGAACAAGTGGAATTGATTGAAAGAAGTTGAGAGAATACACCTCCTGGAAGCCATACTTTATTTAAATAAAGTGGTGTTAACAAAGCAGTATGTGTCCTGAAAATCAGTTTAATTCTTTTAAACTGTTTACTGAACAATCACTGTCAATTTTACTTGTGCATATATTAACTAGTATATGATTCTGTTGTTGATCATGTGAAATCCTTGCTGTCGTAAATGATGTTAGATTTAAGAAGCAAGACTAAATGTATTTTGGTCACCTCCTTTAGCATGCTGGCTATGAAATGCACAAAAAGACCTGGCACTCTGATTTTGTGCTAGGCTGTCTGCTGTGCTTGAGGGGACTTACCACAAATGTCCTAATCTTTAGATATTTTTTCAAGCAACGTCAGTATGCTGTCAGCATTCTTGATATAGGTAGAACTGCAGTTTCACGTATTGCTTTCTACCAGTTACTTTATCTGGATTTTTTTTTACTTTTTCATTCTGTACTGCCTCCCTCCACCCCCAGTGCAGCCAGTGTTCCTCTAAATACCAGCTTTACACATACCATATCCTTTTAAAATAAATATATTTAACTTATGTGCTCCTCAAACATGAATATCCTGGTGGGAGGTAGTTTTTGTTTGTTTTCACTCTTAAGTCTTGATCTATTTCTTCCCTCCATCTTCCCCAGCTTGTGGGGTTTTTGTAAAAATGTTTTTTTGATACCTGTGACAAACCTGCTAACTGCACCAGCCCTTTGTTTAAAAAAGATCCACATTGGTAGTTTTCAGAAAATGTTTGATATTTAACATTTTTGTATCATGGAAATAAAAACAAAAGATGTATTTCCATAAAGTGAAAATTAAAGAAATTTTCTTAGGAATTTATTTGTTTTATTTATTAGCTTCTGAAATGTTTTTCATGTGTTCTTGTTTTGCTAAGGCATAATGTGACACTTTTTAATTTTCAAAATGATTGCAGCCTGTGACTAGCAGACCCTTTGGGTCCATGGACTACTTTCAAGATACTTGTGAATTGTAATCAGGAAAAGCAAACCTGTTATAATATGATACAAATTGCTCTGCATTTCCCTTGGAAAAGAGTATCAGAGTTCTACAAATCAGCAAGTTCAAAACATTTCTTTGGAAGAGTGGTTTAGAAGTGGTTAAGAAGCTGTCACTGGACTGTATTTACATTACAGTGTGAATCACTGTCACTTAAACAATGCAGTAACCTGCTTGAAGGTATGGCATTTTTAAATTATTTTTTTAATGATTGGAAGAACTATCTTGAACTTGCATTGCAAAAGGAAAAATAATCTAAATTCCTCAAATGTAAAATGTTCTATTTCTAACCTTGGAACTGCCTGGAGTAGTAGAATTAAGGGTGGTGTGGTTTTTTTGTTGTTGTTTTGTTTTTAATAGCAGACTAATATCACATTTTTACATAAAAATGTGGGAAAGAAGACTGTTACTAGTGATGCAAGGGGAAGTTAGTAACTGAGCTCCTCTGTTCTCAAGGATCCAGAGGCTCCTCATCTCTAAAACTCAAGTCTTAAATTGCTTTTGTCTTGAGTATCCAAACCTACAAAGAAACTATGAATTCAGTTCTCCGAATGTATGCAGTAGTTAAAACAAACAATGTATAAAATGAGTCATCTCCATAAGAGATAAATAACATATTACAGAGTCCTAACCAAATGTTGAGTTTATTTGCTATACATCCTAAAGAACTGGCATAATGTGTTTTTGGGAGAGCTCAGTGTTATGATGTCGAAAGGATACAAAAGCATTTAAAGGGACTGCCAGAAATACCCAATAAGATTACAGCTCTTGAACAGAGACTTGCTTTTGAGCCTTCCACTGTTGCAGAGGATCAACCTGAAGCCTTTATCTTGAGGCTATTAGAATCTGTCTGGCACTGACTTCAGTATTGAACAGCAATACTTACAAACCAGCATGGGAACGTCTTAATTTCATTACAATATAGAACCTTAAATGCTTTATTTTTTTTTTTTTCCTCCAGAGCAGGCTAGGTATATACTGTGAACCAGACACTACCACTACACTAGAAATAGACACTACCACTATTTCCACCCTTTTCCCTACCCTGAATAGACATTTTAGAGAGCAGGATGTCATTTATCTCTAGGTATATATAATACCCCTTAAGAAAATACTATTTTGTTTTCTAGTCCTGCCATACTGTTTGATTTTATGAGGTAACACCTAGTTAAACTAATAAAACATTACTGGATTGGTACTATGGTATTTCTACTACAAAGTTTGGGTGGAGAACAGTCAGGGACAGATGCTGTTGTAAGGAGGAACTGACCCTATTGATATTGCATCAAAACTCATGCTGTGGTTTTTAGTATACTTGCCCTTCACATTAAATCAAATCACTAATTCTAGCAGGAAAGGAATGTAGCTTCTTAAATTAGATCCACGTTTGTTTCCTAATGTATGTTTAAAATATGTGCCTAGAATTTGCGTTTGGTGTTGGTTGTGGTGTTTCTCAAAAACAAAAACAAAAACAAAATGTCATCACTAGTCTTTGTGGCTACAGTCTTCTGAGTTGTAATCTCTAGGGTTTTATGTGCTATTACATGACTTGGGAGGTATGATGAGGAATCCTTCGGACTGCTTCATTATGAAGCTGGAACAGCTGGAAAGTTGCTGAGAGGCTATGTTTTGGCCTGGTAAGAAGTCAGATGTGATTGTCATATTTTGATAGTTGTTTTTTTTTTTTTTTTAAATTGATTTCCCCTTTTCCTCCAGTGGAAAGGGGGGAGCAAATCCCATGGATCGTGTTCGGTTTTGGAGCCGTTCGTTTGCTTTTTGTTTGGAGGAGCACCAATAGCTATACTTATTTCCATGTCCTGCTCAGTTGTCCAAGTCAGAACCAAAACAGGCTCAGGGCAGAAGGAAACCTCTATTCCGTCACTGATTTTGGCAGCTGGATGGGCAGTATGGCCTCCATCTTGCCCTGAGGGTTGGGGAGTGGCACCCTCAGTCCCACCTCTCCCCTCAGCAAGAGGCAACAGGCCAGGGTGAGGGTGAGGTGAGTGTGGCACCAGCCACCCTCAGGATTCACGTTTCTGCTTTTCAGTTGTATAAAATATCCACTATTTATCTTGCTGTTGGTTGTACTGAGGTGAAAAATTTTCTTCATCCAGTGGTTGGGGGCTTTGCTGTAACTGTGGCTGTCCTTGCTTGTGGTGAGTTTGGGAGCAGCTGTTACTTGGCAGTGAGGGAAGGAGCTGGGGAGCTGTGTGAAGGCCAGGGCAGGGGGGACGCTTAGCTGGGTGTTACAAACAACAGTATCTAGCATTGTTGGAAATAGGGATTGGAGAAAATGATAAATTTCATTGAGGAAAATGAGGACACTTCATGATTAATGCTGAGGTGAGAAAATGAGAACTAGTGGGTATAGACCTGAACATGAGAAGAAATGAGGAAATGGTGTCGTGGAGAAACATGAAGAAAGCAAGTGAGGTAGGTGGGTTGAAATCCTGCCTCTTTAGAGGGGTCAGAATGTGCTTGTTTGACTGAAACTTGAACTTGACAATGATTGTGTATCAATTGTGACTGAATGCTTCTTTGTTTGAATTGAAAAGCAAGTTAAAACTGTACTTAAATTGATTAACTTTCAAATCAATCTCAAGTATTTATGGTTGACCAGTATTAGCTTGTATTGGAAAGCACAGGATTGACATCAAGGAATATGGTAAGTTCATGGTAGATGAGAAATAGAGAAAAAAGGGAACTGTATAGCACAGTGAAAGGGAAGAGCATGGGTGTCCCTGCAGCATGGATTTGAAGAGGGACAGGTAAGAGAGAATGAAGCCTGAGGGAGAATTAACATAACATTAACATTTCTAGGAGTAGCATTAACAAGTAATGTTAACATTTCTGAGTGCAACAGCCTATTTTTGGTCTCAGTTTTGAGCTTGTTTTGGAGTAAAAATCTAAAGGTTGCAGAGGATTTAGATGGAGGACTAAATTAAACTTATCCATCTAGTGGAGAAGTGGAGAGAGAGGTAGAAAGCTAAAACTTCCATTGATTGTGAAAAAAAAATATATATATATACATGTATATATATACACACATGTATATTTATACTTAAATATACATATATACATTCTTACTCCTTTTGTTCTTCAAACTTTTGAGTTCTGTCATGGTGCCCAGAAAATGTCTGGTCTCCTGGATGTGCTCTGTATCTTTAAATCATGGTAAATGCAATGCAATGCAGGTAAAAATGTCCTCTGTGCTCAAGCTGCAGAGCAAACCCTTGAATGCTCTTGATAATCAAAAGTTACTGGCTTCTGAAGTGTTGAGGCTATTGCCAGCTCTCCAGATGTGTACGCTGAAGATTCCTTAAGTTACTCCACAGTGCATTTAAACAAGCAACTGTGTATTAATTTACTAAATGTACTATTGTGTCTTTAAACTGAAACTGAGCTAACTTTATATGTTTACAGAGATACTGCCACACCTTCACTGGATGAGAAGCAATAGATGGTGGGGTAGGCTGGGATTTATAGGGTCATTATACATGTAATAAAGATATATGTATTTTTTGCTTTAGTGAAGCTCCTTTAAAAAATAAAAATAAGTTAAATAAAATTCTATGAGAATCGTTATTGGCCATGAACATTATAGCAGATCATGGGTGGGTCACAGCTCAAGAACTAATTTGGAATGCATCTATTTGTAAATATAGTACAGAAAACATTCAATGAAACTGACAAGCTAGATTTCCCTGTCCTTATATTCTTTTTTTTTTTTTTGAAAATGACTGGGAGCTGTACTCATACATGAGCAGTCTTTAGTCAATACATTCTTGCAAATGGTTTTTTGTTTTATTACTGGAGTCACTTTATATGATCTGTTGATTACTTCAAGCTCAGCCTTTGAAGTTGGCAAATCCATTTAAAAGTCTCAAAGACACTTGGTACTGTTATTGTGGTGAGAACTGTTTTTTTGTTTGATTCTGAAGTCTCTAAAGAATTTTCTCTCAGTAATGAGTCTGTGTTCATATGTATGTGTTATTTATGTATACATTTATGTATACATCATTTAGCTTAAACATCTGTCTTTCTCAAATGTGATTTTACACTTAGAATGTTCAAAGAAGACTGAACATGTGTGTTATCAGTTATCTAATTATTTTAAAATTAGAAGTTAGATGACTTCATTAAGGTCTGCTTCCTATTCTTAAAAAGTAAATCTGCTGCAAACATATACGGAATGCATGTCTGTAAATCTTCCGTTCTAATTTCTTGTGTTAGGGGAAGTTACTTGCCACATTCTCAATAAAAGTGGCGCATATTTGCAAATAATTACACAATATTTTAAAATTGTCCCTCTATTTTTTTGGAAGAACTCTGTTTTAACCTACACTTTTAATTCTCTCATGTGCTAGATTTAATTTCAGTTATGGTATTCTTTAATGTACTGTTGAGAAACTGCAAGTTGTCAGTAGCAAATTTTCACTATAATGGCATAGAGCTACCGAAAAGAGAAACAATAGTTCAGTTGCCTGGTCTTATGATAAGCATCATTTTCAAGTAATGCAGTGTTATGAAGAGATCATTTACCAGAGAATTTTACCTCAATTTCACAAGAGTCCCTCACGTATAGACTAGTAACTCTGTTAGATTGTACCATAATTTGTTGTTTGTTTAAATAATTGTTACTGAAAAAGGATTAAAGAATGGAAATGGTGGTTCCAAATGATCAATCTGGGAAGTAGTTGCTACAAAGCAGACCGTTTAGTACAAAATAGATGAAAAAATAAATAATCCTGTCATATTGTAATATGTGGTACATGTGTAGTACGCTAGATAGGAAATACCACGTTATGTTCATAGTCAAAAGCCTTCAGCTTAAAACTCTATTAGTTTATATGTAAATGTAAACTGAGTCCTGTTGCAAGCCAAATTTACAGAAAAGATTGCTGCATTTACAGATTGTTAGTTGAAGGTCAGTCTCATAAGGGCTGTGCCTAAAGTAAAAGATTTAGTAGCAGAATTACTTGTTCAGTAACTTTTTTTTATGCTTTGCTTTGTATGTAGAAAAAGCTAGAATTATACTGAATATAAATAAAATAATGAAAGAATATTTTAAACTCGCACTTCACAAATACTTATTTGCCTTAGAACTACTCTTAAAGACATTTTTAACACTTGTGCTACTGGCAGTGTAATATGCTGATTATGAGTGCCATCTCATACTAAAATCTGAATTTAATATAGTTCATCTTAAAGACTTTTAGCAGCTATACAACCTTTTTAAGAAACTTCTAGGGTTTCGTAAAAGACTTATTGGGTTTGTAAAAAGACTAAAAAATGTAATGATGTTCAATTTGATATATTTTCATACCAGTAGCACTGTAATATTATCGAAGCAGAGCTATTTTTTCACCTTGGAAGGAATCTGTAAGAGAGGCTTCTACATTTACTGCTTTAACACGCAGAAGTCTAATATGTAATATGTTCCCCCCCCCGAGGAAGGAAACAGCACTGTTTTTATGGCAAAAAAAAAATAATAATAAAAAATGCTGTATCATGAGAGGAATCCCATCTATACTCTGACAGTTTTCAGACTTGATGAATGCACTAACTTTTAGATCTGTTTTAAGAGAGAACTTGCCTGGTTTCTTTTTGTGTATATGGTATGTAATCTTGGGGTATGTGTGTTATAAGCAAGAGGTAAAAGCTTTTGTATGCATGTTCCAGTTGCTTAAAAAGCACCTTTCTTAATCTGTCTTGCCAACATATGCACTCAGACCAACGCATTTTAGTGGAAAAGGAGTTTTTCTATCAGTGGATGGTTCTCAATCTAGTGTGAATGTTTTCCCAGTTTAAATGAGTTTGGAAAGTTCTGTCGTCTGCAGCTGTACAGGAGTTCAGATGAGACAGAGTTGTAACATGCTCTGAATTCCAGTTCCTTAAAATAAAGGTAGTTCCCTGCCTTCCTTCCTATGCATTTTAAGTTAATACATACTAAATCTAACTATGGCTGACCACATCTATTTCTATTTAGTAAAATGCTTGCAAGTGTTAAATTATGTTCTTGTCCCTCAAATAGTTTCCTGAAAAACATACACATGAACATTACCCTGCTATTACTTTGGGAACTCTTGGAAAATATTGAATTTTTACACCACATGTAGTTCTACTTGTGTGTGTATTTCCTTTATTTATAGGAATAATATTAGGATGAAAATACTCCTGTGTCTGGGACACAGAGTACCATTTTAAATTTAGGTAGGCTTATGGTTTAGGGTAGATTTGTTATCTGTAATCAGTATTTACATCTCCATTACTCATTTTTGGCAAATACACTTCAGCTTGCTTCCCACTGCAAGAACTGAAATTTCCACTTCGTTTTGAAACTGCAGTCTCTTTTACCTTTCCCAGTCTGTTTTATGACTCCGGCAATCTGTGTATTCTCAGTTGGTGTATTAATGGATAGAGCACTCCATTTCCACATACAGAATATTTACACAAAATGGAACATAAAATTAATAATCTGGCAAGGTGACTATTTAGTGTACTGCAGAAGATCATGGAACCAACTTGTGGCTGTTCAGCCATTCCACCATCAGTGCAAAGGAATTCCTTCAAGCCAACGCTGAAGGCTCTCACAAACTGCTCATGTAACACCCTGAAGAATGATATATTGTCAAATATTAGATAAACCAGATAAAACTAGAACATTTTTTTTTCCTTGAAGGCTGAAGAGCTAGCCCAAAACAAAATCAAAATATATTAAAAGAAAATGGACAATAGGTGGTTTTAAGAGAAAAAGAGTTAATTTGACCCTTTCTCATAAAGAAAATGAAAAACAGGTTTGTTCCCCTACTGTCCAGATCATGTAGGTTTTGTCCTTGGGTAAAGAAAAGTGCACAACTTTGTCCTACTCTGCAAATATTTCTTCTCTAGAATTATAAAGATACTAGCAGTGGTGCCAAATTTTATATCAGTGGGTCAACTTTGATAAGGTCATATTTTATAATATAATTTTTTGTCCCAGACATCAGATTTTCAAGGTAGCATTGCTATTCTATAGGCCAAGTTTTTCTGTTTTTCTGTTATTTTTTGTTTGGTTGGTTGATTTTTTTTTTTAAACTAAACTCACTAGATTCAGTTGTTTGGAGTTGAAAATGTTGGTGAGAACGCTTGTCTAAATATGAGGTCTTAAACATTATATTATAAAAAAACAGACTCCTACCTGTTTCTGAGAAGTTTGCGAAATGTAGCACGAGAATCACCTATTTATTTTAGATTTTTTTAAATTAAAAACATACACAGGATATCAATAATGATAAGTTAATCAGTTGATGCAATTTTGAGTACCTGTGTACATTTAATATTTTCTAAAAAAAATTGAAATGGTTGTGCAAAACGTCACATAAGCACTGTTCAGTCATGGCTAGGAAAAATGACATTAAATGTGGCACTAAATTGAGAAAATTAGGGATAAAAGTGTTTTCTTTTGTTGTTGTTCAACATGAAACAGTTTTATTAATCCTGCCTGTAGTTGTTGAGTACTCATGTAGTTGAACCACAGGATATAGGTGCCCTACACTGGAGCAGAATCATGGCTGCTATTTAGGTGCCTTATGCCCTTGTCAGAGGGAGTTATACAATGTCACTCAAATGTTCAGTAACTGGTTATAAGCATGCAGAAGTCTAGGAAGCTCTACAGTTACTACTGATTTCCCGTGGCTCTTCTATTAAATGTCAGTCACGTGGTATTTATATCAAAAGTCTACAAACTATCTACATTTTTTATTCTCAACAGTCAATTATTCAAACAAAGACATTAGAACATGAAAGAACCAAATTGTTTGTATTACACAAATTCCTCCTTGCTTCTCTGTGCATTCCCAGTAAGGTGAGCACCTCACTTAATTTCAGTTTGTGAAAGCGAGCAATATTTCCTACCAAGCAGTCCACTAGCTTTACAGCCTGCGCGTTTCTTTCAGACAGCTGGAATGTTCTCTCTCTATGTCTCCCAGTTTTCTGCTTATTTTTTCTGTTCAAAGATAATTACTCAAGGTGTTGTCAGATTTTGGACATTGAGGTTTCACTTCAAGATGTGTGTCTTGTTCGAGACAACTTTAGCAGTCATCTTTTAACACCATGTTCTATTCCTATTCTTCTTTTTTTTTTTTTTTTCCTTTAAACTTGGTTCTATTGCAAGACGCATCCTAAAAATAAAATACAAAACCGAGTTGTCAGAAAACTGAGTTGTCAGTTTTGTAACCATTTGATGACTGCCATCAGATGGATGTATGACATCAACAGGAAGAATAAGGCCAAACATTGGGATGTCAATACTGTGAGAAACAACAACAGAATAAATGAACTCTTTGGCCCCTAAGGCTGACTGAAGCTGTGTTTGCTAGCAGTACAACTGTAGAAACTTCTGGGCAAAAATAGCAGGAAGCTGTTCCTCATCTAGTATGCTGAGGAATTTCAGTGCTAGCTAACTTGTGTTCAGCAAACTTTTTTAATGCTAAATTATATTTGCATTTTAAATGGATTTAGAGTTGTGCATGACATAATGGTCAGACAGTTTTCAAGTTTTGTCTGAAGAGAAGTGAATTGCATTATAAGTTTAATATTGTCTAACCTAGAAAAACAAAAAGGTGAAAGTGTTTTCTGTAGTGAGATGTAAATACAGGGACTTTTAGCAGATGAGAAAAATATGCAAGGCTCTCATTAGCTTTTGCATTTTTTCCATTGCTGTTCTTGCTCTGTATATGCTGAACATAACAGGCAGATGTGTTTACTTCATAGATTAGAAGAGCCCTACTGAGATATGTCCATGTCCAAAATAAAAAATCATCAAACTGGATTTTCCAAGCTTCTGGTGCAAGCAGCACAGAGTGAGAGCTGCAGATAACAAACTGTCAGGGTACTGCCACATCCCAATCTTTTATTTTATGGAATAGAAATCAGAATGAATGATCATAAGAGCAAATCTGAGTTATGCCACTGATGCCTCTGGGTGGGAAGATCCATCTTACGTGCTCTGGCTGTCTTTTAGGTAACTTAAATTAGTACTGGAAACTGGAATGGAGAAAATGGCTAATATTAATAAGTTAAAGCATCCAAATTCGTAGATACGCAGTATCTGCTTAATAATAAAACCAAAGCAGAAACTTAATGCTTATAAAATTCCAAGTATCCAAACAGAAGAACTGGAGAATTTACATTGTTGAGTTGAAGATATTGAGTGCTTTATGTGTCTTTCATTAGAAGAAAGTAATGGCATAGTGATTAAATAATATCACACCACATTCAAAAGCACAGTCTTCCATTCCCCCCTCATTTCCTGAACTTCAAGCCCTGTTTAAATCACTGTAAAACTGCTTGGCTCTTAATCATATTCAGACGTGCCAGTTCATGCACTTCTCTGGGATCCAGATCACTCTCACATGTCTGCAACTGTCTCACACCTTTCATGCTCTGAAAAACTTTTTTTTTTTTTTTTTTTTTTAAGCACTGTACTGACTGGAAGCTACAAATACATGCCCAAGTTTAGGCAGCTGCATGCATTCCCTTGTAGACTGCCTGGTTTTTCTGCTCTGTGTGCTGCTGAATATCGCGTGTTACAGAGTTCTAAACCTGGATGCTGAAAAGTTGATCGAAAGCACTTGTCTGAAGCTGTAGTAATTCTTCACATATTGATTTGTCTCTATTCCACCCGGAGATGTTTAATGAATGTTAATCATTCCTGTTACAATGAAGTGCGTGGTACAGCAGTTGGTGGGAATCTGCAAATATTTTGATCTCATTTATAGGTGCACTGTATTTTGTAGCAAATATGAATAATGGCTTTTTCTTCTCCTGTAGTTCATCTGTATTTGTATAATTCATGACTGTATTTTCAAACATAGTATTGAGGAATAATATTTGAGGGATTCCCTACTTGCCTTCACACTACTTTTAATTCTTCCAGTGCAATCTCATTCTCAAAAGATAGAAATCTTCTTTGACTATTGGAAATATATGCATGTAGCTATGGATGGGGGACTTTATTAAAGTCTCTTATCTGAAAATGCTTGTAGTTTGTAGATAAAACAATGACGATCTAAATTGTGTAGAGATACTGTAATTTATTTTTTTTCTAGAGTGGTGATGGAAGGTTGTGAATATTTTCTTTTTAAGAAATTGCATTTTGTAATTATGTCATTAAGAGGGAAACCTTACAGTACTTCCTAATTTTTTCCCAACTCTACATAGAGAATTACTCCAGGAATTTTACTGGTGCTTCCATTTTTTTTCAGTTACCCATAAATATCACATCACAGAGAACTTTGAACTCTCCTGAAGGAAGAAAAAAAAATAAAAAATAAAAAAAAATAAAAAAAGAATTATATATCCTTGGGGTGGACCAACTCTAGTACTTTGTTTAATACTGTAGACCTTTTTTGCTGCTGCAAAGTTAGAAGAGGATGCTCTTACTTGATTTTTGTTTCATTATGTAATATAAATGTATTGTTTTATTTTGTACTGTTTTTCTTCCCTTTAATAACTACCTAAAAGGAACAGGCACTGAAATGCTAAAAATGAGGATGAATGATACATTGTAAGGAAAGAGGCTCTATGCCAAATTCCACACATTTACACTGCCAGCATTTATCCACAATGTTGGCAAAATGGGGAAAGGCTTCTGAGCTGCTCTGTTATTTATAAGACAGATAATTTTTTTTTCTTCCTGGTAGAAGACAGCATTGGATTATCTGACTTCTGTCACTGTCAGTTTAGCCACCAGTTTTTATTGTGACATTGGACAACTCACTAACTCGTCTGTCTCTCTAGTTTCTCCATCTGTAATGTGGAGGTAACAGTTACATATCTCAGATTACTGTTCTGAGACTGATCTCAGGAGTACATCGTATTTTTTATGTGAGGCATTGTTACATATGAAAATAATTATTACTTCTGTGAATTTAATCTGTAGTTATTCAGGATGATGTGAACTTTGTCCATAAAAGAGATACACGGTAGCTAATTGTTTTTCTGTCTACTAATAAGTGTTTGACAAAATCAGATATGACAGGAGTTTTCCTCGATTTAATTTGACGTGTCTGACAAATGTCTGACCATACATGCTTAAAGATATTCGGCCATGTATCCCCTTATGTCTTCCTGAAGTCATTCCAGGATCTGTTTTCACTGTGAAATACATACCATATTTTACCTTCTTGGTCCTTTCCCTCACCTCCCTCTCCTGAGTGTTATAAATGAACTGTGTTCTATGTCTTAATTAAAAGCATAGGCATAGACTTATGTTAGTTCATGGAAATTTTCTCCACTTTCCTTGTCCTGAAAAGACCTATAATGCAGTTTGCCCTGGTGTTGTAAACTCCCAGCAGAGAGCATGAAGTTAGAAACTTGTATTTGTTCAGTGGGAATATTAGTTTGAACAATGTATACTGAGTCCTTCTGCATGTGGAATTCAATTTCTATGTAAGAGATTTGATACAGAAGTTTTTTGGGGGGGACATTTCTGTTGCCTGGGACAAAAAAAAAAAAGACATTTTTACTTTCTAAAATACCTACATAATAGTAATTAATCAAAGCATGTCTACATTTAAGTAGGTAAATATTCACTGTAAATGTAACCTGTGTAGCTACACAGAATTTGTTTTTCTATGCAATTTGAATACTGCACAGGAATAACTCAGCTCGGAGAAGATGAGAGATAACAGTAAAGGTAAAGGTGATCAGAATAGGGATTTGGATATGCAGTCCAGGTTTTCTTGGTTAGTACTGTGTGTTTGTGTAGGAGTGGAGGACCGTGGGACAACATATGCCTTTCATCTTTTATATTTGTAGGAAAAGGCATTATTTTTTAAATTGATTTAATACATTTGCAAAAAAACAAACAAACAAAAAAAACTTTCTAGTGAAATTTAGTTCTACAGTTCTTTCAGATCTTATCCTCTTTAAAGTTTGCATGCAAGCACAAAGAGAAAGCTTTGTCCAGTTATACGTGGTCAGTTTTGTTCAACATACTGTTTCCCTTCAGTTCATATTGAGCATGTTTAGTCTTTGTAACAGATAGACCGATCCTCTGAAGTCCAGTCCTCTCATTTGTATTGCCCTGATTATATTAAAAATTGGGGTAAGTTGCATCTTTTTTTTTTTTTAAAGAAACAATGCTTCAATATTTCTTGTTTTCAAGATATTTCTTGTTTTCAATTTCAATGTCCATAAAGACTCTCTGATTTTTTTTTTTAAAAAAAGAAAATTTCATCACTAATTTCACTTTCAGTGTCTATTTCTTATAAAGACCCAAAGACCCAATGAAGACTTTGTTGTGTTTTATACCTATATAAGGTTTTCACTTGTGCTTTGTCTGGAACTTAGAAATTGTTGGAATTAGAATACAGATTATTTGAAGGTCTTATTAGAACTTAATAAGGACCTATATTAGGACCTATAAGTAACATATAATGAGCTTTTAAAAGTTTACATACATGATGACTAAGAATATTGTTGCTGAGCCACATGTCTCCAGGACAAGACTTAGAAGGTGGCTTGCAAGTGTCTGCGTTTTAGAAACTGTACAGTATAGAAAGTCGAAAAACACGTTATGCAGAAAGTGAGACAGTTCTTTCAGTTTAGAGAAAAAGTCTCTGGGGCTCAGAAAGCAAGGTAGCAAACTCTTAAAATATTTTTAATTCACTTGCAATATCATTCATCATGTTTTATATGTGCTGCCTGCAAAGTGCAGTATTGCACTCTATAGCAGACATACAGCAAGCAAATTGTTACCTGCGCAGGATTTAGTTGAAAATAATTTAGCCAAATTGACCATACTTTTTTTTTTTTTTTTTAATTTACAGTGTAAACTTTAGAAGTATTTTGTTGTGATATAAATGTTGAAAGTGTGTGGTGAGAGAATTTTTGTACAGACTAACCTCAGCATTTGGAGTTCCCTGACTTTCTGCTGACTTTTTTTCCAAATTGCAGTCTGCTGCGATATAAAATATAAACAGAAATAATTAAAGCTTCTGTTTAACAGCTTTTATAATTGTTGTGAACACAATCATCTCAATTTTTAAAGGTGAACAGTTGCTAGTTTTCCCTTTATTTCTCTGGTCCTGGAGGAAGGCAGAAATAACGTCTATTATTTATGTCAGTGAGAGGCAATAAAACATGAGCCGTCCCTCAGCTTCCCAGGTGCTGAGGATGGATAAGCTTTGTCAAGGGCAAAGTTTGTATTTCTCTCAAAACCCTGTTAACAAAATGAGTTGTGAAACACTTTCTTTGACTCCGAAGTAGAGCTTATGCATCTGTACTGTGTCAGTGAGAAGTACAGGGGTCTGCAAGGGGTCTGCAAGGTTTGGTACCTTCCCAGATACTATGAACCATCCCCCCAAAAAATGGTTCTTGGTACCGTAGGGGTACCCTACCAGCTGGGGTACCCTACCAGCTGGTATATGCTCTTCTCTTTTAGTAGCTGGTGAAGAACAGAACATAAGAAAACAAAGTAGTCTGAGTTCTTTTTCCTTTTTATTTTCCAGCCGGTTTTAAACCACTATTAATGCAAATGAAATGCAAATGAAGTTAACAGATTTTGTAACAGATTACAAAGGCTGAGAGGCCTGCTAATTTTTGGCCTGCTAAGGAAAAGCTGCTGGAAAATTGGGAAGGTCATAAAAAAAAAAAAAATTAAAAAAAAGAAAAAAGAAAAATAAGAAGGTTCAAGAGGCATTGCTTTCTCTACATGCTGTTGTGTTACATTCTCTACGTATTACATTCTTCAAGGAACATCTTTGCCTTCCCTAAATGTCACTGGTGCGTTCTCAAATAACAAATTACTGGAATGAGGAAGAATAATTTAGTGTTAAAATTGTCATGTAAGAAGGCTCCTAGGAATATGATTTGTGATCAAAAATGTTTAAAATAAATATTTCTTGTCAGCACCAGGCTGTAGGACCCTTGTATGACAATGGAATGAAAGACATTGCTGGGAATGGAGTGTGGATGGGAAGCAAACTGCCTGCCTTTTAAAGCCATGGAGTTAAAGAAAGGAGGGGTAGAAGAGCCAAGGGTGATTGAGCAGGGCTGATAAATTGCCTCCTAACATGCTTCCTTCAATTCAAGGTTATTTCCCCTGAATCATTGTACAAAGATGAGGTATCTTAATGTGAAGTAAAAACACTTGGAATGCAAACAGCCTCCCCCCTCCCCTCCTTTTCCTTTTCCTTTTCCTTAAGTAATCTTTATTTAGTTTCTTTAAATTTAGATCACATAAATGTGACCAGGACTCTTTCCAAGATCAGGGAAGGAAGAAGTTGCAAATTGTGTTGTAGGTATCCTGTGCCTTCTGTAAAGGGATAGCAACATCTCAGGTGGGCTATTTCCCAAGGAAAAGTGTTGCACTAACCTTTGACCTATGCTAACACTAAATTATTTTGATTTTATGGGTGAACAGGTGCAACAGAACTGGACCTTGTGACTGATAATTCCCTACTGTGAATTCAAAATGGTATCTGGGCTGGATGGGGCTTTGGGCAGCCTGAGCCAGTGGAGGTGTCCCTACCCCTGGTGGTGGGGGGTGGCTGTAATGCACAAGACAACAAATCAAATGAATTTAGGGTTGAAATTAATTGCACAGGCCTCTGCAGCCAACAGATCTGCCCTATGACTGATTTAATAAACAGTGATATTTGAGACATTTGGAGACTAAACCAACTTTAGACAACAGGATGGACTTCATGCCTTATGCAAACAGGTTGAATTTGAGTGATATGAAGGGATTTGGTTATTGACATTTCTGAGGAGACTGGGAGAGCCTGAGATAAAGCACTTTGAGAGGCTACAGAGTCATGAGTAAGTTTCTCCTGAGAATTTTAACAGTCTTATTTCCTAGGGAAATTTTCTTTTTGAAGTATCATAACTTTGCCGTTGTTATGCTTGCCAGTATTTTATCAACTCTGTAGGATATTTACTAACTTATCATGCATTAATTTGAACTATTTTGCTTACATACAACCAGAAACAAATAAGTTTTCAGTTAAACCATTTTTCACTCACAAGCCTATGCAAACCATGAACCCATCTGTTTGAAAATGCTGTAGGACTTTGAATTTAATATTTGTGACTACATTACTGTTTTTGAATGTAGATTCTCTTTTTCCTGATTATGTGAAATTACCAAGCTAGGATATATAAATCTTGGGAGGTGTATACTAACTACAATAACTTTTTGTGATTATTTGTCTGGTGCTATTGCCAAAAAAAAATCAGTTAGTCTCCTAACTTGCAGTTTCCTAAGAACTGTAATGTGGCAATCTCCATCACTTTCCTAATCCATAACTTTTTTTTTCATAAGTTAAGTGGAGAAATAATGTCATGCATGCAGCAAACTGTGAGAAAATACATGTTTTGTTACCTTTTGCTCAGCAATTTCCCAGTTGTTGCTTTACTTTGGACAGTAGATAAAGCCAACAAGCAGGTGGAAATTGGGTCATAGGAATATTTCTGGTGCCAAGAAACAACTTAATGGAAATTGTTGAGCAAGCTATATTTTCTAAGGGGCTTTTCTGTTCTCATCTGATTTTGGCATAATCTTCTACATTATGGATGTTTGAAACAATTGTAAATTAATGCTGAATTCATTTGGCTGTCATTATCTCCTGTCAAAAGCAGATATTTCCAACAGATGTGTCCAGGAAATATTTTGTTTGAAATGTTAGAGCTTTGCTTTTACAGTATTTAAATAAATATTCTTTAAACAAGAGCTGATGCTAAAAAACTGTTTCATCAAAGGCTGGTTTGCATGGAAGAGAAATTGCAAAGCTTTGCCCACTTGAAGCAGGCACTCCTCCTATCTGTACTGTAAAGCCTTAAAGGAGTATATGTAACTGGGAAAAAAAGGAAAACAGACTTTCAGTTTTGCCTGACCCAATGCTATTGCTGTTTTGTTTTGGTGTGGTTGTTTTTTGGAAACATTTGGTAAATGATGGTTTGCAGATATTTTATATATGTATATATATATAAAATATATTTCTAAAACTATAGTTCAAATAAAAGAGGAAAAAATATTATAATTTCAGGGAAAGAGGGTGGCTAATCTGGCATCCACAAGATGTCTGAGTTCAAATGTCCATTCAAGTGGTTGGACTAATTTAAATTAAATAACGACAGGGAAAGTATCTGATAGCCAGATATACCTGCATAGGCAGGCACACTTATGAAACAAAAGCAATGCCCTAATTGTCACCTTCATTTTAAAACAAAACAAACAAACAAAACCCAAACACCTCTGAAATGACTGGATCATCAACAACAGCTGATTTGCACCAGAGGAGTGTAAGCCAGCATGCTTAGAAAACACTTCAAACCACACATATCCTGATTACTTTTTCACCAATTAATACTTTTCCTAACTGGTATTTTTTCCTAACAAAAAAGCTTCTTGTTTATTCTTTCACTTGTTTTATGGAACTTGTGTTCTTATGCCTCCATTAGCTAAATTTCCATAATTATCTCAGAGAGGGATAGTGATGATATTGATCCTTAGAAAAAACAACAGCAACACACCGCAGAAGAGTCTCTTCTGTTCAGCCCAATTCTGACATAAATCAGTGTAATCTCTCCCAGGTCAACATGCACAATCAGTGGCTCATGAGTGGCTGGACAAAATGTTTGAACAGTCTCAGTTCCTGCCCAGTTATTTTAGAACTAACCCCCATTAGCTGTTGGCATGGCAGGAGCCTGGCCGCAGCACTCCATGACAGCAGCTGGATTGCACAGACACAGCAGAAGAGGCGGTAACTGCTTGGGAGTGGGCTCACAACTCCAGGATGCAGCTCTGGCTGCCTGAAGCAGGCAGCTGTGTCAGAAAGAATTACTGGTATGTGGTGTGCATGAGACTAAATCGAGCTAAATGGACATCCCATTTGCATTTCTGTGGTTACTTTTCTCAGGCCACTTTATAAAAGGCATTTCCCAAATTATGAAAACTGTCAGTGTGTAAGCCCAGTTCAGCTAGCATCCTCCTAGGAGGGTTATTTCCGATAATTAAATAGTATTTTGAAAGAATTATAATTCACGTGTCTCACCATTAAGTTTAGATAAGTAATAATTTACAATTATGTCAACAGATTAGAAAGATACTGCTCTAAGAAATCTAACTCCCACAGGTAAGCTGTATATCATATACTTTTTTAAGCCAACTCATTTATTGATGTAATTCATGTAAATTGTTTTGGAACAGAGATTAATTTGGTTCTTTTTCAGAAACAAAACAAATCTGTTTAACCTGATCAAAAGTTAGACAGCATTTTGTTTAGCCACTGGGCTACTTAACATAACTATATCTTGGTAGGATTCAGTTGCTAAGAAGAATGTACACTTTAATCTTACACTTTTTTTTGGTCTACAATTTAAAAAGGACACACTGTTACTGCTAAAAGGTGGCACATAGCACATATGACAAAGTACAATACATAATCTTATGAAAGAATCTGTTATATCCATTTAGTTTTCATTAATCGTGATTTGTATTAGTTTTCATTAATTGTGATTTGTATTGCATTCATTGACCGAACATTAAGTGAAAAAATGAGGAGGTAGGTGTACATAAAAACCAGTTTGCTTAGTCTTGGTCTCCTCAGATTGACAGCTGCTGATATTCTGTGGTGTCTTTGTTGCTTCTGTGTGTTGTGTACATGTCCAGAAGCAAAAAGAGTCCCAAACTTTCTAGAACACTTTTTTTTTTTTTTTTTTCCCTTTGTAAAGTACTGATCAGCAACCCTGACACTTGTGTTACTGTACAGGTTACCTTTGTAATATATTCTTGTGGCTTTTTTGAAAAGCTTTTGCATCACCATATTTTATTAAAATTTTGGGAATTTTGATGAAGGAAATGGTGATACATGGAAAAAGTCCACATGCTACAGTATGTGGGTATAAGTGGCAATGGGTGTGTGGGCTCTAAGTAAGTGGTATATCACCTCTTTTTTCTAAGGTAGGTGATATACCACTTAGAATTTTCTGAGACACAAAGAACTATTGACTGTCATCTTTACCTTCATGATTTTTGAGAACTCTGAAGGCTTCTGAAGGTCTGAGAGTTCTAAAGGTATGTGTGTTACAATCACTGAGTGGAAGGAGCTGGTTTGTAAAATGATTGGTTTCAGGGATTTCACAGTAAGAAATTACTCATTTTGTAACACTACCTGACAAAATACTGAAAGATTTTGTGCGTATCATTAATTTTTTTTTTTAACAGTTGGATTGTGGGACTTGATATTGTAGATTTTGTAGCTGGAACAGGAAAGCTTTAATGTCCTTCACAAATTCTTGCCAATTAAATATATATATATATAGAAAAAAACAGATAAAGGTATTCCAAAGGTAGGGATTTATTTTTGTTACAAGCTTCACTTCAGCTCAACTATTAGCTGTGAGATGAATCACTCTTTTGTTGGATTACTGAATAAACAGAAGAAGGTGATATGTAGGGCTGCATAAAAACCTTTTAGTACCTAGTATTTTCATACCTGACTTTGACAATCTGTCCTTTAGGACTTTTTTAAAAAGTTATTACACAGTGACTGCTGTTGTTGAATGCTTTTGGTATACAAAAATGATAATTCAGTGAAAGATTTTCATTTCAGATGTTGACTTTGCCATCCTGAAGTGAAGGGCTTTTTTCTAAATCATCACAGAGTTCCAAAAGATACCTGAACCTCATATTTCACTGAGCTTTGTTCTTCCTCATTTTTTTCCCTCAAGATTCAAACTTCAAATACAAATGTATTTTTAAGTAGATCTTACAATAGGAAAAACAGAAAAAAAGAAAACAAAAAAATCCACAAATTTAAAATGCATCCTGTACTATTGTGAGCACCACTAGCAGGACGAGGCTATTTTACAATAATTATACAGATACATGCTTTACATAATTCTTTCATTTATTTTTTTTTTTAAAGCATGATGTTGGAATTTGATATGAGAGCCGTACATTTCTTTATATGGTTAGGATACAAAATACTTTTATCTCTGTAAGGAAAAAAATAAAATGCTGTAGAAGAAATATTTGTAGAGCAGCAGTATATTACAAAACAATTTTGCAAGCAGATGTCTTTTTTTATATACAGGTTAAAGAATGGTTTGCTTTGAAAAGTTTGGAAAGATGAGTAATTTTGTTTGAGGACATGCATATCTTTTAGTATCAATCTGATGACAGTCTTTGAAATGCCTTTCAAAAGAAAGACAAAAATTTCTTAATCTCTGTATTAGAATTTGTGGTAAATCAATTTCACTGTTTATTTTCATTACTTTAATGTCTGATTTTACAAAATGTTGAATTTTCTGTGAGCTAAGAGACCAAGATGTTGCCATATTTTCAATTTGTTCTAAGTCCACAGATCTCATAGAGAAGATAGAATACTGTGGAATGAGTAGCACCAAACTTTATAGAGATTGATGCCTAATGATTTGTTAGGTATGTTAGGAGTGAGTTAAATCCTTACCTGGAATTTTAGCATGTGAGTCATAGTGAGCAAATTTACACTTCTTTAATAACAAATGTTTTGACTGGGTGTCCCAGGTGGAAAAAATTGGCCACTTAGACCTCACTGAAGAACAGTTCTGTAGTTCTTGACTTTATTTTTTATTAATGTTTTATTGTTTCCTGCATGGAGGAGAGAAAAAAAAAAAAAGAAAAATTAAACAAACAAAAAAAACACAGCTTCTTTTATGGTCATGATTCACCACTATGGAAATCAAGCAGTGCTTGGAAGAATCCTGCATGATGCTTTGCCAGTGCTTTGAAGTGCAGTGCAGTCAAGGCTATTTGGACATGGTCTAACTTGAACATTGTGCTAATGTGTGATTTCCAAAGTTTCTGCTTGTGGTTCTCCACTCAGAAAATTAGAAGACAGATTATGACGATGCACCCTCATACTTTTGTCTTAAAACACATCAGAAATACATAATAATGAAGAAGAGCTGAGAATATTAAAAATGCATATAATTGTTCTTAAAAGTAGTAGTCAAATGATATTTACGTGTTTAAAAAAAAAAGTTAAGGACAGAATTAGTTACTTGGGATGTTAAGAAAACAGCTGTGACTGTTGTTCCTATCTCGTGGAGACTTCATTTTTGGTATATCTGCAAATGGTTTGAATGGTTTGTAATTTTCAACGCTTGTGATATCAAGAAGAAACCCAGGTGTGTCACAGACTTGATAATGTTGCATCAGCTGGAAGTGGACTGGATTGCTTTGTTCCAGCTCTGCCTCACTAAGCCCATATCACTTTAAATTTTGCCTGATCAGAGTTGGAAGCAGAAGGTTTCTCCGTGGTTCAGTTTCTAGTGAGGATTATTTGCCTTCAGTCACTAGGTTCCCTGAGAGATTAATCACATTTTTCCTTTAGCTCTTATTTTACTCACTCAAGGTTTACAATTCACCTTTTAGAAACGTGTGATAGTTGAAGTAGACAACACAGATGTTCTAAAAATACCATAAAATCAATTACTCCTTATATGAGCTGGCACAAAGTATCATAGAGATGAGAAAGCACTAAACACTGTATATACTTCCCTTCCTCAGTTTTCAATGTTGTTTTGGGCATAGTTCATGCCCTCTGTGTCATCCATTTCTGTACGTAACTTTTCTAAATTATGGTGCATGCATGTCTGTGTCAGAATTTTGAAGCCAGTTTCCTTCTCGCTTGGCTGCCCCACAGTTAGCAAAGCATGCCTCTCTGTTCCTTCTCCACACAAGTTCTCTGCATCTCTGTGATTCACAGCATTTCCCAGAGCTGAGTTTCCATAGCTTTTGATGTCCAGTCATAACATTTGATCTTCTTCTCAGTTTTGGGGGAAATTCCATAGCTGCAAATCCTGGCTTATAGGAAGAGCTGGGTGAATGGGTTGCTGGGGCTCGGGCGCTCCGTTGTCCTTATATTTCTTCCTCTTGACTGGGAGCTGCTAGGGTGGGATGTTTACCACAGACCCATGTCTGAGATGCACGTGACTCAGCCCTGACAGCATACGGTTGACTTCACATCCACTGAGGTATTTAATGATGATACAGCAATTTCATAACCACAGCCAGGATTCATTATGTGTAATGGGATAGATTTCCCACATTGTGATGTGCTCAGTTTCAAATGTAATTTCTTAACTGCTCTGAGCATTTTACCTACCAACTCCACTGGTGGCATTCTGTATTTCATATGAAACTATTCACCTGGGTGCTTATTATATGCAGAGTATGTAAACAGGTATTAGGGTGGAGTAAAATATGAAAAGTGAGAATTGACATACTGTGTAACTTCTGAGTAAAAGGGTTAGTTACAAAGCCAGCAGCTGCTTTATATAAATCTTAAAAAGATGCAGCTAGTGCTCTGAGCAGAGGAATCTCACATTCTATATGAATCAGAAACATCAGAAAAACTGGTGCACCAAGAGGTTATTCCATATCTTTCCTGATTTGTTTTAAACAATTCAATGTTTGTTTATAAGATGAACCGACAAGAAAATTGTGAATGTATGATCTTAAAAATTTCTATAACAAACCTATAATATGTGTCTCAAATTGATCTATATGCTTTTTATTGGACTTTGTAACATTTAAAATAATCAGCATATCTATAGCTTCATTTTTTGAGAACATATACAGGTCTCAGAAGGTAAAGTGCTTAAGGAAATTGTATCTGACCAACCTCGTTGGCATCTGTGATGAAATGACTGGCTCTGTGGAAGAGTAGAGACTGAATGTTAATTGCCTTTACTTTAGCAAAGCTTTCCCCATTTTCTCCCCCACAATTGTTGTAGTCCCACTGGGAAGATGTAGGCTGGATGGCGTGACAAGACATGACAAGACAATCACAGAATCATCTAGGTTGGAAGAGACCTCCAAGATCTTCTAGTCCAACCTCTGACCTAACACTAACAAGTCCTCCACTAAACCATATCACTAAACTCTACATCTAAACCTCTTTTAAAGACCTCCAGGGATGGTGACTCTACCATGTCCCTGGGCAGCCTATTCCAATGCCTAACTGCCTTTCAGTAAAGAAGTTCTTCCTAATATCCAACCTAAACCTCCCCTAGCGCAACTTTAGCCCATTCCCCCTCATCCTGTCACCAGACATGTGGGAGAATAGACCAAACCCTACCTTGCTACAGCCTCCTTTAAGGTACCTGTAGAGTGCGATAAGGTCGCCCCTGAGCCTCCTCTTCTCCAGGCTGAACGATCCCAGCTCCCTCAGCCGCTCCTCGTAAGACTTGTTCTCCAGACCCCTCACCATCCTCATTGCCCTTCTCTGGACTCACTCAAGCGCCTTGATGTCCTTCTTGTAGCGAGGGGCCCAAAACTGAACACAGTACTTGAGGTGCGGCCTCACCAGAGCTGAGTACAGGTGGACAATCACTTCCCTGGCCCTGCTGGCCACACTGCTTCTTATGCAAGCCAGGATGCTGTTGGCCTTCTTGGCCACCTGAGCACACTGCTGGCTCATATTCAGCCGACTACCAACCAATACTGCCAGGTCCTTCTCTGCCAGGCAGCTTTCTAACCACTCATCTCCCACCTGTAGTGCTGCTTGGGATTATTGTGCCTGAAGTGCAGGACCCAGCACTTGGCCTTGTTGAACTTCATACAGTTGGCCTCAGCCCATCGGTCCAGCCTGTCCAGGTCCTCCTGCAGAGCCTTCCTACCCTCGAGCAGATCGACACACGCACCTAACTTGGTGTTGTCTGCAAACTTACTGAGGGTGCACTTGATCCCCTCATCCAGATCATCAATAAAGATATTAAAGTGGACTGGCCCCAGTACTGAGCCCTGGGGGACTCCACTAGTGACCGGCCTCCAGCTGGATTTAACTCCATTCACCACAACTCTTTGGTCCCGGCTACCCAGCCAGTTTCTAACCCAACGAAGCGTATGCCAGTCCAAGCCAAGAGCAGCCAGTTTCTTGAGGAGAATGTTGTGGGAAACTGTGTCAAAAGCCATACTGAAGTTAAGGTAGACCACATCCACAGCCTTTCCCTCATTCACCCAGCGCGTCACTTTGTCATAGAAGGAGATCAGGTTTGTCACGCAGGACCTGCCTTTCATAAACCCATGCTGACTGGGCCTGATCGCCTGCTTGCCCTGCAAGTGCTGTGTGATGACGCTCAAGATAATCTGCTCCATGGGCTTCCCTGGCACTGAGGTCAGACAAGGCTGTCTGGACCCCAGAATTAAAATATGGACATCAGTGCTTCAAACTGGCAGCTAATTAACAGTGGCAAGTGTTGGTAATCAGTATCTGGGCTGCTGATTTTCATCATCTGCCACAATGTGAACAGTGAAATGAAATGAAGCCTCATCAAGTTCACAAATGAAGCCAAACTGGAAAGGAGCAGTGGATGTGTAGGAGGGCAGGTCTCTGGCATTGTCACAATTTTTGACAAACTGGAGGTATGGGCTCCATAATACAGCATAATGCAGACTAGCTAAAACATATACAAAGCCCTGCTAGTGGATGCAATAACCTCAAGAACCAGACCCGGGGATGGAATAATGCTTTCAAAGAGACACTGAAAGAGCAGGGCTGGGCCAGTCAGGGGGGAAGAGCAGGGTGGGTGGACCTTAACTGGGCAGGTTCCAGAGCAATCTGCTCTAGTGTCGGTGTTAGTCATGCTTACAGCAGGAGGTTGGATTAGGGACTTCCAGCAGTCCTGTCAAACAGAATTCTAGAATTGTAAAGTGTTCTTCTGATAATTTAAAGAAAAAAAGCAACCACCACACACTGAGCACCTCATAAAGGTCTAGAGCAGCATCCAGCCTTGTAAATCACAGTTTATTCTGGGTAAATTAAGAATAAGAATAATCCATTTCTATATGCTCTATTTACTAATTTACATAATTTAAAAGAACCAATTTTCATTTTATAATACTTCATAGATAAAAAGATTACACTTTCTGTCCCAATAGGCTAGAGGTTTGGCAGTGTGGTTTTGTCTTTTGTCACCCCTGACTTCCCTTTTTATATGGACAATTTTTTACTTGCTTCACTCCCTGACCTTGCTGAATAAGATCATAGAGGCATGGTTGCTGGAAGATGCGGGTTCAAGGGAAGGGATGAGAATTTGTGGCCAGAGGCAAGGGTGATCCTTTATGTCAGCACCAAGTGGCTGTATTGATTTAGCTCCATCAACAAACCACACTTTCACATTTTCAAATTAGATTGCCGTACTTAGATTTTTCTAGACTGATGGATGTGTGAATTTATCAGCTAAAACTCACTTTGTTAAAAACTTTTCTGGTATCAAGTGGTTGACCAAGTTTTAAGAAGTGAAGAGTGCTAATAGATGTACAATAGAGCATTTAGTAGGAAAAAAATACTAAGAGGTGATTTCTAAGTGTCTTAATCTTACATCAGGGTACATCTGCTTGTTCATCTACAGCGTATGCCTGCTTGTAATCCCATAACATTAAATGTATTTCTTGCATATGAAGAATATCATGGAGAATGAAAGAAATTCTGTGCTTAGATTGTGCAGGATTAACATGTTGGCACTTGGTCCAAACATCTAAATATTCTAAATAAATATTCCTAGAAATTATGTTGCTGCACCCAACATACAGGTGTAGTGGCTGGGACTTAGGTTGGCTAATTCTGAATACTGTTATGATCCCTATTAAAAAATGACAAAGAAAGAAAGAAAAAATAGGTGATTTTTGCTGTGCAAACCAAATAATTGCAGGCAGTGATGAATGCCATTGCTGTTTCTGGTGGATACTGTAGTTAAGTTTTTAATATACATTTGTTTAAAAAGAAACCGTGAAACTTAGAAAATAAACTTTGACCAATTCTTTGTGGAATGATTTGCATTAATAATATATTAACTATTAAAAGGAGAGAATGTAGAACAGAAATCTTCTGTATTTCCAGTGTAAACATGGTAATTTTTTATTATTTTATTATTATTTATTATTTTTATTATTTTTAAAATTAAGCTAGGGGGCAATGTTCTGTATTCTCTTTCTTAAAAAACAAAGGTCTGGCAGCTTTTTTCTTTGAAATACTGGGAATGACCCAAAGGCTTGGAATTGAGATTGGATGTTGGCAGGAAATTGGCCTGCCCGTTGAGCATGTGCTTTTTGTTATTTCTGTGAAAAATCTACATATTTGACCAAGTTTTAACCCTTTCAGACACAATTCCTAGCGAGATCTCGGCTTGCTAGATGTTACCAGCAAAACCTTTGCTAGTTCCATTCCTTAATAACTCCCCGTGCCCCTCTCTACCTGGTGTATGTGCCTACCCTCCACAGAGCTGCAGGCTGTACTGTGTCCCCTTCGGGACTGTAACAAGGCTGCTGCTGCCTTTCGGTGTAGACCCGCGGCACAGCAAATTCCCTCAGCTCTAACTGCTTTGGGAAGTGATTGAGCTTAACCCAGCTGGCTCGGGAAGTCATCACATTTCACTTGGTAGGGCTTGGGGATAGTAAGAAATCAGTAAAAAAAAAAAAAAAAAAGTAACATCTTAAAAAGATTGCAGCTGTTTGTGAAATGCTTGACCACAGCTGTAGGGCCCAGGGCCCGATGAGATGGATTTAGCTGATTAAAGAGGGTACCACATGCATCTGTCTGTGCTGCCACACAGCCGGCAGTGCCTGTCCCTTACCAGGGCTGCAGAACTGAAGGAGGTTTGGTTTTGCAGTCACAGCAGTTCACAGCTTTGTATGTTAAAATTTAATGAATTTAAGGCAGTTTAATTTCATGTGCCCAGCAGTGGACTGTAGTAGCTTTTTCTCTAGTTTTTGTTCTCAGGAATTAGCATCAAAAGTTATGGACCTAAGCTGTAGCTGTGGCCGGTGTGAAAAGAGTACAGTGTGTAAAAGGTTGGCCTTACTTGAGGTGACCAACAGTTAATGGTTATGAAGAACTGGCAGATTTTTCACCTGCTATTAGGAGAGTTATGAGACCTGACATTTACATCTGATTACAACGGTTAAAGGACCATAACCTGCTGGTGGGACTCTGCGGAACTGCTGGATTGCAAAACTTCTGAACTTCCTTTTTATCTATAAATCAGATATTTCTTTACAGTATCGGCTTTACATGTGAGCCACCTTATGTGAGTTACAATACATGAATTATTTTCAAGGCCTTAGCATTAATTCTGCTCTTAGTAATTCTTGTCAATGCTTGAAGTACTATGTTATTATGCAGATACTAAGTAAAATAATTTTTCAGTTAGGATTTTCATAAGAATCCAGATGTTTGAGAAACTTTGCTGCAAGAAGAAATAATTCACTGGAACATCAGTTTAATGTTGACCTTCCTGAGGCCCTAATCATCTTTAATTATTAACATTTTTGGTGACCGCTTTTCGGTGATTACTTTGTTTAAATATTGTGTTCCTCCCTGCAGTATGACTAAGCAGTCTGGGTGTTTATATTTTAAGCTGAGAGCAGAAAGAGTTTATCATTCAGAAAAAAGAATAACACAGTGGGTTAAATCTTGATCAGCAAAATTCTGATTGTCTCATATACACGTAAACACACGTATAAAGTTACATGTGTAACTTGCAAAGGGGAATTGAGTAAAAGTCACCCCTCACCTTGTGGTGTCTCTAATGGCTGTTAGATAAAGTCAGTGCAAATGACTCATCATAAATACTGAGTAAAAAATCTTGGTTTATTTTACTGTTTGTATAGAAATTAATATGTATGTAAAGTGCCATATGTAGGAGAGAATAAGCCTAAAATTGACATGTTTTAACTTCAGATAGTTTTTATTTTATGCTTTCATTTTTATTGACATCAACATAACATTTAGAATAATCTGCATTTCAAAACTTGTTTTATATCAATTATCTTTATCTCCTGAGTATATTGAATCTTTGCAAAGCTTATGCTGTAGAAAAATATTCTCTGTAAGCCAACTGTTATTTCTCTTAGTGCTGATTTATAATGAGTATGGCAGACTGGCTGAGGCACCTCTGGGATTCCAGCATGCTCATCCGTACTTTGCTCTGTGCTAATAACACCAGTTGTGCAAAAAAGATTTCAGTTTCCATCTGTCTTTGAAAAATGCTGTTTATCACATCACTCCAAATGTTTTGGATAGCTGACTTGCTGGTATATCACTCCAGTACTGTAGTTTCTGAGGTTGCTGCATCCTTTGCATCTTGTAGCTTCCAATACCTCTTGGATCCACCTTTTTTTGACCCCAGTAAAGGCATTGTTAGTTATGACATAGTGGATCTGTGTGTGGGTTTGCATTCTACTCAAGATTTCCTTTTCATTCATACATTAAACCTGTTGGATATATAACATACTTGCATGCATTTGTGTTCTATTCAGAAACGTGTGTTGCTTTACTTAATCTTCTCCCATCCACCTCCAGTGGATTCCAGTGCATAAAAGATAAAGCATTTAGGGGTCACAACTGTAATGCTTGTGAAAGCAAAAGTATTACTTCACCTCCTGTCACTGCAGCAGATACCTTACTAAATTGGTATGAACAAAACAGCCAGCAATAGCAGCAGCCGCTGAACTTGTTGAAGTACAGAATTTAGTTGAGGAAATAGGGCTCTATAGAAAATAAGTATATTTACTTCTACTTACTTTACTACCTCAAAAACTTGGATAATTAGCATCTTCCAGGTAAATCAAAGTCATGAGCAAAAAAACATTTGAATATTTACAAAGTCTAAAATTAATTTATGTGAAGTGCTTGATTACACTTTTTCTGTTCTTGTATCTGCTTTCTCTATTTCTTGGAAGATTTCTTTGAGCTTAACATCTGTCTGGTTCTCATAGATGCTACAGGCAAACTTTTGACTAAAGATTTTACTTGCCTTCAGCCTGGATCTAAATACACCCTTGTTCTGTTAAGTTTGGTTTGTTTACCTCAATAAAGGTGTAACTTAGTGTTGGTACATTTCTGGTTTGGAACAGAATCTGTTTCTTTTATTATTATTATTATTATTATTTATTATTCTGCTCTAACCAGAGTAAGTACAACTTCGCTGTCGATTCCAGTGAATATGACTCCACGCTGGCTCATCTTCTGACAGGCAGTAAATTGGTTATGCTTGTCCAAAACTAGATGGGTTTTATTTGTTTCTTGGAATGCACTAATTACTGTCTAGCTTTCTGTGTTTTTAACTGAATAAGATCAACAGTTTCACCTTCCTCCTACAATACCTCATTAGACAAGAAGCCTACCTGGGTTTGGTTGGCTTTAACTTGAATCCAATTTGTCATTCAATACTCAATCCATGTGATCCAGAATCCTGGAGCTTAGGCTTCTCTATCAATAGGGAGATGGAAGCAAATTTCCTTACACTTTTCATTTTAAACTTGAAGTCTTGCAGCATTCATTTTCAAATTTTAATACGTCTTAAAATGTAAATATTGATCTTTAAGGTTGCTCTTAAAAATAAGCTGTGGAGTAGCCTGGACACTAAATTTACAGGTGTGTAATCAGATTCTTTTTTTTCAGGTTTAACAGTTTTATACACAGGCTGCAGGATACTTTTGATTTTACCAGATCCTGGCACTTTTGGGAAAATAGTAGTAGTTTTTAACCATTGACACTTAATAGATGTTCTTGTAGTTTGGATTGTGAAGGTCTTGTATGTCACTTTTTAAAAACAGACTAAGGTTCTGTTAATTTTTCCCATCATTTCTGAAATGTATGAAATATTCAGTTTTCATGTGCTTTTTGTTTTCTTCTCTACTTCTTGTTGCATGGCCTCTCAGTTTAGTCTGCTGGCTAGGTCACATTCTTCTTTATTTTCTCTCTGAGTCCATTATTTTGTATGAGTGAAGTGACAATATGAAATTATTTGCAGCAATTGTTGCTGTTAATCATCTGAGTTGCATGGCAGTGGTATTGCAATCAGAAGTTAACATCTAACGAACTGTCTTTACAACAGAGAACATCTGTAGACTGATTTGTAGCACATATTTGAAGTATTTACTAGTGAATCTTCCACAGAATAACAGTTCCATCAGAGCCACGCTCACATGCAGTAGCTAATAACCGTTGTAGTTAACATGTTATACCGAGTTTCACTTTCGGCTGGTGCACCCTCTGTAATAAGCAGAAATAGGACTCCAAAGAAACATTAACCCTCAAAAGAGGCAGATAGAAACCATTGTAGGGAGATTAATTCACTGTTGTATGGTACCTTTGGAATCACTCATCTTCCTTACCCTTTTTCCTTGTAGATTAGGGAAAATTGAAAATGCTACAGCACTGCTAATTATCTTAGGAACTTACATGCTGCTTTTCTGGAAGCTCTTCCAGGGGAGCCATTGAACTGTTCAGTATTCTGTTCTTGAATTTCTTGGGAGAAAGAAATAAAACCTTCATCCTTGGAAGCTCACAGAATATAAATATGTTGTCCCAGACAGGAAAAGTTAAAAACAAAACAAAACAAAAATAAAAACAACATGATCTTAATCAGGAATGCTTAGAAATGCTGAAATGCTGAGAAATGCTGACCCATTGCTCAAAAAATCAGAGCTGAGAGGTACCTCCCTCTTTGTTGTTCCTGTCTTATGCATTGTCTTATGATGGCCAGTTGCCATTACTGTACCTTCTCTCCAGCTGTTAGCAATTTTCACATCATGTATTTCAATACACTTCCCTTATTAGAAATCTTAGTTGTCCTTGAACATGTGCAATATGCTTAGATATTAGTATATTATCAAATTAACATATAAAAGCCCTTGAAACTGATATTTCTGGGAATGTGATTAAACTCACACACTGCATTATTGATTGCATTCTACTTTTATCTAACAGAATAAAGGAGCTACTCTTGCCGAGAAGAGAACAGAACAGCAAAAAAAAAAAAAAGGTGTTGAAAGTTTATGAAAGCAGAAAGACAATATCAATAGGGGAGAAGCTGTGTTACATGACAGATGAAAAGGAACTAGTTTAAATAAATACAGTTGGACAAAACTGATGCCTTTTAGTGCACATGTGTCATTACAGTTATTATCCTCAATCAGGCTGGGCTATCTTCAGAAGGTGGTACATCTTAAATTAGTATTATTGTCACTGTCCTGGTTTCAGTTAGGACAGAGTTATTTTTCCTCCTAGTAGCTGGTAGGGTGCTATGTTTTGGATTAGGATGAGAAGAGTGCTGATAACATGCTGATGTTTTAATTGTTGCAGAGCAGTGCTTACACCAAGCCAAGGACTTTTCAGCTCCTCGCTCTGTCCTGCCAGCGGGCAGGCTGGGGGTGCAGCAGGAGCTGGGAGGGACAGACCCAGGACAGCTGACCCAAACTGGCCAAAGGGGTATTCCATACCATCTGGCGTCATGCTGAACAATATATAGGGGTGGCTAGCGGGGGGGGGGGGGGCGACTGCTGGGGGATGGGCTGGGCATCGGTAAGCGGGTGGTGACCAATTGCATTGTTCATCACTTGTTTCGTACACACTATTATTATTATTATTATTATTATTATTATTATTTCCTATCTTAATAAACTGTCTTTATCTCAACCCACAGGCTTCATTTTCCCGTTTCTCTCCCCCATCCCAGAGAGGGAGTGGGGAGGGTGAGTGTGGTGTTTAGCTGCCAACCAGGTTAAACCACAACAGTCACACACAAGTGTCATTTCCAGGAATAGTACCTAGAGCTTCGGAGGCACGTTGGTACTTAAAAGCAGATTTGCTGTCTTTCTGGTATATTGATTTTGATCAGCTTTATTAATCATGACATTATTTCAGATAATTTTAGCTTTGTTAATTAAAAACAACAGTAGTCCTGAAGCTTGAAAATACTAGAACAGAAGTGCCATTCATATAGGACTCTGAAAATTAGTCTTCAGGATTATGTAAGAGTTTAAGGCACCCAGACAGAACCAGAGTAAAAATGTGGCTGCAGTGATGAGCAGTGCCATTTGCATAGGTCATAGTACTAATATGAAAAGTAAAGTGAGATCTCTAAACTTCTAGGCACAAGCCTGACACTGTGGCAATAAGATATTACTGTTGTCAATGATTTTGGTTCAATTTATTTATGTGCATGTGTGTATTTTAAATCACAATTATACTGTGGTATGCATACATCTTAAGTACCTCCTCTGTATACTCCTAATGAAGATTTTGTATTAAAGACACAAAACTCATGAAGAACATAAGTGTAACCTATTCAGCAATTTTGTTGCAAGACCAGATGCATCCTTCATTTGACTGTTGACTTTCCTAACTTACATAAAACTTATATAAAGAGATGATTTCCCATTCAATATTTTATGAAGGCAGAATTGTCTTTGGAAAGCCCATGTGAAACATTGAAACATGCATATGTTGGAGCAACCAAAAAAAAAACCACTTTTTTTTTTTTTTTTTGCATTGTCCAGAACAAATTCCACATATTTATTTCTGTAATTCACTCTAAAAATATAATTGAATGAGCCTGTAGATTTACTTAGTAAATTTTCATCTAAATCCATCGAGCAAAGAAGTGTTTACTGTAACAGTCCAGAAATCTTTATAAATGTAATAGTTAATCCCTATAATTCAAGTCCAAAAAAAATGTGTGCCAGTATTACTTTCTCATAATTAATACATATTCATCTTTCAGAGCAGATGAAATGCATTTGTCACATTTAACAGGAGATCTAGGGAACAGAACATAGTTTTCTGTCTGAATCTTTTGGAAGAATAAGGGAGTTGTAGGTAGGGCATAAGAAACACCAAAAGGTTAGGACTTTTTTTTTTTATGCAGACATAATGACTCTCTCCCACACACAAAGGTAAACAAGATCTTTACTTACTAAGGAATAGGTTTTGAAAACTTATGTTTTGGATTATTTCAATTGCCATCACTTTAGAGGCTGATTACCAAAATGAGACAAAAATGCATGGAGGATAAATAGAGGAACATTCGGCGTTTTATTTTTTTGGCATTATTAGTACATTTTAGATGGCATGCACTGCAAAACTCAGAGCAAAGCATTGGAATTTGGCTCAAATTATATGTTGTATTTCTTCCAACAGAGATAAATTAAAATAAGTCCTGTGTGAGCTAGTTTGAGTTCAGCATTTCACAATCAATGTGGTTAAGTACACAGTTGAACTAACCTATAAACTACGTGTCAAATCTTTTTTTACAAACTAATGCTTTTGAGTTAAGTATATAAAAAGTGCTTCTTACTGCTTCATTCCAAACAGCATATGTGAAAAAAAAGGAGAAAAAAAAAAAACACAGAGAAAAAAAACACTTCAGTCTCAGTAGTTTGTTAATCAAAGTTAAAAAGAAGTCCAAAACTCTGTGAGACGAGCAATGAATTTTAACCCAAAAAGACTAATAATGCATTCAACAGTATGCAACGTGGCTTACAGAAAGAAGATTTAAAATGTCTCCAGCACTTTAAAAAAAGCTAGGCATTGCCTTCCGTCTCAAAGAAAATTTCACCTGTTGCAAAATTTGTCTGAAGTCCAGATATTTTTGGTTTATCAGAACATGCCTTGAAATCAAATGCTCAAAGCTTTACATCATTTTTTTTAAGCTGCATTCAGCTGTAAAGATTTTCTTTCTATCCTTTGAAATACGTGAGTTCTTGTAAACCATGTTACAGTATTATTGCAGTGATGTTGGATGAACTGACTGTGTATTCTTTTTTTAAACCTCTTTTGAAGATTAGTGAAATGAACAGCAGATTTTAGATAGTAATGCCATTAATGCTGTACTTTTTATTAAAATGGAGGTTTTAAAAATGGTCATTAGTAATGGGACAGTAAGAAATTGGATATCATGGGTATACTCAAACACAAAGGAGATAATGGAACACAAAGCTGCTACAGAAATTACTAATGATGAAGCTGTAGAGGGTACTCATGTAGTTAAAGACAATAAGAGATGAGCAAGAAAAATGTAAAGACAAATCTGTTTTAAAAGCACTTGATAAAATTAGATCTGTTTTACCTTGCAAGCACAGGTGAATTTTCCTGTAACTGAACTGCAAATATTTATTATATTCAGGAATGCAACTCGCTCCTTTTTTCTTCTAGGTGTAAGTAACTTGAAGAAAAAAAATAGAAATTGTGGAATAAACTAGTAAAAATCATTTGCAGTCCGCCAGAAGATAAGTAGGTTGTGAGTAACAGCATACTTTTGTGAAGAGCAAAGCATGTTAAGCAAGTCTGATTTCCTTCTACGACAGGGAAGCAGCTCTTGTGAATGAGGGAGAGGCAGCAGGAGCTGTATATGTTAGCTTTTAATAAGGCTTTTGAAAATGTCTCAAATGGCATTCTCACCAACTATGTAGGGAAATACAATCTAGGTCATGCATTGGCAACATTAAGTGCTGTGTGCTAGATTTAATTTCCCCCTCCAAATTAGGTGATTAAAAACTCAGTACAACTTGAGAAATGTTACAGCTCAGACAAGATGCTACCTCTGTGAGAGACTGGGATTTTCATATACATCCCTACTGTGCTGTGGCTCCTACTGTCAGGGCAGGCACAAGAAAAGGACAAGAAAAAGCCGTGAGAAATACAGGATGAGAAGGCTGTATCTAAATCTTATTATTAAAGTCTTACAAGATGGAGAAGAGCACACTGGAAGGCAGGACTAGAAATTAGAATATTCTTTACAAATTCAATAAGTAATCTGAAAAAGATAAGATATGATTTAGGATGGAAGACACAAACCTAAATGTTGAAGTATAAATAATCAACCACTCAGATACAAGCATGCAGAATTATGGAAAAAAGACAAGGGTTATACAGATAATGATCCAAATGTTGTAAGAGTCTGGAGATGGACTATGGCATGCTTTATGAAAAAAGCCTAATGGGAGCTTTCCCATAGCTTTCCCATTCTTTTCAGCCTTTCAAAACTGCTAATATCATTTGAAATTGGCACCACCACACGAGTTGTCTTTAAAAAAAAAATGTGGCTAGGTTTCATTACACCTTAAAATCAAGACAGCTGGGAAGCACATTTTTGAAAACTTACATTCTTTTACAGAATGTTGTTTCCACATCTTACTATGGAGTATTTGAGTACTGAATTTAGGTCATGGCTAAGCACACAGCAACTGTGCTGCTCAAACAAGGTTGGAGAGTCCCTGTTTTCCCCTCCTGCTGTTCATCCCCACCCTCGTGCACCCTTTTTCTGTGTTGTGCTGGCATAGCTGCCTGTGGGCTAGCGTGGTGATGAGTCAGGGAACTCAGCCACCTGAAAAGGAGCACAGCAAAACCCAGCCACACAAAAATTAAAGCCCAAGAACAGAAGGTAGGGAAGACTGTGTGGAGATCTTGGGGAACACCTAAGGCACACCACCATCAAAGAGATTTATGGAAGCATTATCTCAGGGAGCCATGTGTTCACAAAGTGCCGTTTCATAACATTTACTCCTTGGGGCATTCATCTTGGGAGTTGTCCCAATAAGGCTTTGTACTAACAAAGGTCAGAATGGGTTATAAAAAAGTAGTTGGTTAGGTAATGAGACATAACACTATGGATAATTTATTTGCTACTTAGCAAGTGGAGCTGCTCAGTGGTAAAAATCTGAAGAGTTGCATTTGGAGTCACGACTGACAGCTTGAGAAATAACAGGTGAGCAGGAATGAATCAGCACCAACAGCTAACTGTTCATTCTCTGCTAAACAAACTGTCAAGAAAGCAAAGCTTGGCTCAGAAGTACAAGAATTAATCAGCTGCTGTCAGGAAGAGAAGCAATGATCATTAATTTGCCACCTGGCCATATTCACATCCATTGGTATCAGTCACTCGCTCATCAGCAACAGATAACAGGACAACATCAAGCCAGGAAAACAAGAGTGGCCTGGCTGAGCTTCTGAATTTGTTTTGGAGGTAGATTAGTAGCAGAGTTTCTGTCTGATGAATGACTGATCTGATACTTGTCAACTAAACAAGCCAAAACAGAAGAAAACCAAAGCAACTCACCACCTCCAGATGAAGTGGAGTGTGGGTGCCAGGTATGGGCAGATATTTACTCCAGAGTGACTCTGTCAGCAGTAAACCCACACACTCTGACAGCTGCTGCTGCTCTACATGGGAAGGGATCAAAGAGGAAGATGCTGAAAACAGCACAAGTAAAGTCTACCGGAGTCTTCAACTCCAAAGACTTGTTAATGTGCAAAGACAAAAAAAACTCTATGAAAGGTTGAATAATACTTCCTCATTCTTTAGCTAACACATGCAGCTTAATTTAGTGATTCACAGACTATATCACGTCCCACATAACTTTAGGTACTGGCATGTAAATTTGGGGTGTAGTCATCTTGAGATCTCATATTATCATCAGAAAGTTATGTTCAGAGTAAATAACTTTTCAGAGTTCAGTCTTCCCAAAGGCTGAGTTGCTCTCTGGAAGTAGCTGTTTTCCTAGCTTGGAGCCACTCAGTGGCTGGAGGTCACGCTCTCTGCCACAGATGCTGTTGACATTTACAGAATACTTCTGTCACAAAAAGGTTTCTCAGCTGAGCTCCAAATACATGCAACAGCATTATTTCTGGCTCAAGTTCCTCTCTGTCCCCAAGGTACAGCCAAGAAGAAGGGTGAAGGGATTGAATGCAAAATGCATTATGAGCTGGCTGTTCTCAGCTACCAGACAAACTTCTCACTAACACAAGAATGAAAACCTGCATTTGGTTAGGTCTCTAGCCCAGAGCCCCTTAGTCAGTGAGATCTCTTTGGGCTATGACTGGGAGTGTGGTGCTCAACAGACTGTGTTTTCCTTAATGGGCCTGAGGTGAGGATTGCTTATAAACAGCAAGAACACAAGTTTGTTTGTACCAGCTAGTGCATGTGAGAAAGGCTGACTTGATCTCATAGGGGCTATCTCTGTTATTTTTTTGTGTTTTGTCTACCAAACCTGCACACACACTCCCCAGCTGGCCTCCTCAGTGCCTCCTTGCTAATAGGTCAGTCGTCAGTCCCTGGGGTGATAATCAGTAACAATTAACGATACTCTTCCTCTGAAGCTATCTTTATTTTCTAGATCTCTCTTTCTCTGACATCATGTGTCCATGTCTAAAATTAATTTAGTATTGCACTCTTAAATTACATTGTGTGCTTTTTGAATAGGTAAATAACTTACATTTTCCTGAGGAGTAAAACTGGCAATAGTGGAGTTTGACAGTCAGTAATATCATACTCTGGGATCTGTTTCCTGCCCCCCCACCAGCTTCTTTGAAGAAATATTCCAAGTGGATAATTTTACCAAATTACAGCAAAACAGTTAGAGAATGAGCTTAGTTTCAAGCAGGCATTTTACTGCTGTTTTTTAGACCTCTTTGTACCAAATAGAATATCTGGCTTCTAAATTATAGGTAATACAATTAATATTGAAGAAATTAATGACTAAACCCAAAAAATGATTAATATTTTAGCATTTAGATAGAGAAAAAACCAAAACCTGCCTCAACTACAAAAATTTCAATTGCACTAAAAATGCTGTTTGTTAGGGAAGTTTTTACTCCTGTAAACCTTGCATCTTTAATAAGAAAGTTCACTAACATGGCTTAAAGTCTATAGAAATATGGTTTAAACAGCATAGCTCAAGTCAGGCATTGTAAAATGTCTGGTGATGGAAACCACATTTTGAAATGGAAAATGAAGAGCTCAGACTTTTTAAATGCACCATTTAATTTTTATGAAACTTTTTGGATATTACTGATGTGTATGGAAGTCGTGTGCATTAACTTTGGAAAAAAATTCCATGTAAACAATATGTAGATGAAATCCCATTTGCAGACAAAATGTGGAAGTCTGGAATCATTAATAAACAGAGCACTCATCATACCATTGCATATACAGATTAATAAAAGTCACCTGTGTTTTTTTTTTAAGTGTTTGTACTTGGCTGAAAGCAAAGCAAAATGCAAAACAAGAGTGCTAATGACATCTCAATAACGTGCTAAAGATAAGGTTTCTTGGTGTTTGGCTCAATATAGTGCTACAAAACCCATGCTACATGATGCAGCAGTGAAGAAAAAACTAGAATTTTTAGTTTGTATTCCTTCATTCTCTGGATACTTGTTTGTGCTGCAGCTGGGCAGTGGAGGCAACCAGCTGGCTGGGGCTCCCAGTGCTGACAAGCCTATGCTATTACAGAGCTTGCTATAGAAGAGTGAAGGCAGTTGGTGAAGTTGGTGTAGATTTAATTTGGTGAGCTCTGAGCGTAAGGATGAGTTGAATGGAGTTCAGAGAGACTGTAAGACTTGACAGTGATGTTTCTACTTCAATTGGTATGATAGGAAGGTATTTAGGATGCATGCAGAAGGGAGCTATTGAGAGTTAAAAGGGAAGCTTAGGTGTCCTCCATGGGGATTCCAAATTCCCTCTGCCAAAAACTGAAAACTGTCTTGGAAACAAGTGCTCTCTTGCTTTTATTAGGTGATCCAGACTTTTCGTGATATCCTAAGCACTATCAGGCCTCATGTCTGAGAGGGCCTCTGTCTGCCTTGCACAGCCAGCCATATCGCAAACAATGAGGTAAAGCCAGTGCTTCATTAACCTATGAAATGAAAAAAGTTTGGGGAATGGAGAAAAGCAATCCTAAGTAAAGCTTTACAAGAAAATGCCAAAGGACTATAATGGAAGTGAATGAAATAGTCAGCCCATACTAAATCTTTGTGACTGAGCATTGAACAAGATAAAATGTGGGAGGAAAAATACAGAGCTGATGTTTTATTGGTGTACAGCTAATGCAAATATCATGACTAGCATGGGTAATTGTAATGACAAATTAAAAATCCTAGCAAGAAAATATTACAAAACACTAGAATTAAGGATTTATTTTAAATTTTGTTAAAGAAAACAACCGGAGTCAGCAAGAGTGCAGTCTGATAATATAGTATAAGGCATTAAAAAACAACCATTAAGACTTTTTGCCCTCCACATCAGTCATTTCAGGGATGCAAATTGCAAATTATAGCCCTGTGCTTCCCACCAACGGTCTGTAGGCAACAAGATTTCTCTTTCCAATTGTGTGGGTTTTGCTTGTTGTTTTTCTTTAAAGGATGCATGCACATGATTAAACCAAGTTTGCCCTTCTATCTACTTTTTTGAGCAAAACCATCTCTTTATTGGTGTATGTTGTAGTTTAACCCGGCTGGCAGCTAAACACCACACAGCCGTTCGCTCACCCTCCCCCCTCCCTCTCTGGGATGGGGGAGAGAAACAGGAAAGTGAAGCCTGTGGGTTGAGATAAAGACAGTTTATTAAGATAGAAAATAATAATAATAATAATATGTACAAACAAGTGATGCACAATGCAATTGCTCACCACCCGCCTGACCGATGCCCAGCCCAACCCCGAGCAGCCAGCCCCCCACCCCGGCTAGCCACCCCTATATATTTGTTCAGCATGATGTCAGATGGTATGGAATACCCCTTTGGCCAGTTTGGGTCAGCTGTCCTGGGTCTGTCCCCTCCCAGCTCTTGCTGCACCCCCAGCGTGCCCGCTGGCAGGACAGAGTGAGAAGCTGAAAAGTCCTTGGCTTGGTGTAAGCACTGCTCTGCAACAAGTAAAACATCAGCATGTTATCAGCACTCTTCTCATCCTAATCCAAAACATAGCACCCTACCAGTTACTAGGAGGAAAAATAACTCTGTCCTAACTGAAACCAGGCCAGTGTATTATAAGAATGAAGCTCCCTTCCCTTTCACAGAAAATGGCACAATTCAGAAAGAGTTGTTTCAGAACATACTCGGTTTAATTACAGGATCAGTGAACACAGCAATGTTTTCTTGGCAAAAGGTATAAAAGCTGGCAGTTAATCGGTTTCTCTGGAGCAGTTTCTTGGCATTACACGTCTGCATTAGAAACTAGGATTTCATTTCTGATTTTGTTTTTCTGTTCCCCTGGTTCATTTCTCCTATCATTTTTTTTTTTCCTAATGGTACATAAAAATAACATGCTGCATTCTTTGTTATGAAGAAGGAATTAACTCAGTTGCTTTTTGAACTTCTAAGGTGGTGGATTTGCTAAGAATTCTGTGTATAGGTATATATTATCCAATAATAAATAAGGTAGGTGAATGAACAGCTCAGAAGGAGAGGAAATGATTTAAACAGGTAAGTGTTAAGTGTTAAACTTCCATAATCACCACTGATGAACTTATATATTATAATGTATTATAGGCATAAGAAAAAAATGAGTTAGCTATACGATGTAAAGCTACAGGGATATCAGGCAAGACAAAACCCTTAGGGTAAAGAGACAGAGAACGCCTTTTACTGGTACTTGAGACTGATCCTGATGTTTCTTTGCTGTTGCCTTTGCCCACTCGATAAACTTTTTTTCTATCGATCATTGCATATACTAAGCTGAATTTATTATTGGCAAACAGATATGTTAAGAGCATTATTTTTCAGAGAAGGATTATTCCCCTTCCCTTGTTCCTCTAAGAGATTAAACAAAATGACCAAACAACAGAAATAACTGCTGAATGAAAAGATCATGTCACGATATGTATCTTCACTTAATGCAAGAGTGTAAGTTTCCAAATTTTACAATTCAGATTTCTAGTCTTTTATAATATAATGAAGAATGAATTGATAATCTGCATTGGATTCATGATGGAGCTATATGAGCAAGAATGAGTCATAAAGAATAAAATGAGTAATAAAAATGGATAGAACTTTTATGAAAATAATTTGTATACCTGACTAGCACTCAAAATTGTTTCGCTTTTGCTATATTATCTTTGTTTTTAGTGCTATATGAAAAGCCCTTTATCAATAACTTGCTTTTCATAAATAAAAAGTATTTTTACTCAGGTACACTATTATTTTTGTGTTCATACAGCCATATGGAAGCCATAATAGTTTCCTCCTGTCATCTTTTCCCCTTGCTTATGCCATTGTGCAAGAGTAACTGGATATGGCTCCCATTACAAAATTCACCTCAGGTACATTACTGTGTCTGGAAACATCTTCTCATTCTACAGTTCTAGTATAGGATTGGAAGGAGTGTGCAAATGAGACAAGTCTTTCTAAGCCTTTTCCCTTAGGATGTAATTTTGCCTCACTGCTGAAGTAAAAGATTGAAAATCCCATTTCAAGCTCTGCAAATCAGAACCTAGGGCCACTTTAATGGGTTAAGATATTATGCTGTGTCTTGTGAATGCAAAATTATAAATTTTATTATTATTATTATTTTAATATGAATTGTAAAACAGGCTTTCTCCACACCTGTACACTTCTTTAAAAATAGGGTAAAGTATATTGAGAGTTAATTGGACAAAAAGAGTTAACAGTTGGGTAGAATAACCTCTTGAAAACTTTAAATTCTAAATAGTCATCACAGCAATAGCCTAAAAATTTTGTTTAAATTTTACGTGACATTATAAGGTGTTTGTAAGACTTTATGATATTTTTCACCAGAAGTGTTGCTTAGCTATGTCTAGCTCTTATTTAAATGCCTTAAACTTTTCCCGAATGAATCAAATAATATTTGACTAAGCTGAGTAAAGCTGACTAAGCCTACTCCTGTATGAAGTCTTTCTCTTTTTTTTTAAAAAAAGAAATGTATGACACAGATCTCCACCCATCCATACGAGATCTGCGTAACTTTTGTAAATCAAGAGGGTTTTCAATTGAAAATATTTCATTTCACATTTTGAATTTTTTTCCACCCACACCCATGTTGCATAGTGGTATTCAAATGACACTGACTCCTACAAACTTCAGTGAGAGGCCTTCCACAGGATATTTTGCTTCTGTGAAGAATGCATTCTTTGGGAAAAGTACTACTGCGATCTAACATCTTTTTAAAACAGCAAAAAACAGGAAAACTGTGCTAGTACTGATTTTAAGGCAAATATTAAATTGCTTTCTGGTTTTCTTTAACATTCTTAACTGCTTGGAATGCAAATGTTTTCAGTAGTTAGCTATTGCTACAAATGTTAGAAGTTAGTTGTTGTGTACACTAGTCTAAATACAATGGTGTTCACTCACTGAAAACAGAGGTTTCTATTACATCCAGTCTGCGAAAGATGAAAAAAAATGAAAATATCTCAATATAGTATCTAAATTTGATTTTAAAGGATTTTTGTACTTCTCAGAAGCATGTTACTTCACTGTTTTTAGGTCTTTGTTGAGAACTCATTCTTCGGAGCACTCAGGGAAGCTTTTTGTATTTAATCTGGACACTTTCAGTAATATTCTCAAATTTGCCAGCTTTGGAAATAATATTAAAAATCTCTTGGATTTGCTCTGTTTTTGCTTCTTCTCTTCCTCCTGGCTGCATTCTTATACTATGATTTACAGAACCATAAATACAAGAGTAACCACTAGTCATTTTAACTCACTTCTGATGATAAATGTGAGAGTAACTACATGTCATTTTGACTCACTTCTGATTCCTTTTCAGGGCTTTCTGCTTTTATTTTCAGGCTTAATCACTGCTATTATACAAATATTTGCTGTCTTCAGAAAAGTTTCTAAGGGATTTTGACTATGATTTGGGTGCGTCCATATTTATTTAAATATGCTGATCCTGGTAAAAGTTACAAAAATGTAATTTGTAGCTAGACTGAATAGGTTCACATTTGTTCTACTTTTACTAGATTTAGCATCTAAATTTGGTGCATGAATATGAAACCTTTTCTTAACAGCCCAGGATCTTCATGTTTCCAGATGTAAGTGCTTATTAGAGTCCAGTCTCATCTCAGCAATTTTTTGTATCCTTAATCTAGAGTGAATATTCTGTTTCCACCTTCACATCTTAAGAAGTATATATATATATATTTTGATTTTCTTTTTAGGTCTTCAGTTTATTTATTTCTTCACAGAACACTTAATTACATGGCATTTGCTATGATGTCTCAATGGTGTATGATCTGCAGGGACTGTAAATCCTTTGCAGAGTAGAGGCTTACTACTCAGTCTGGCTACATCAAATTTTTCTCATATTAAATGTGAGAAAAAAGCTTTTTCTTAACTGGAGTTATGTGGGCATTTATAGCTTATTTTTGAGCCATCCAGTGCAGAAAGTAACTGTTTTTGTTTCCAGTATTTCACATGGATATTTTTCAGGCTGATTTATCTTTTTTCATCATCTTTTTCATATTTTTTCCAGTAAATGAGCTGTATTATTGCCATTTACAGTATCAACCCACATAAGAGTGAGAAAGAGAGAAAAGAAAGGAAAAGAATAAACAGTTTATATTCTTAATAATTCTTAATCAGCTACTGCTTTTGATACTTTAAACATGGTGATAATTAATGTGGAAAGCTCTGGAAGCCTTAGTAAGTTAGCTTGATCATCTGAAGAATGCCAGTACTTATTAGGGAAAGTTCATGATTCATACTCAAGGATTAAGCCAAGAGAATCTTGTGACCTAAGCAGCCTGGACCTCCAGTGGTAAAAATGGGATTTTCTTATCTTCACAAAAGTAATTATTGAGACAGAGAGCAGGGATGGAAGCAGACAGTATACATTTGATTTAAGAGTCAGCAATACTCAGACAGTGTAAGGGGAATTGCTGTTTTGGCAAATCGTGAGTGTCATGATAGAAATGTAAACTGCAGTATAGGCGGTATTCCACAGAGATGAATCAGAGCATGTCTGAGAAACAGCAAAAAGGAGAACTGTAACATGAAATTATAGGTCTTTCATCTTCAGTGTCTGAGCCATCCTGAAGAGATTTCCAATCAGTCACCTGATATTCAGGAAATTGCTTTTCGCTGGGTATTAATCACTTAAAAATGAACACATGGACACATACTACAGTATGTTAGGTAGTCACTGCAAGACTGAGTGCAAGATTTGGAGTGATGACATGAAATCTAATCCATTTCTAATAATAACCATTGACTTGACAGAGTCAGTCAGCTTCAGTATTTCAGTCTCTCCATTTCCACAACTTGGATAATAATTTAGCTTTTCATTTATTTGTTTAGGGTGTTGCAAAAAAAGGCCTTTTAAATATGAACAATGAGCGTTGCGAACTAACTCCCTGACCAACAAAGTCACATTAACACATACTTATCCTTCTGCAGAGCTCACTGATATAAACAATCCTGGTTATATTTAGATATACATTCAGGTGCCTTGCCACCTCTATCCTTCTCTCTTTATCCTTTTTTTTAGGATATCTTCTTGTATTTAACAGATTAATAAGAAAAATGAACAAAAACTCTATCTATCATCATTTTTGATGTGAACCTACATTCACAAAGCATGAGAAAAGTAAAGCATTATAGGTTCAGTGTGACTCCAGTCTTATATTGCCTTCATTGACTTCGAAGAAAGATGAGTGTTAGCAAGCAAAAATGTAATTGTTATATAAATCTGATGATCCTGTTGGTTTCTTTAAAAACTGCAGTGCTATTCCTTAGCATTCACAGTGAAAAAATACCTGGCATGTACTGAGAGAAAGTTCAGTGGCAAATTTAGTGGGAACTACACAGGTGGGTAACAGCCAACTCCTTTCTGGGCAGTCTTTTGTACTGGCTTATGTATTGCACAAATCAGTTATGAGGGGATGGGGCTGTAAGGGATGGTAGTCATTTTAATAACATGCTAACAGTGGTTTGATTAGAGTTCTGTTGAGGAAATGGTGCAGTTAAAGCTTCTTGAGAGAAGCTGATCTTTAGGGAAAAATTACCGTAATTACAACCCTGTGCTCAGTTGCAACATTTCAAATTCATGTTTATTCATACCCACCTTTGCAATGCTGTTGAGTTGCAGTGGGATTAAAACAAATTATACAATGAAGATATATAAACTGCTGCAGTGCATAAAGCAAATTCCATTACTGCTGCTAGAAACTGCTTGAATAACAGAGTAATTTATAATTTTTTATAAAACATGTTGGTGCATTTAAATTTTAATTCTCTTTTGTGATGTTTGGAGAAAAAGTAGACAAATTGCATTAAGAAAGTCAATTTCTATACAAAAATACTTCAAACAGTTTTAGAATTGCAGTCCAAATCTTTCAGCATTTTTCTTAAATCTCATCAGTGCATCAACCCTTGGCAAGAAGAGGAAACAGACCTTCAGAGACACATACTTGCCTCTCCTCTTGCCCCCTTAGTGAAAGAAGGATGGAAAAATGCTTTGTCAGGATAGCAACAGCTTTCTGCAATACAAATCTGAAGTTATAAGATTACTGTTTTAAGTGGAAACAGCATATAGCAGCCCTTGCCCAGCAATGCTGTTCTTTAGTTGGTTTTACAAATATTGCCGTCTTTATAAGCAGACAGGGATTCTCATTTCTTGTCATTATAACCACACACACACACACACATAACTGTGAGTGAGTGTGTAAAATAACAAAAGATTTCTTGCGCGTCTGTGTTAGCAATGAACACTTTTATTCATTATGCATTATTTTTGTGTTTTCAAATGGAAGAGCAGAAAGGACAATTAGATCCCAAACTACTACTGGATGTCATGATGATATGATGACTAACCTGCCTAGCTCCCATTTGTATCTTGGACATATCCAGAGTTTTGTTATCAGGTTTGCCAAATATTAACTACTACATTTTGCAAATTGAAAAAAAATATTTATATATGAACATAAAAGGCCTATTATTGTACGATTGTACGACCTCTATACAGCCTTCTATATCCTATTGTGGGATATTGTAAAAATGAGAACCCAAACCTGTCAAATGTTTTTAGCTAAATGCTGCCTGCAATCTAACAATATAAATAACAAGTTTAACATGCATGTTCCTGTCATTAAACTTGCCATTCTTTCTATGCAGTGATCACTTCATGTATAAATTGAAACTTGGTAGATCTTTGAATCTTGTTTTTTAATGTACATTAAAATGTACATTTTTAAAATTTCAAATTAAAAATTTTAATGTATGTTCTCCAACTGAACTTTTAATTATGACTACCCTGATTCTCATTCTCAATTAACATTTATCATTGACAGCTTCCCATCTATAGCTGCCTAATGTTGTTGCTTTTGGTCCACCTTTTGTTAGTTGCTATTGCAATATATAGGAAAAGGCACTTAAACTGTTACACTAAAAAGCATCCATTATTTGCAATTTCACTTTTGCTACTTTTACTTCATTCTTATACTGGGTTAAACTTAGTTTTCTCATGTGCTTGACATACAAGCATGATTGAGAATACGAAGAGCTTAACAACTGCAAGCAAGCAGCGGGTTGCTCCCTTGTCCAGCCCCACCGGTGTTTGTGGACTGACTTGCAGAACCAGTCGTGGCATTCATTTAGGATGGAAGAAAAAAGATTGCAGTATTTGCAGGTGGGACCAGCATGTTCCAGTTTGGTAAACATTTTTTTTCTTTATGCCATATATTGTAAAAGATTTGAGTCCATACACCAGACTCTATCCAGTCACCTACCCTTTGAGAGTACTTAAGGCTTTCTGTTTTCTTTGGTCTATGTTGTGTTAGCACAGTTCAAATGTGGTGACAGACACATAAAGAAAATGCATTTCTGCTGATCCCTAACACTTTCTTACTGTTTTCTGGAGGAAATGAATGCTTTAGCTACCTATGCTATAAAATGTAAAGAAATAGCTGAAGTTAAAAACAGCAAGGAAATTTCATTGGCTATACAGGAAAAATGTGGAAATATAATAGACTGTAAGAGCGACAGTTGTAAGAAAACAAAAAGCATTTTTAGTTTCAATCTTAGATATGTAATTGATGGAAATACTCTTATATTTGTAGCCCGTATTTATATTTTGGTCCATTGCTGATTTCTTCATGCTAGGAATAATACCATTGTACTAAATGTGAGGAAAACAGGGCTTCTTTTAGGAGAAAAGGCCAATTGTCTTCATGCTGTCAGTTATATCTTTGCTATTTTTAGCTAAAGAAGCCTTATTTATTCCTGAAATTAAGAGAGGACATGCCCCAGAGACAAGTGGGCCCTATAACATTTGTGAAGTATTCTTTCAAAAATCTATACAGTTTTTATTGCAAAAATATTTGATACACATTTCTTTTTCTTATCAAAGTTATACCCGGTGTAGATATGTAAAACTCACTTACGTAACCCTGACATTTGTATGGACATAAATTATCTCAATTACCAACATAGCTTAGCTTCATTCTAGAATATTTTATACATAAAAAAGCAATAAGCGAAACAAGGATTATGACAAAAATTAGATCTTTTAATCCCAAAATATTGTGAAACACTAGCAAAGTATATTTATTTTCTGATGAGCAAAAAGAAACCTCAGCCTTGCAAGGTACTGTATTCAGGTGGTGTCTGATTCCTGTGTTGAATCCCATTGATTTCTTTGTGTTCACTGAAGGTTACAAGTCTGCTTGCAGAATATGAAGCATGGTCTTGAAGCAGAAGGAAGAATAATATATTCATATACTGTAAACGAAAACTACTTCTACAATGTTATACAAATGTAGGACTCAGGTTTTGGGAAGCAGTCCAAAGCCATCTCTGTACTTATGGTGAGATTTTGACACTGTGTACTGAACACCACCCATGGATATGGAAATCAATGAACATAGATTTACAAATTAGGAATAGTGCTAGATAAGATTAAGCTATTTTAAATACTAGATGTACAGTACAAAGCAATAACATTATTCACAGAATTCTATTATCTGAAATGGGAAAACAGTTTAGTGGGTTTTATTTGTCATAAATAAAATATTTTTGCTGTGACCTGGGTCATCTGCATGCAAAATTTCTCACAGCTAAAGACTGACTGGAGGACAAACTTTAGAAGATTGACAAGAACTTACTCTATAAAAATGCAGTAAAGTTTACAACTTTTGTATATAACTTTCAAAGAGAAATTAAGTTTATCAGTGGTGAAGTTCCTTAAGTAAAGAAAACAGACTTTCTTTCCAAAAGAAAGAAGGCATAATATATTACTTAGGAATATTTACTTACTACAAGTACATAAATGTAATATATTAATAAATTCTTTTAGCATTCAGGTTCAATACTTAATATCTAAAGGTGCAAGATTCAACATACATTACTGTAATATACCCATATGTGTTTTCAGTTATCTACATACTGTCAACACAAACCATATTTTCCAATAATACTTCTGTCTTTCGTTTTGCATGCCTCAATCTTTGAAATGTATTTTCAAATATATTGAGAATTCACAACTCGTTACTGACATTAGCTGCAACTGGAAACTATCAAAGCACAAGAAAACGTCTCATTTTATACTCCAGAGTAAAAGAGAGTAAAGATCTCAGAGTGAGTGGGGACAAGAAGGTGCTCTGTGCTTTTGCAAACAATATTTTTCAAAAACATTTGTAAGAACATATGAGATCTATTAGCATAACACACTAGAAATTATATTTTGGAATAGTTATCTTATGTCACTTTATTCCCAGCCCCCTTTTTGCTGCTATCCCAAACTCAAAATTATAAGGGATTTCTTCATAATAGGAAATAGACTGAAGAACATAGTTTTATAAATATCTATAATACAGAGATTATTTTAAAAACACTGGTGTATTTTGGTGAGTTTTTAACTTGCAGTGTTTACTTTGGCAATATTTAAAATCTTCATGTAAGCAACTAATCTTGGTCTTTATCAACTTTTTAGGAATGTGCTGTATGTATGGACTCTGTAAATTCCACCAGTGCCCTTAAATTCCGCAAAAAGAGTGGTGTTCCACAGTGCTCTGCAGGTAAAGAGCAGCTAGCCTGTATCTGAGAGTAACAGTTTTCAAAATCTTTGTCTCAATATAAATTGGGCTATTCTGTCAGAACAGAAGTCATTTATTTGAAAATTTCATTGCAGTGTATTTTAAGTAGGAGATACGTTTGTTTGTTATTTTTTCCAACTATAGGTCATTCTTTAGCTATTGACCTAATCCAGGTTTACATAGCTGTGACGTAATGTTGAACTGAATTTTTAAGATCCATTTTTCAGCTTGGAGCAAACCGCACTGCTAACTAAATCAAGCCCTACCACAAGCAGAACAGAGAGCAGAAACACGACTAAGACATCCATAGCTATTTCACTAAGAGCTAATGCAGATACAACAATGATACTTAAAATCCTGGGATTGTTTAGAAGACAGTATTATTTCCAGAGTACAAATATTTTTCGTGGTGAAATAAATGCAAACCATCTCTCCAGGAAAGTGTTGCTATGTCAATTTTCTTTTAAAAGTAAGAGAAATTGCTCCAGTATTTATGTACTAGACATGACTGATGGTGTCAGTGCTGTCTTTTTTATTAGCGTTTCTCTCCTATGGTATTTATGACATAGGAGGATTAATAGTACTGGCTACAGCCAAATCTAATGCAGAGAGGCACTATGCAGGCATCTCCTATATATTTTAACTGGACCATTGCTATTCAGGACAGATTCTGCTGGCCTAATGACAGATTCTGCCTAGATTAAAATATCCAATGTTGCAAAGCAGGTCAAAAGTCTAATGCCAAGTGGAGTAAAAATCTCATTTGGCACACATCTCCACGTTCTTCAGGCAGAAGCTTTAGTGAACGCAGATGTTAGCTACCTGTCCGTATTTTGTCTCTTGCTGTTGGTGGGGACAGAAAAGACCCTGCTCCAGCAGTAGGTGTGCTGCAGTCCATGTGGACCTTCAACACAAAAAAAGAAACTTCTCCAGTAAATCCTTCAGATTTCATACTGTAATTTTCCCAGAAGACTTAAGGAGTGTTGATAGAATCGTGTATGTGTAAGTATTTCATTTTATGAATAAGTGGTTATTGTGTTTTAATCAAGTTGGTGAAGGTTTGCCAGATAACTTCTGTATTAAAAGACCCTTTTTAAATGCCAAACAGTAGTAAACTGTAACTTGGTAGTTTTCTGCCACTAGCTGTTAGTGATTAATTTAGGTTCGTTTTTAAAGTGGCTAGACTCAAAGTGTGGTTTTTACGTTATTCTCTCTATAGTATTGCTAGGGATAAACCTTATGCTACAGAGGAAAATCCATGCTTGGGGGTGGGAGTAAGAGTTATATTTTTAATAGGCATTTATGAAGAGTGTACATATTCAGTGAAAATATTTACTTCTATAACTGAAACGTAGAGTATGTTGTTGTGCATAATGTGAAATAATGACTACAAGTATTACCCCAGAATGCACGCTTTAAGGAGATGTTGTAGTTGTCCTAGATAATTTCTTGACTAAGCTGGCCATTTCAGAATGTGCTGCAGCTCGAAGCAAGTACCTGAGATGTGTCCCCAGAATAACATGTCAGAGTATCTCTTTATTCAGTCCTAAGGACTGGAATAATGTAAAAATAATTTTCTAGTTATCTAGCAACATGATATTTTATAAGGCAAGTTCCTCATATTGCATTAATTTTTGTATAATGTTCCCACTGCCAACCCAGCCACTGACCTGTACAAGGGGCTGTACTATACTTTGCCCTGTTGCAGAATACATGATGATTAGAAAGGCAACTCCTGATGCAGCAAAGGAACTTATTTGAGATGATGAATTAAACATATGGCTTAAGGTCAATTCATTGTCATCCCTGTGCCTAAAACAACAGGAGTATTCCTAAAGAATGACTATGAAAGAATTATGAGTCGTATCTGGAACATTATAGTGTTTGTTTATTAAAGAACGTGTTAATCTAACAAAGCCTAAATGTTTCAGAGAGAACGTCCTCTGGGACAGGCAGCACCATTTTTATTTACAGTCTCCAATGTTTAATAACTAGCACTTACTCAGAGTGGGGACCTTGCTTATTCCTTGCATTTTCTTTACCTCTAGAATTTGGGACTTTATGAGTACAGCAAAGAGTTTTGGTAAATAATGTTGCATCATAAGGTTAGCATGGATCCTTCTGAACCTTCCAAAGGTTAGCGTCCTTCATTTCTGCACTGGTTTCACACACCGCGTAGTTATTAATACTCCAGTTTCCACATGAATCTTGGCCAAAATCTCTGGAGTTTCATATTATTTCCTGTCATTAGCACTAGCTTTTCACTGTGTTGAAGTGAAAACATAAATCAGCTCAGGCATACTAAATGTGTTAAAGGGAATATGGTCTGCATTACCAGTTGATTTAAAAGCAAAATCTATGAAGATGCTTTTTCATAGAATGAGATTTCTTTTTGGGTATTTCACATCCTTCTATGTGGCAACCACCATTTATATAAGTAGTTTTAGGGTAAAATACAGAAATAGGGACTTAGAAGAATGGTTCAGATCGTACAGCTGGGATACTACATGTTTCGTGGATGTTCAGATCCAGCATTTTGCCATGTGTCATCAAAAAAAAAAATAAATCTATAAATGTAGTTGTTTGAAGACATGCTAAACTTATGATTGTTTGCATCAATTTGAGATTTCAGAAGGGATCTGTGCCTAGTGTAGCTGTCAAGTGACAGAGACCTAGTGCTGCATTCTTTGATTTTCAGTAGGGCTTCTCATAATAAGGAAGTTCAATAGTTTGATTCTAAGCTTATACTCCAAGACTTACTCCACCATAATGTTTCATGCACACTCTTTCACTCTAGAAAGTTATATCAGTATAACTATAATGATATAAAAATACCACTGCCAGTAATTTTCTTTAAGTAGAAAATTACTAAGCAAATCTCTGGTTCATCATTTGCAACTGTATTTTTTATGTTGGTTCTTTATGTGCCAAATGTCTAGTTGCTTTAATTTTTCTTATGTGATATTATTGTCTAGTACAATTAAGAATGCACTTATATATTGAAATGTTTTGGTTTATAAATGCATTTTTTTTTCTATATTCATGCTTAATTTGATATTTTCATTCCGAGTATCTGTAGGTTGCACAAATACATTTGAGTAGTTCGTGAAGTGGCGCCATAAATAGAATAGGCAGCCACAATCAGGCAGTATTAGAGTAGTCCTTTCAGTAATTTTTCTGATCTTTAATTAAGAATAATATGGAATGTAGCCACATTAAGGAGAATTACCCTGTCCTTACTTTGGGCATTTAAAATTTAGGCACCATGATGGACAAAATCAAGTAGGATTACCCTGTTATCAGGGAAGAGAAGTGTATAGCTGCTAAAGAGTTATACATCCTTTCATTTAGTAAGCAGCTCAGTTAGGCAGGACTTAAAAAGAAAGTGCTGAGTTTTGAAAGACTCTACCCTGAATCTGAATTTATTCTATAAATCCAGACTTCCATCTTTAGGGAGATTATGCTGTTAAGTCACACTATGGCCATGAAAAGATGGATTTTATAGGAAGGGGTATTTCCCTTGTAACTACTAAAACCATTGACAGACAGATAGATAGATACAGATGGATGCAGATATAGATATAATAGGTCTTAACTCCTTAAATAATCATTTATTGCAGTGGGATGGCATGAGCTACAATCCGTTAGCTGTATACTGAACTGTTTGTTCATTATTTTAATCACTTAAATTTAGACCCTGGCTAAGAACAATCAATATGGTTGTAAATGTGCAAGTCAAGTAGAAATGGGTATTCCAGCTTTGGAGTACAGTTGAGGTAAACTTGTATTATCAAAAATTGTTTAATAAGGATTTGCTAAATGTTTAAAATTTGTTCCTTCAATAAGGCTTAAATTAGTCGCGCTCTCTAGAACTTCTTTTCAGTAGTCTGTGTAGTTTCTACTTTTTCTGTAGAGAACATATCGTTCAGTTCTGTAGTACTGTTCTCTACAGAGCAGGGCTGTATTATTTCGATTCCATTCATCTTTACATTCCTTTTGCTGCTTTACAAGGATTAACAAAGCATTCCAAGTATTTTAACAGGAAAGTAACACATTCAAAAAAATTCTCATTAAAATCTTTATCTTCAAGTTACGAAAGACTGCTCTTTTTAATGATAAAAACTGCATACTGAAGCAGCAGGTAATGCATTAGAGAATGATTCTGGTATTACTTTTTTTTAGCATTGATTTGGGAAGATCTGTCTCTTTGCTGCCATGTTCTTGTGTCTTAGAGCCTTATTACTACAGTAATAAATACCGAGTTCTAATTCCAGGATGTAATACATGGCTATCAAAGCCTGACTTAATAACAGAGATGTCTTTTATTACTAAAACAAGGTCCATATGGAAAAAATCAGCTTTAAGTCTAGAAGACCAAATTGTCTTTGGGTTTGTACAAAGAGAGTAAAGCTACAAGCACAACTAAATAGCACCTTTCTAACAAAGTTTTATTACCTTGCAAGATCTATTGTCTATCCCCTTAATTTTGTGAATTTTTTGGAGATTTCTTAATTCATACTCTATTTTTGTTAGAGCTTCAGAAGAGAATTCTAACTATATAATTACCATCAGTGCTAGAATGCATTATACACAGGGCAAACTAGGTGCATTATCTGTTCAAGCGGAGATGAACACCAGAGCTCATTCAGATGAACTGGCAGTGCAGTACACCCGGTGCACCACCTCTGAGCTTTACTTCAGAACAGGTTCTGAACTTCCAGCACGTGCCAAGAGAGATCCAGATAAACAGACCTGCCTGTAAGGCATTCTGAAACGAGCTGCTTCTGAACTGGGGCACATTCACAAGATGGGTCCTCCCAGAGAAATACTGCTGGCCCTCTGTTTTAAGTGAAGGGTCAGTGAAGTGCCTCAGTAGGTCACTTCTGCAGTAATCTGTAAATGGAAGAAAGAAGTGATTTCTCAAAGGTAGTATGACATGTTCCACATATCCAGATCTTTATTTTGAGCTGCTCTCATTTCTGAAGCAAAGCTCTCGTTAAGTTACCTGTGCAGTCAGGCCTATGATGTTGCAGTTTCTAAAACATTTCAAGATATCATTGTATTGACAAGATACAAATATGGCTGATTACTGTGGGAGATACAAAGTGAAAATGAACAGGCACGTTAGAGGTACCAACATGAATATTCTTCATATATGAGGAATGCTGGATATTCTCAGGGGATGCAGAAATGAAGGAAAGTGGTTCTTATTTGTTATTATTCTCCAGTCACTTTAGTTCTCCATGAATTGGTGATGATTAATGGGCATACACGCTTTGCTTTCTTCTCACTTGTTTTCTTCTCTTACCTCCCTGAGCAGCTGCAGAGCCTTAAGTTTGCAATAAGTTTTGTAAAGTATTTGGATGACAGGTGTGTGGAAAAGGGCAAGAGTTTGCAGTGGGAATTTGAAATGTATGAAGGTGTCCTTGCCCGGGGCAGGGGGTTGGAACTGGATGATTTTTAAGGTCCTTTCCATGACTCTCTGATGATTCTGTGTTCATCCATTATGGAGAGGATATTTTATGGTATCTGAAAATAATTTGTATATGCAAACATATGGACAATTAGGAATCTTCTGGACACTAAAATTGTATACTGCAATTTTCAATACAATCCCTTGTACTATAAAATTAATACAAATCCTGTTGTACATTGAGATGCAATATAACTTGGCATACCTCAACAAAACAATGTGCAAATACCTACTGGTATTTTGCTATTGTTGTATGTCTTTTCTGTTACCATGAGAGAATCCACAAAACCAAAGGAAGAGTTGACTATAGAAGAATTATGCATTTGACTGTATTTAGAAATAGAATAAAGTGTGAAGGCAAACTTTTCCATTTATTCATTTATACCTTTACAGATAAAATAGTTCTGATTTTATTTCATTTGTGTATTTATTTAGTTATTTTAAAAGATGCAGATCCTTTAGGAATAGTTACTTCATGCCTACTTTGCTAACAGTTTACTTATGCAACAGTGGTTTCCTGAAAAACTGTATGTCATTCCAGCCAATTAGTCACTGTCTTCTCTCCCTCTCCAAGTTTCTGTGGTCACCTTTAACAATGGAAGGTGCTTGACCTGGTAGTTATTATAAAATACTAAATCAGATGATGAAATGAAAATAAGACTAGAGCATGTTATCTTAAATGCATTAAAATCATTGTTTATAACCTTTCAGAATTATATCAAATATTAAAGGGAGGGAAATAAATGTTTTTATTGTTTTGCTTCAGCTGTGTTTTTTTTTTAAGTCTTTTTTTTTTTTCTGAATATTTAGTTAATCACTCTTAATAGTAAATTTGCATTATTGTGTAAAAAGACTTGGATATAATTGCACAATTTAGATTTAATGAGACCAAGGAACCTGCCTGTAATACACCTCAAATATTTTAAAAGACTGAACTTTGTTTTAAAATAACTTTTTTGTTGTTTTTGTTTTTTTAAATTTTAAAATAACTTTTTTTTTTTTTTTTTTTTTGATAATAACTACAAACCATGCCAGCATTGGCAACAGTGTATGTAAATTCTTAGGTAAGGAAGAACCCTTAACAAACATTCACTAACTGTATTATTTTCAGAGAAAGTCATCTTAGTTTTAAATAAATCTTTTGTTCAAACATTATATATTCGGCTAAATCTAAATACCTCTTAGTTAAAAGCTGTAAAATACTTTCTAGCTACATTCCTGCAGCCGTGTATTTCGACATAAAGCTAACAAGCAGATACAAGTCTGTGTGCCCATTCCTTTTTACTATTTCTGGGAAAGGTTCAAACGGATTTAGATTTATCAGATCTACCAGATTTATTAGATATACCAGATACTCCAGAATTGGTTTGTTTGATACATTTCTTTGGAAGAGATATTTGCATCTAAATTGTGCTAAGGTATTTTCCAGGGTCCAAGACAATCTGAGCCAAAACTTCCATTGACATAAACTGGCATAATATCACTTGACTCAATGCTGATGTATACCAGCCAATGTCTGATTCTAATTTTTTACTCTAGACTTGATAGATCAGTGTAACAGCATGAGTAACAGGTTCCCCATTAAGATCTCATTTCATTACTCTAAAATTGAACAAGACATTTAAGATCATTCAGGTCAAATTTTGTGTCTGAAACAGTCTTCCTCATGAAAGATGATACTTGGTTTGGGAGATCTAACCTAACCTAACAGAACCTGATGACAAAAATAAAACTGAAATCTCCAATAGGCAGGATAATGAGTCTAAAGTGCTGTATCAGTAGTCTTTTATGATGTATGAATATAAGACAACCAATATTAAAAATATTCTCTTCCATTTAAAAGAAGAAACAAATATTAACTTAGAATAGATGAATTATAAACTCCTCACAGATATTTGTACTTTGCACAAACTAAGGAATACATTCTCAGACCTCAGAAGAGCAATGCCATCTGTGGCTGTGCTTGCCACGTGATAGATTTGTCTTATGAAATATATGCAGCAAAAGTGCTGGTGCTAAGGTGAAAGGCAATCTAGCCTTTCAGCGGTGCATGGCTCCTGTACGCAACCAGTCAGCTAAACTGGTGCCTTCCTCCTTGCTTCTGCACTCTCACTCTTTATTTATACACAGGCCTACATGAGTTCTATTGCTCCAGAGCTAAAAACCCTGAGGAATGGTGACCCATTCACATCCTCCTTCCTTTGTGCTACCGTCAAGGTACAGGAGTTTCAAGGCACGGTCTATCTGCTGATTATCACAACACAGAATGTCAGAAAACAGACTATCTGCTTATTTGCACAATACAGAATTCTGCTGCCATGAAATAACAGGCACTCTGGAGAAATTGCATTGCAGTGCAAGAATCTGTTGACGTCACATAAGACTTAAGCTGAAACGTACATCTTATTGGCCCTCTTACTAGATTGCTCGCATTCTGAATCTGAGCTACACTTAGCACCAGTTGCTTACTTGTGAAGCATTCTCCTATATCACGAGACATCTAATTTCAGTGTGTTGTCTTCTGAAGGCCATATCCTGTACCTGAATTTACATGTGTAGATCTCTGTACCAGAGGAAAATCCCAACTTGTTAGGGTTTACTATAGAGACACCACAGGAATTGTTGTAAAAGGTCAGTGTCTGATCTGTCACTTAAATTCTAATACTCTAAATTTGTGAATCAGAAAAAAAAACGTCAACGACAGGAAAAGTGATTAAAGAAATGAACTTAATAAATAACTAATTGGAATTTACTAATATATTAAGTTGTGGAACATATTAATTAATTGAAAATATTTACCATGCCAATAGCAATACTTCTGTTCTATTAGCCTGAGAGTACTCTAGCTTAAAAAATAATTACCTCTAGTAGACTAATATTAATATGGTGAATAAATATGCCACCAAGAAAACTATTTATGTTTTTAAGGAAGCCAAGCATCTGCACACAAACAATTTCTGCCTTACAGCAGAATGTTATTCTGTGTTTGAGAACACAGAGGGAAAAAAGGCTTTGCTATTTCTCTTTGGAGACAGACAGGAGCGTGCTTACTTCTACCAAATAGCCTTACATGTATGACGCTGTCTTTTAGGAGCATTCAGTTCCTGGAAGAGTAAAACTTTTATTCCTTACAATAAACATCCTGTGTATGTTTTGTGTGTGTGTGCAGTAAATAAAGGAGGAAGGAAGTCCTGAAAGACTTCCTATGCATTTACTTGTGAGCTCCCAGTGGGAAACCAGGGCAAAGGACACAATTCTCATAGAAATGGGCAAAGGTATCCACATTCCACAGTGCCAAGCAACCATCAAATCCAGAAGAAATTCCTGGTCCTCATTCTTGCCCTACTTCAGGCATCTGGGAATCATTGAAGTCTTGGAAATAATTTAGAATATTAGACCTCTGGTTACTGATTATCTTGCTAAAGTATATATTTCATCTATCCATCCTGATTTTCTTTTCCCTTTACCCCATATTGTGAGACAGGATATTAAAACAAGTTCTTCATATTTCTTTGACAGAGTGTGACAACATTTTCCAGGCAAAATGTGTCACAATTTTCTCCATTGTATTATTTCTCTACAGCCGTAAAAGCTGGCATACCACAAATGTCAATGGTGCTTAAAAGCCTGTCTTGGTGGGGAAAAGGACTGTAAAAATAGTATGGATACTTTTGCAAGGAAAAAAAGAAACAAACTTTTCTAGAACAACTGTTCAATAAAATATGCCAAAATTTAATTAGGGTGTAGGATAAAAGTCTCTCCTGCAACACAGGAAGAAGCCTTGTTTTCTTTATGGTTTTATCATTTGTAATTAATGTACTCACCTCAATTTTTTACCAGTAGCCCTGATAATGCTTCATTGTGTGTAATCCCTTTTGTTTCTCCCTGTTTGTATCATGTACCTTATATTGCAAAAAGGTAAATAATAGTGATATTTGGGATATGTATGGAAAGGTTTCTAATAATATTTTCTTTGGCAAATTTTAGTTCAAATACAGATTTAGTGGCAATATCAAGTTGATCCCAATCTGTTTGTTTTAAGGCAGATATGCCTGTATCACAGAAACAATCAGGAAGGAACTGAAGGTGTGCTGCATGGAGGTGTGCATCACAGCACCTGTTCTGTACCATATCTAAATACGTGGTGTCTAATTTACAGTAACTCCAAAAGGCAAAAACCCACTGGACCCCAATATCCACAGTTAAAGTGAAAAGATAAGCAGGAAATGCTTATTTTTAATCTAATGAAGTCACTAGTCAAATTCTGTTTATTGCGACTTTTGTTTAGTGTAGTTGCTTATGCTCATCAATGTAGAATTCAAACTCCTGTATCTGTACCAGCTGAAAGTATGTAACCATGATGTAGTGGAGTAGGGTGTACGAAGGAGGCAGACACATTGATACATTCACCATAAACAGGAAAAAAAAAAAAGAAAAAAAAAAGAAAGTTGTCTACAGCAGTGAAAGCTCCAGTTACTAAGAATAGAAAATGTTTTCTTCAGCAGGACAATTTGGGCAGTGACCAATTATTTTTCATTTTTCAGCTCCAGAAAATTTTTCAACATATTTCCATCTTGTTCAAGTGTACTAATAAACTCGTGATACAACTCTTGATATTGCTTATCAACTTGTCACACATGGCAGTGTTTCTTAACTTGCAACAAGAACATGTTTATCTTTTTGCTACACTCAAAGCAAGCAGCTGAACTGAAAGTTCCTGTGAGAAGCAGCTGGCAAGTGGCCTGCAGTCAAGAGGGACTTTGGTTTGCAGTGTTTTATTTTTCATTCCTATGCCTTTTTTTTTACACTCTGATGCTAAAGATTGGAAATGAGTAGCTACAGCATGAAGTACCAAAATAAAATAAAATAATAAAATAAAAATACATGATCTAAAAATTATTATTTATTCTTTCCAGTTTTTGTAACACCTTAGTACCAAACACATAGATTAGGACTAGGAGATGCAGAATCACAGATTGGAAACCAAGTCCCTGTTCCCCCAAATATGTTCCATCTTACTGTTCTAACTCTGCTGTATTCTGAGGTGTTAGTGTGAGATAGTTAAGGTTTTTTAAATGTTTTGTAGATAGAACAGGAAAGTACATTTTCAAGTTCTCTGTGGTACAGATAAAAGGCGTTCAATATACTGCTCTGCTCATGTTACCTCCTAGTGAAATCAATTACAGCTACAACTAAAAAGTTTGTCTGTCATGAAGGCTCAGGGTCCTGGGATGGTTTTCAATCCCATATAAACAGTGATAAAGGAAATTTTCTTAGGCAGTTAGGCGAGGTGAAGCTCTCTCTAGAGCAGCTCTCCATTTCTTGCTAGCTTGCAGGTCACAGCCAAGAAAAAGCCAACAAAGCCAGACCCTTCAAAGTGATGGAAGAGCGTGAGCCTCCACCATGTACATTCCCCAGCTCCTTTCCCTACCTGCCAGGCAAACTACAGTGCTGCGCAGTCCCTGTGAAGTCAGGCTTCTGGCTGCCAGCCCTCCATGCTAGATGCATGCCTGCATCCCGGACATGATGTGCTCAGTGTCCTGCTTTACAAGAAAATCAAGAAGCTTGAACTGGCTAATTGGTGTAATTTTTCCACTCACACACCACACTGGGATGTTAGCATGAGGTGCGTTATCAGGAAATTGCAGCTGTGGTGTAGTCTTTACTTTCTGGCAGGAGTGTCTTGAAACAGTTACTTTTTTGTTTGTTTGTTTGTTTGTTTGTTTTGACTTCCTAGAACTTTCTGTTTATTAATTGGATAGCATGCAAAGGAGTGTATAGGAATAAAGATGGTACAGGAAGATACTATGTTTAAGGCTAGAACTGACTTGTGTTGGCCCATTATTCCAGATTAATCTGCATTCTGAAATGAGTTTGTGGCTGTAACTGCTCCCTCTGATCAGTGAAGCACATGCAACAGCAGCTCACCTTGCTTAGGTGCCTTGTGGAGCTGTCTGGGAGTGGCTTGAGGACAAATCAGGGCCCAGGCCTGGACCCAGGACCTCCTGAATTTTGAACATTCATGTCCTACTGCTCAGGCTGGAAACAAAACTCCATGATTTCCATTCCGATATGTTCTAAAAAGGGTTTTATTTTCCTTTTTGATTTTAGATGTATCCAGAGTTTTACAATAATATTATTGTAAGATTCTTGTACAAATTAGAGTGATTTTTATCAGATAAGATGATTTTATGCAAATAATCAAGATATTGGCTCTAGACTATTTGCATATGAATCTAGATTATATCACAGAGTCTATGTTTTATTCAAGGTACAATCTAAAAATCTTCTGGACACATTCAATTCTCCTTACTGCCAACTCCAGGCAATGGATAATTTTGTTATGGATTAGTACAGAACTCCAAAAATGACTAGCACAGATTCCTTGGCTTTATATATGAAGCCATTATATTTATATATGAATTATATATATATTTATATATGAAGCATATATATGAAGCCAAATAAAGCTAAGATATTTATATATCTTAGTGCTTCCTCTGCTACAAAATTAACCTGCTACAATCTAGTTAGATATGTATGCTGTGCTCACCCTTGAGGTATCCAGAAGCCTCAGACAGTAGTCATAGCAAGGATGCAGATTTTTCTTTCAAAGGAATATACAAAATCCAATTTGTCATTGGAAAGGTAAAGGAATTTTTTAAGTAGCTTTTTAAACAAACAAACAAAACCCAGAAACCATTTTGTTTAAAAATTCTAGTAGATTGTTTATCAGGTAATAGCACCTGTCAAGTCTAACTACTGGATAAATTAATCATCTCCAGCTACTTCAGTTTCCATTTTAATTGCTTAAGTGTAAAATAGGTCATATTATCTTGATGAAAGCATGATTATGAAATGTGTGATTTCTTTTAATGACCTTTATTAACTTACAATGATTGCTTGTATTTCTGCACTGCATACATGCTGGCAAATCTTCCTCCAGCTATAATTAAGATTGTCAGCACTGTACTTCATGACTTACATTTGCACTTGTTTATAACACAGCCATAAAAATCCACTTCAGTCAGAATGCTGGCACTGGTGGTGTAAATCTGGGACTAAAAATGTTTATATGCATTTAAAACTTAAGGAAAATGAAAACAAACCCATTTACGCATTTAATCAGACATCGGTGGCAAAAAATTAACAAAGTTAGAAACAGTGTGATGAGAAATGCGGTAGTGATCATTTATTAATGGAGTGTATTTTTGTAAACATGTCTGCTCTCATAGTTATCCACTTAAGGGAAAGATAAATTGCAGACTCACACTGAATCTAGTCATCTACCCTTACCCTTACTTTTGGCCACATTCTCATCCCCTGTTTGGAAAACTAGATGGATCTTTCTATAGGCTTACTTACAGCATCTGTGCAGTGATTTATCTCTTGCAGTTGACTTGCTGCTCCGTTTGTTGTAGTTCTTAGATTTCCTACATCTTTCTCCAACACAGTGTGAAACTACATGAAATATCTGAGCTTTTCTGAGCAGCTGTTTTGTGACACAGGTACAGCCCTGCTTCCCGTGTTAAAACTCTGCTTTGATTACCTGTGAAGCCACATGCCCTCCAGGTAGCATTACAGGGTGCTGCACTTGTATCCCCTCAGTACTTGCTGAAGCAGAATTGATACTGTCATAATTCAGTAAGAAACCGGACCTAACAAATCCAAAGTCCAATAATATAGTAAATAAATATTATGAAAATGGATGAGCCCAGTGCTGTATTCTGAATACCATTTTAAATAATCAGTTCACATAACACTTGAGGTACTGTTCAGAACCTGAGATAATAATGGGCTGCTTCAATAAATGAGATGATTGCTTTACTTTGTTTAGTCTCTCCATTTAATAATTGCATGTCTTTTTCTGCTCTTTTTGTTTACCTCATGAGGCTGTTGGTAATCACAAAAACTATATATATAAATAAAAACTAAAATGCTGGTAATGGTCTTGCATTCTGTGAAAGAATGAAAGTATTCTCATATTACTCACTTCTTGGCACAAAACAAACATTTAATATCTTTTCCACTGTGGAAGTTCTAGTTGAAAAATATTACCTACCTGCTACCATTCTAGCTTTCAGAGCAACACGATGAAGCTGTTGGTTCATGTTAAATGAATCTTGGTCCTATAACTCAAAGAAATCAAAATCCCTAAGAAGAGCCTAATGGAAATGTTTGTTTTGCTCATATTTGAAAAACAACCAAGTGGTAAAACTATCATTTACAAAATATTTCATATTGAAACCTATTCCTAGCCTATCCAGTGACAAAGTGCTGTTAGCTGCAGTAGACATTTCTGCAAATGAGTTTTGCAGTCCTTCCTCTGGGGCTGTATCAGATCCTGAGCTTTTTGTAACATGCTACTTCAAACCAAAATGAGTTAAATACATAAAATAAATAAAATAATACGAAACAAGTATTTGAATTTGACGTTTTAAGAATACATCAGAAACCATGTGCTTGGCTAATCATTTTCTAATTATTATTATCCAGTGATTAAAAACATTTTCAAAATGGCAATTGTATGTCAGGGGATTCCTATTAGATATAAAAGGGGCTGGAATATAGTGTTACCAATTTTTATTCCCTTCCTTTAATTTATCCTCAGGATTGCTAAGTCTAAAGAATTTTTGTGTGACAGCACTGTTATATGACAAATACATTTTACATATGTACAGAGCAAATTTCAGGGAGAAATCTTATTTTTGCTATGGCCTGATGTCTTTGTATATAAATAGGTGTGCATGTAAGAATCAGCTGTTCAGGTCTACGGGCTATGTCTCCAAGAGAATTTATGAAATATGGCTTATGTTAAAAAAACAAACAAACAAAGACATTTTCTGATATTCTTGAAATATTACAGGTAATAAAAGAATGTAATATAGCACAAATACAAAAAGAGATCAGTTTTAATGCTCAAAACTATCACAGTGTTCTTTACATAGTATTGTCACAAGCATAGACCCCAAAAGACCTTAAAAATGTAATTAAAATTCCAGTCTGTTCACATTAACAGTGTCTTCTATATAAAGGTGATAAAACTTGTAGCTCTAGGTGTGGTCCCTTCACAGACCTTTAATACCACAGAACTCTACAGAATCTATGCAGCCTCCCATATTTTGAACACATTTTCAATTAGCTGCCGAGTCTTTAGGTAGGATCATTATATGAAAATAAAAAGTTGAACAGAAAACTCTACTAATAACATCAATAATTGAATTATTCTAATACTTTGTAAGTGATTTTTTATCATTTTAAAGGCTGCATAATCCTCAAGCCAGGCTGTGTTATAGCACCTTTCATTCACACTAGGAATCATCTTGTGATCAACAGCCCAAACAGAAACGCTGAAGTATTGATATGAACATTTAGAATTAATACAATGGCTAGTTTTTCTTCTGCTTTCTGCCTCTACATATACTTGAAATGCTGTTCCGTGCTGAAATGTTGTAAGCTGAAATGTATACACAAGTATGTTTTGACCTGTGGGTATACTGTTGTGCAACACAGTTCATTCAATCCTTCTAGACAGTGATTTTCTTGTTATTGCGGTATTTATCTGGGCATCAAAAGTTTTGGGTTCCAGTCATAACAGCAAGCTTCCTTTGTGACCCGTAGGACATGACTTAACCTGTAAGATTTTCCTGCCTGAAAAAATGAGAAACACTGCTTTAGGAGAAAGATGAGAATTTCCCTGGGGATAAAACATTAGTATAAAATGGGGGGTAGTGTGTGAATCTCCTGGCTAGTTTCTTTTCTCTGTCACCAAGGATTTTGAAGGCTATTTGAAGATACTTGACCCTGTCAGAGGGGCAAAGTGTTGTGGTATATTTATTATTTCTTTTAAGCTAGGTAGTGAAGTCAAGAGTGCATTTTACACAAACCAGCTCTGCATGTCCTACATACAGCTACTGAAATAAATGCTACTGGCACTGCACATGTCAAATTGTGCTGTGATACCCAGACAAAATCAAACAATGTTTACATTTAGGTGTTATGCCTTTTCCTGCAAAAACCTGTGGAAAACTGCAGAATTTGGGTAACCTGCCACCTAGCAGGAACAAACTGTGCCTGGGAAACTGAGTGAGGGCACTGTACTCCTGAAGGTTCCCTACCCAGAGGGGTAGGGAGAGGAGCCGGGCAGCACCCAGGGGACTCTGCTGACTCCTTCCTGAAAAGCCCCAGCAAGAGCCATGCCCACACAAAGACCCTTTGATTGGAAAAGCACAGAATAGCTGAGAACCCCAAGTGTCTCTTCTAGGTTTCATCTCAATTTTCTTTATTCGGGGACTGTATGAACATACAATTTTGTGTGTGTGTGTATTTAATTTAAATAAAAACATTGGGCAGATCTTTCATTTGATAAATAACCTGCTGTATGCACTTAGAACAGTTAACATTCTAAGTGAGGTCCACTATAACAAAGTCATTCAAATTAGCTGCAAAATGAGTCAGACTTCAGAGACATAAACACTGAATTCTTAAGTTAAAAACAAGTTAATCATACCAATAGAGTAAAGCACTCACCCTATGCCAAAATATATTCCTTTTCCTAAGTACCATGCGGTTATCAGCATGTCCCTTGGATTTATGACTTATGACATTTGTTTATCAACAGGTGGTTACATATCTTGCCATCTATATTTTAAGCAACAGTAAACACAACTAAAAATAAGATAAACAAAATAAAATCCGTGGCTTTTTAAAAGTGTTTTTAGATAAAAGATGTACTTATAAGCTAGGTCTTCAAGTAGTTCACACCAGGCCCAGCAACACAGAAGAATACTGCAAGAGCAATAAGGATTTTTAGGGGCATTATGATAGTGTAATGGAAACACATCTGCCCCCAAAAGTCCCTCATTTTCCCTGCGGTAAAGAGCCATGCAGGAAGTGGTGAATGCTGTGGAACATCAAGAACAAAACTATAAAGAATTATTTTTTGAGTTAGAGCACTTTTCCAACAATACTTCAGGATTTCATAATTTCCTGTGAGTCCAGTCCATAGGAAAACTGCAGTTTTCCAAGCAGTCCCTAGCTCATAAACTTTGGCTGTATTAAATGGTTCTGTCCATCCACCAGAGTGAATTGTGAAGCTCCTCTCTTAGAAATACTGTTAGTACTGGGAAGCTACAACATTATGCAGAAAGCACAGACAATGCAGGGCAATTTTTGTTCCTTTGGCTACCAAAAGAAGTACAAAATAAAGCAGGATAATCATCATTAGCAGTTGACCTGCATCTCTTGTTTTTAAAGATTTACTTCAGTGACAGACCAAAGTTAAGTTTATGGGAAAAACTAATACATGATAAAATCCTACAACATTGTTACATTTCATTTTAAAGGATTTGAAAAAACAACCGTGTGGGTGGTGCTCCATACATAAAGACTGCTCAGAGCACAAAGCAAAGAGGAATGCCACTTTAGTAAAGACTGAGTACTCCATATTTATCACCTCTAAAGCAAAGCAGGTAGTGCACTTGAGCTGTTAGTTATGCCTATCCAATTGACACGCCTAATGAAAAGTTACCCTTTTCAAGTAATCCACACTAATACCACCTAACGGGCATATTCTTCAATGGATTCCTGTAGCATAACACACAAAATATAATACTGTTGAAAAAACAATAATCAATTCCTCATATATTATTTAATATGTTGTTCTTTGTAATGCATTTGCTCTTTGTTTGCTCCTGTTTCAGTGCAGCAAATGAACCCTGTTCTTTCCTCAGGTTCCAGAAATTTTATTGTGATTTTGATTGATTTTTGTTGTCGTTGTTGATGCAGCTCCAGCAATTTCAGTGGAGATATTACTGACTTCCACCAGCATCCTGGCACCTCCTGCCAGAGGTGTGTGCAGCTTGTGTGATTTGAGACAGGCCTTTTGTTACAAAATAAAGCTTTTATGCAAACAGCAGCAACAGCAAAGGAAATATCTAGATTCATCTGACTTCAAGTCAGATGTTTACAACAATATCAGTAAATAAGAAATAGAAATACTCCTTTGGTAAAATGACTGCATTCCATTATTTCTACTGACCCTTGTGGGCCAATGCTGGAACATCCTGAAAGGCTTTTTCTTACCCTTTCAAAAAACAAAACAAAACAAAACAAAAAAATAATTTGTATGTGTCTTGTAGTTGACAGAACACATTTTATTTGTCTTTCTTGTTTTATTTTAATTCTCCTGATCTACAAAACAAAAGAAAAACTATTACCTTCAAAAGCTGTTGTCTAGCTCCTGTGTTATGTCACTTCACATAGAAAGGCCATAAATCCACTAAAAGGATTTGGACTGTCTGACTGAAGCTGAGCTACTTAAAAGTGCATCAATACTACATTACACTGGGGAATTGCAGGCTCTCCCATTAACAGCTAAATTAAAATATTACAGCAGTATTAACAGAAAAGCTGGAAATAGCTTTGCTTAAATTTATCAACGTGTATCTGCAATGTAATAAATCCACAAACTGAGTTGGCACCTATGCATTCACAGGTCACCCACATAAACATCACCCTTGCTCTGAAGCCTTATAAGCAGAAACTATTTGGGTGTTGTGACAACAGGCAAAGAAAGCTGAATCTTTGTTTCTTTTTTCCATGCTTGTGCCTTAACAAATTCCCTAATATTGACAGAGACAAGCATATGACATTGCAATGAGGTCTGTGTAATTATTAACTGATTTGCACTGTGGACAGGGCAAGTGTTTAAATTCATTAAAGTCGATAATTTCACCAGGAGGTTTGTATTGTCAAGCTGCATGGTCTGAAGTGTCTTTATGCATGTAATATAACCACTTTTCTACCACTTCTTCCACTACAGGTGCAGCTTTCAAGTCATAGCAATATATATATATATTTCCTACCTAACCTGTTAAATATGATTTTTAAGGCAAATAAGGAAGACTTTGGGGATGACATCTTTGAAAGATATGTTTTAAATATGTGTTCACATTGATTTTCTGTGTGGCATCAGGCACAGCAGTGCTGGTGTGCAATGTTATAACTGGGAGGGAAGAACAAGGCACAATGTAAGAATCACACCTCGGACATCTGTGTTCTTGCCCTGGAAGAACTCTGGATAACTTCACAGGAAGTCTTTAGTAAGGCAAAATTTTAAGTTGCTGCAGGTCATGAGTTTCCAACCTCAGGGTCATTACTGCCCTCTCCTTTTCTATGGCTGTGTCAGAGAAGAGTCACAAATTTTTTCTGTTGTAACACGAGGTCAGGAAATGTCAAAGGCTGAGGCCCTGCTTTCAGAAAACTCAGACCACAGAGCAATCCCCAAAACCATGCCAGCACATTCTGGTGGAGATCTTGATCTCACTGCTTTTGGTAAAATGTGTCCGCTGATTTCAAAAGTAAACAGATCAGGCCACTTGATAATCCTCTGCTGATTCAGTATTTATAAGCTGATTCAGTATTTATAAGCTTTTTTTTTTTTTTTTTAAATGTTTTGCTTTAAAATACTGAAAAGTCATTCTAAAATAATTTTAAATCTATATTTTTAAACAGAAAACATAGCTAGTAGGGCTTTAAATTTTATATATGAGGAATGCAATACATAATTGGAGTTGATCTTTTTTATTTTATTATTTTTTATTTTTTCAATAATTCATGACAGTTTTTATCTTGAGGAAAATTAATTTTGACTCCAAACATACTGTCTATTTTTTTAATCTTATATGCATCAATTATTAATGCTCTCGGTACTCAGTGCACTCCAGGAGTCACAGCTGTGAGGCCACCACCCGATCCTGCAAGCAAATTTTGTGGGAAAACCCAGCATGATGGAAAGAGATCACACTCTTTTCTGTGTACACACTCAGCCTAAGTGTGTAGGATCAGTCACTATTTTGTCCAAACATCATTAATATTTGGTTAACACACATAAAGGTGAATATACATTTAGAGCTTGAGAGATATGTGTGACTAAAAATTGTGGATGAGAAAGGCCTGCAGAACTGTAACCACATTCTTAACCACACTCGGTAGTCATTTAAATAGTTAATTCCATGTCTATATAAATTGTGCTCAACTGAATACCTGTGAATTTTATGTATCATCAATAAAGAATCAAAGAGAACCTATCTGAAAAGATTTCTAAACACAGCTGGTTAATGGGGTGTCCAGCACCTCTTACTGAAGGTAGCTGCACATAATTACATGTTCCAATTTAAGAGCTTTAAAGAAAAAGCTCACAAGCAGCAGAGAGGAGTATTCTCAGTAGACTAGTGAAGAGGCCATATGTCAAAGCTATGACAGGCACATTTACACCAACTGAGAGGATGTTCCTGTGTGTACTTGCTCTGTATATGAGCCATTATACTCTCTCACAAAATATCACTTAGCATGTGTTTCATTCTGTCTTAAATATATGTACGTTATATTTGGAGCCTCAGGAAAGCTCAGCTTACCTATAAATTGTAAACATCTACTGGAATCCCATAAAAAATTAAAACTACATCATTTAGAAGTAAATACTGTGCTGAGATTCTTTAGGCTATCAATAGCAAAAAATAAATAGTAGCATGGAATTGAACAGCTTTACCAAGCTCAGACTTACTCATAAAAATATATTGCACAACTCCTCTCAGCACAACAATTAGTAATCTTTACATCGATTTATAGATACAGACTATGCACACGTAGGCACGCGGGCACACAAGTAAAAAACAAACCAAAAATGAAAACAAAACAAAAAAAATAAAGACAGTTGAAGAGAGAGAGACATCAAAACTGCAACCTTTTGTGAGCAAAAGACCAAGGATGGGTCTGACACCACGTATGTTCCTAAGGACTGCATGTTGGTTTCAAGGTTTAAGCTGCCTCACTTTCCTAGGAAAGTCTTTTTTCTCCCAATTTACTTACGTCAAATAACTACCCTTTGAAACAACTTTTTCTTTTTTCTTTGCCTTTGCTGGGTTTTTAAGGAAAAAAAAAAAAAAAGTTTTACGGTTAGAAACAACAGTTAGAAAACTATTTCTATTCTATTTCTGTTTAACTTTGGGGAATGCCAGTATTTTCTGTCCACTTCTTACTGCTGATGACACCGGTAAAGTTAGGATATTGCTACTTATTTAAAGCATGCAGTAGTGAGTAGCTTTCTGAGCACAGCAGTAGTTTAGTGCTAAGGTTAGCATCCTCTGTAAGAGCCATAATGCACTGGTTTCTTTTGCAGAACAAAGTGACCACCAAAAGCGGGACTTTGTGGGCCAGTTGGATAAAACATAAGCTCATCTCGCCCCCAAAACCCCGACTCTGGAACCACAACCTTCTGAGATTCAATTTGTAAGCAAAGTATCTTTGTAAGATATGCCCAATCAACCCCTCAGATCAATCATTGATCAATCAGATCAATCATTGATCCCCTCAGATCAATGCTTACAAAGGAAATGATTTTTGGACTGACAAAAGAGGACATTGTAGCCAAGTCATGGTATACACTCCTTCAACTAACTGGAGAGCAGGAGTTGCTAGCAGTTATTATTTGCTATTCCCATTATATGATTTGTCTGTTTAGCTAAGCAGCACCTTCTGCAAGTGGCTATAAAATGACACAGAAATCACCCAGAATAACATAGGGATTTATTAGCCCCAGCACTCAAAGTATCTATTAAGATCTTTTCAAAGTATCAACTCGTTTGTCTGTTCCTCTGTATTTCAAAGTAAAGCTGAAACATTATAGAGACGTGTCACATTATTCTGTCTTTGCTATCTGTATAGCACACTACGGTACTTTCGATTTACACAAAACGGATTGCTTCCTACTGATGATGTCAGTTTAGAGTATTCATCTGGGTGCCCAAATCTGACTATCCCCAGCTTTAAGAACTTTTTTTTTTTTTTTAAAAAAAAAAAAAAAAAAAGATCTGCAGCCAAAAGGAACACAGTGCTAAATCCTTCCTTTACAATCCCTACCGAACTTCTAAATAAACCAGAGTTTTACTCATTATAGGCCCACTTGGAGACCTGAGGCAGGTAAATGCTGTCAGTCACGTCAGAAGAAACCAATCGCCGCGCTTGAACAACAACAAAAACACTGTTACATTTATGCTGCTTTCGGTAATCCCGAGGAACGCCGTCCGTCCCTGCCGACCCTGCGTGCTCGGAGACACCTCCTGAGGGAACGAAGCAGCGCTGGCGGGCGGGAGAGGGAACGGGAGGAGAAGGAGAAGAATGAGGAGGAGAAGGAGGAGGAGGAGGAAGAGGAGAAAAAGGAGGAGGAGGAGAAGGAAGAGAAAGAGAAGGAGAAGGAGCAGCCCGGTCGCGCTCCCGCCGCGCTCCCGCCGCTGCCCTGAGGCGGGGCCGCGCCGCGCGGGCTGCAGCCTCTCCTCAGGCCGGGCACGAGGCCGCCGGCACCTGTAGCTGCGGCGGGCCCCGGCGGCCCGGGGCAGGTGGGCTGCAGCCCCCAGCGGCGGCCCAGGTGGCGGGGAGCGGCCCCAAGCCGGCCACAGGGCGCGGCCCCGGCGGCTCGGCCCCACCTGAGGGCTGAGGGGAGAGCGGGGCCCCGCGGGAGGAGCGCGCAGCTTACCGCGGGTCCCGGGGGAGCGGGCGGCCCCGGCCCCGGTCCCGGCCCAGCAGGGTGCCGGGCTCGGCAGGGAGGCAGCAGCCCTTCGGTCGGCGGCCGGCTCCTTCCGTTGGCAAAATCCTGACTCATTACATAAAAAAGATCGCCTCTGCCAGGCGCCCAGAAACATTTCTTCATCACGGTCACGCCATGAGCTAAACAAGAGGCCACAGCGAGGGGAGGGGGAGAAGCAGACGGGGAAAAAAATAATAAAAAAAATCCAGAAGGTTTTTTTTCTTTTTTCTTTTTTTTTTTTTTTTCCCTAGCGCTTCTTCCTTTAAAAAAAAAGAAGAAAAGTGCACGGGGAAAAAATAAAATAAAAAAAAGGCAGACCAAAGGAATAAGTGGAGATGTTCACGCCTGGCTGCCACAAAGACACCTCTCCCCTTCCGTCCCTCCCGTGCTCGCTCCTGCAGCCCCGCCACAAAGGCAAGCAGCTGAGGGCTCCCCACACTCGCCGGGCCCGGGCTCCCCGAGCCGCGGTAGTGGGGCCGGCACCGGCCGAAAATTCTTTTTTTTTTTCTTTTTTTTTTCCTAGAAACTACCTCCAAATATAGTAAGAGGAAAGGAGCATTCCTAGAAATTCGGGAGACGTCAGAAAGGGAAGATTTGTGAAATTCAGCTTCACTTCCTGCAGAGGGCTCCCAGCACAGGGAGAAAAAAATCAAGTGAGCAATAAAGTACTTTTGATGATTCTCTGATCAGATAATGCTTAAAAAAAAAGAATGGTAAAACAGTTAACTCACATTTCTGCAATAAGATCTAGGAGCTTTATATGGGAAGAAAGCTAATCAGTAACCCCCTTTCCTCATTTTCGACCAATGTTTATAGATGTCTATCTCCTGTATTTACTTTCCCCGTGTCCCCTTATCAGCCCTGTGCACACAGCAAATAAAAGAAACACGGGTATGAGTGAAAAATGGGCCAAATGGAAATGACACCTCCATGTGCCCTAGGAACACTAATTAATGCTCCTGTGTTATTTTAAACAGGCTTTGTGGGTTACATCTTTCAAGCTACACCAGTGTGAATAATTCATGTGATTGCAGTAGATGTGTATGATATCGCTGATCACGTGAACGAGAATTTTGTAGGCTGGCTTTTATTTACAGGCCCTGATACCAAGAAATGCAGAGTGCTGTCAGTCCCCGTGGCCTTACTGCTGTCTTAGTCTGTTAATTAATTCTGCTCAGCAATTCACAGGATTGGGCCGAGAGTGACAATGTGGATCTGTACTTGCAGCAGACCTGCATACTGTCCACCAGCTTCTGTTCTTCCTTGTATATCTCCTAAAGCTCTGTATTTGCTTTCTGCTTGAGCCTAACACCATGTCCTTATTTGGTCCTATCAATCATTTCAATAAAAAGCCATTTCTTACATTTCATAGGAAGCAGAAATGTAATTAATGTTTGCAAAGCACTAACAAAAAATTCATTATATGTTATTAATTCTATAAATATGTCAATGCATTTCTAATAAAGCATTATTTATTCAGCAACCTTTATATAAAAGGTTGCTATATAAAACACAATAGCCAGCTTTTGGGGAAAGATAATGGATTTCAGCATATGCAACTCTTACAGGTTAATTGAATTCCTGTAATGAAATCCCCCTTAGCCACGCAAAATTCTTCGTTTTGTTCCTTGAATTTCATTATTACTGGCAAAGTCTTCTCTGCCCCCAAATCAGATGCAATAAAACCACCTGAGTTTGGCTTTACATCTTTATTTTATAAAAACATTTAATCAAAACTTGGTGATGGACACCTTGTCCTTCTGTAGTTTTGAAGGGGAATTAACAGATGTCACCCAGCAGTCCTAAATGTGCTTTGACTCTCGAGGATGTTTCACCCAGTTCCCCGGTGCCCCCAGACAACCACGTCAAAACCCAGCCCTAGCGAGCAGAGGCATACCCATGGTGCTTAGGTAGCAGTAAGTCCAGGGTAGAGGTAGATCTGTTGGAAGTTATCTCTTGGAATTCAAACCAGCTCCAGTTAATTGCAAAAAGGCCTTTTTAAGCTGGCAGGTTTATTTGTGCCACACCGCTCTCCTCTGCTAGTCACTCTCATTTCCTGAGTGAAAAGTGAATGGCAGCTTCAAGCTCGGGATCTTTGATTACTGAAATAAATGGATGTGCTGTCCTCTGTTGGTCATACTGGTTGTCACATGTAAATTCAATTAACTCAGGCAGCATGAGACTGTTAAAACAACATGGGTGATGAAATGACACTGAATTTGCTTTGCCTTCCATGTTCACCGATGAGACTGAGCGTGCCAATTTGGGAGGTTGGCACCCACGCCATGGTGTGATGGGATGCACAAATAATACCAGTCCCCACTTTGCTGCTGGCAGTGTCCTTCTGTGAGTTGCACTGGGTGGAAACAGTGCTCTTCTCCCTGTTGGTTCACCACAAGCCCAGAGTAGTGAGCAGAGGCCAACAGTGCAGCCAGAAGACCCACAAACCCATGCTGATGCCCCTGGACCCACTGGAGGGATGACATTGCTTCAGTGTGGCATGACTTGTCACCACTGCTATGCACCCTAGATTAACACACCTCATCAGCCTGCCTGGACACTAAGGACACCATTTCTGAGGGACTCCAGGGGTATCTTTAGGATTTTTTTAATTGGGGGATTTATTAAGGTTAGAAACACTGTAGATCAGTCTGGAAACAGGTGATGTTGTCAATGAACTTGCAGTACAGGGTACAACAAAAGCCACAGATATTGAAGGGAAGCTCATCTTGACACGATGTATCCCCTAATTTCTACACAGGTGCCCTGTAGTGCAGAACCACAGGCCTCAAGCCATTGTGCTGCAGAGATGCAGTTGCAGCTCTTGTGCGTACCTGGTTTAGATTCATAAATGTATTTAAAGAAATAAGCAAGTATTGTGTGTGTGGCTCTGCTCCCAGCTTATCCCCGAGGCTGCAGTAACACAAAACAGCATTTATCAGATATGTGTTTTGTCCTTGAGTTTGATTTTCTTGTCTGGATTTGAAAACCCTCTATGAGAGCAGCTTCAGGGACACTCCCTGTCCTTCACATCCATGAGCAGAAATATCTGAGAAAACAGAAACTGATTTAGAACATGCTGGGTTGTAATTTTGCATGTTCTGCGTGCTGTAATTGTCACTGCTGAAAATTATTAATTTACATTTTTCTTCTCTCCAGGGAGCCTGGGCAGTGTTGTCACTGGTTGTACGTGTGGAAGTGTTCAAAACCAAGCTGGAAAGTGTGCACGAGGATTTAGTCTTTGTGGACGCTTCATCCACGTGAGGCCCCATTTGCTTGTGGGCTTGCGAATACTGGCAGTATGCTAAGAGTAAAAATTTTAAATTGTAATTACATGTAATGAATATAGTCTGATTGTTTTCTTAACAATAAGCCCACACAAAGAAGCCTGAGACACAATGAATGTTACCACCCTTACTTAAATCAAAATACAACCTGAATTATGATTTTGACCTACCAACAGAATTCACCAAGTGTAAAAGATTTCACAAAATCTCATGTAAATAGTTATCAAAACATCTGTGTTCGTTCATAACTGTACAATTTTAATCCCAGACAGCAATGCTGCAGAATACTTGAGGAAAAAACCCAAACCCCCAAAGCACCCTGTCACGCTGCGTAGGGTACCGGAGCTCAGCAGCATTTAGTGTTCTCGGCTAACGCCAGACGGAGCTGGTCGCCTCACGGGGGGCTGCTGCCTTTCCACCGGTAGGCGTGGGGGGTGAGGGGGAGGGGGGACGGGGCGAGCCTCGGCCGTCCGAGGGACTGAGGCGAGGCCGGGCTCCCCCCGCCATTCGTTGCGGAGCTGGGCGGGCATGGCCGGGGCCGCGGCGGTTCCTCAACGCCTCGCCCGCTCGGGGAGCGACCGCACAACCCTCAGTTCGCTCGGCACGGGACATTTTGTGATGGGGACAGAGGCTCCGCCCAAAAACGATTGGAGGGCGAAACACCCCCGTCCCCGGAAGACGCGGACCCACCGAGGCACGGACGGGGTTCGAACCCGTGATCTTCGGTTTACGAGACCGACGCCTTACCACTTGGCCACCGCGCCTGCGTTAGTCAGCCCCACCAGACAATTTTCTATCACTGCCGCCGCTCCTGTGGCTGTGCGCATGCGTGGGCACCTGGCGACCGTTGAGCGTCGCACAAGTGGGTTCGTGCGGCCGGTGCCCTCAGGCACCGTGAGGGAAAGGCCGGGGACTGCGGGAACTGAGGGGGTCTGAGGGGACCTGAGGGGGCTCCTGGGACGGCCGCACCTGCCGGGGCCGTGCTGCAACCGTTTTTTTATTTTTATTTATTTTATTATTATTTCCCTCTGCCGGGAGATGGCACTCTTGTATTAGTCAGTTTAGAAGCCAGTAGTCGTCCTCGGCCTGAATAGAGGACCTTGGAGAGGAGGAAGAAAAAGCGGTACTAAAACGTTCCTCCGCCGAGAAAATAAGCATAAATGCGAACATTAACATAATTAAACGGTAAATGGGAAGATGGGACATTCAAGAAGAAATCATAATGATCTTTTCAGTAGGCTAAGAAGAAATACTTGATTGGGTTTAAAGAAGGTTTCCGTTCTTCATGAGCGTAACTTCCTTGGTGCATCTAGAAAGACGAATGTTAGTATCTATCTAAACAAAGTGCTGCTTAAGGACAATTTTTAGGAACAATAGTTTTTTATGACTTACACCACAGACAATTACACATTTTAAAATCCAAATGAAGTTTTTATGTTGTAGTCTGGGTTGCTCCTAGATACCAATTAAGAAAAGCATACCATCACCCCAAAACCAAGAAAAACAAGCAAGCAAGCAAGCAAACAAACACAACAAAACAAACAAACAAGCCACAGAAAAGCCACAAAAAAAGCCAGCCTACTTTATTTTTAAAAAGAACCTGGGGGGTTGTGTGGCACTTTTGATATGGTTAAGCTAGATCTCTAACATTATTGCCATGCCTCTTTATTGGCAACCTTTCAGTGGTGGCAGGAAGTACAAACAGATGTGGGGTTTGTCTCTGGAATAACTTGCTGAGCTCACCCTGGCAGTTTTGCAGGGGGTTGGTGCAGACTTAAGCAAAACACAGGTCAAGTATTTCTCCCCCATGGACAGTGATGCCTTAACAAAAACCAGTATGTCTGAAAGCGAGAGTGAGATCTCTCTTTGGGAGAGTCCTTGAGACCAGAGTATTTGACACAGCATTCCTGTGTCAGTGCTTTACCTTCTGGGTTCCTTGGACGTTGGCAGAGGACCAGATAGATTATTGGCTACTTACTCCAGTCTTTGTTGTCTGTTATCTCAGGCTATCATATCTTTAGGAGAGATATTTGATTAATTTTGGAAAGTTCTCTTGTAAATGGTTTCTGCTCATGTCTCATTTATACTTTTTGGAGGGTTTTGCGCAACACACTATTGTAGTGTTTCTCAGGATTTTGATACAGGATCTCTTTGGTGACAGATATTATCTAATTTTGCTTAATTCCAGCTACCTTAATACAGAAGTTAAAAGACTGAATCACTTTATACTTCTATTTGAAAGTGTCATTTATGCTGGTCATTACCTTTGAGCTCTGTGTTGAAAGCCCTTATTATCTATGCTGAATTCTCCTTGGGGCGCTTACTGCTCTGGTAAAAGCTGCTTTAAAACACAACCCAAATTTACTAAAAGGAAGTCTTTAAAAGTCTTTAGAAGGCTCTGACACTGAAAAGATAATGTCAGAGATTTTGCCAAAAAAGAGAAATCAGCAGGTGTTTTTTATTGTTGTTTTGTTTTTGTTTTTTCCTTATCCTTCCTAAGCCTCATTCTTATGAAATGAAGATGTCGCTTTAGGACAGATCTTTGTTGTCTATTTTACTGTACAAGACTAGGGCTTTCTGAAAAATCTCCCTGTTCCAAGGAGACGGGACAACAGTCACATAGTATTTGTGCAATTGTATAACTGTGTTTATACGCTGTGGGAGGTGCTGCTATGCTCCTCAGTTATCAATTAGTGGAGGTCAGACTTTGTTCTCGCTTTATAAAAGAATGTTTCTTTACACTATTTTAACTTTTAATCAACAGCAGTTGTCTTGGAGGGATTTAAGAACAGTGAAGTGCTATGGCAGAGTAATCCAGCAGTCCTGGTTCTGCAGAGAAGGCTGGAGACTCATTGCCAGGTAATTTGTGGATAAATTTGGTTGTTTCCTGTCTTGCTCTAGAATGACAATATTGCTGAGCTCACGCAACACTTAAAGGGAAAAAAAAAGCTACATCTTAGATGTTCCCCTTTATTTCTTTGATTCTCTTTTAGGATGTTCTCAATGGGGTTGTAGACTATATTGTGGCGCATGGGGAAATGTGTGTGATTTCTTTGCTATCAAGGAAAAATCCCAACCTGAGACAGTACAAATGTTCTAAGAAATCCATCATTTTTAAGTACTGTTTTTATAATACACAACCAGCTAATAGGCAGAAGTAGATAGCATTTGAAGTTGTACAGAGGAAAGGTTCTTGTGTTGATAACCATTTGTAGAGCATGGTCTAATATATTCAGTTCTAACACTGAAAGCCAGGCTTTAGCTTGTGGAAGAAGTCAATTCAGCGTGATCACAAGCTTCATCAGCCCTCCCCATGCTGGTGTTTACTCTGTAACACTAAAAGGATCACAGCTTATGGGAGAGGGTTATGTGTTTACAGATCTCTGTAATGTTATCAAAATACTAAATTGCCAGTTGGGACGCAACAAGAGGTTTATCACTGATACACTCAAACTATTTTACTACTAATTCTGCAATGCACAAAGGCATAATGAAAAACTGCTGCTCTTGTTTTCCGACGTTTGTGTTTGGAGTGTGATACCTGAAGGTGAATTTGTGGCACGTATAGCCTAAAAACTTTTAGAGTGATTTCAGTTCATACAGAAAAGGTATTTTACAAAACTTACAGGGCATATTGTTCAGTTTTATGGATTACCTCCATATTGATAGTAGATGTGGTTGTGTAATAAATCCTAATGTCATCAGCATCAAACAGCCTTTAACAAGGAAAGGGTGGGTGATCTGTTATGGAGATTGCCACATGGAAATATCATAGCAAAAAATGAAGCAGCTTCATGATGAAAATAATTGTGTGCCAGTTGAAAAGCTCATAGCACTTTCTCGTGAATAAATGCATAGGGCTGTTTGTTCTAAAACATAAGCGGAGCAGACTACAAAATGCAAATATGAAATCCCACAATCCAGCACATCTCAAAAACTTTGGAACAATTTAGGAAAGTCATGAATGAAAGTTGGTATAGTCCTGTCTACATCACAAAACACTTTCTAATCTTTTCTGTGACTTACCGTTTTGAAATATCCCTTATTTTCTCATAGGATAGACTTATGCTTTGGGTTTTAGAAATTCTTTTGTGTTGTTCAAGAATTACAGGTCGGTACTAACCAGAAAAATGGTACAAACACTATTCTGTTCTTGTTTAATCCAATACTAGTGCTATAAAGTGTCTTGTAGCTGATGAGAACACTCCTGTAAACTTACTAGGGCATTATTTCTGTCAGTGACACTGTGACTCAGTTGGGAGCAGTCTGTGCTACAGGTGACATACAATCCAGTAATCTGCAGTTATATTTTAACAGCTTTTGACTTAATTCTATGAGGCCTTAAAGGTTCATTTGCATATGTGAGCAAAATGTTGCAGTAACAACTGAGGTTACACTAATAGTCAAACACACACAGCAGCCTACCTGGGGAATGTTCATAAGCTTGTCCGGTCTCACAGGCACAGCTTTGTAAGAGACGTAGTGCTGTGGTCTGATCTAAGCAGGTCATTGGAACCAATCCCTCTGCTCCAGGGCAGTGACATGCCCGAGGCAGCAATCATTCACAATAGGAGTGGGTGCCGATCTAATGCCTCCTTCGTTCTGTATTTTGTCATTTTTCTTCCCTGAAAAGCCTCACTTGGAGGAAGAAGCTGTAGGTTTTTCCTTCTTCCTTTTTCACCCTGGCACTGTGAGGCAGAGCAATATCAGAGTATCTTCTCACTTTTGCTCTAGCTTTTACACCTGACTCAAAGTCAGATTTAAAATGTGTTTAAGGTGCGTGGCAGGTTTAAGATGCATGGCATATTGCTTCCCTCTCTACCAGAAAAGGATGTGGACTAATCCAATATTATCTTCAAGAGAATTTTGCAAGAGACTTGACTCTCAGTGGCTGACAAACACATGTACTAGAATCATTACCCATTCTACTTTTTTCCTAGTCTTACCACAGCTTCCTGAGTTTTGACGGATTTTTCTTTTTATGGGATGTGTTTAAACTAGTGCTTGTTCAGTGATCTTTTTAGTACTCCCACAAACAGTCAATGCATACATTATGTAATTTTAAAGACTGCTCTGGTGCTAGACTTCAGAGGATTTACATGAAAGGCTATTTGGCTCATAATGGAAAACAAAAAAAAATAATAGGAAACATACAAAATTATTCAATACATCTGCAGTTAATATGCTGTCAGAGTAATTACCAAATGGTTACTCTTTGGATAGCCCAGGAAATGTCATCTGTTCCAAACTGTATTTACCTTCTAAAAAATACTGTGTAAATGTTGGAATATTTTTTGAAAACTGATTTTTTGAAGACTGGATTGAGCCAAAGAAAAAGTCATTTTTAGTGAACTAGTGAGTAGATGAGGTTTGGGGGATGGTGAACCTCAGCAGGTGCACATCATGAAAGTGAGATGACAGTAAGGACTGTATGGCTCACAAGCTGTATAGAAGGTCATTGTTTACAATTGTTTTAATTTTTATGAAGCCACTTCATTTCAAATATATTGAAGAATAGCACAGGTCCAATGTATGCATTACATAAGATAGTTTGGAACTTGTACATTTTTTTTTTTTTTCATGACAGAAATACTGAATAAAACACTTACTGAAGGTAAAAGAAAGCTTTGCCTATTGCTTTTGTCCTGATTGTTTGAAGGTAGTTAACAGCTCTACAAATCAGGGTATCTGCATCAGGGTTATTACCTTACATTTTATTGAGACAAGAATAAAACAGAGAAGGAGTTAACATACTGGTATTGCTTTTTGAAAATAAACAAAAACTTTGGAAGTTCAAGACATCCTTTATTCCTACAGATTTTGTCTGACTCTAAAGACAAGCCATCAGGCTTTTGGAGTTTGTTGTCTAAGTTCAGATTCCATTCTCATTCCTTTCTGTGAGAAAGGTACTGGGAAGCATAGTCAAAATGTTTTTGACTCACAAGAATCAAAATTTCAGTAATTATTAAAATGGCATTTTTTGCTTTTAGTAAGTAAGCACAGACAACTAAACAGAGTTTTCATTTTTTATTTGAGACACTTAGCAAAAATGCTGAAATATCAAACATTTCCTCAGTAGCTACAATATTGCCACTATGTACAAAATATTTGATAAATGTACTACACATATAAAAATACAGTATGCATTACATATATACAGTACAATGTGCAAAACATACGGCATTCAAACATACGGAATTTATTTTAGGGGTGCAAACAGCAAATACGAAGGCATCATGGTTTCTTATAGAAAGGCAATACATAAACTGATGCCCTGATTGCCATAATTTGCATTTAGTAAAGTAGTGCTTAAATGAATATGGCCCTAGAAACAGGTATCTATCTTCTTCTTTTCACAAAATGAGATGCTAAGACATAATTATGACTATGAAAATAAGAAGAGAAACACCTATTAGGGTTAGCGTTATTTCTACTGCAAGCAGTACTGTGAAGAAAATCCTATCAGGAAAAAAAGCCTGTGCTAGTACTTAATACAAATTTCTCAAACAACAAAAACGAATCTGTAGTTAAACATCAAAAACAGCTTTGAGAATATCTACATCCTTAATTTAAAAAAAGTATGGGTAATACTTCCGGGGATTTACTTTCCTGTGCTTCAAAATACAAAGTGCCTCCTTTGGCAATATAAATGGCAATGCTTTGGTTCCTATTTAAATTTTTATATTAGTATAATTTAATTTAGACCGTCTTTTGAATATCTGAACTGTTTTTTTTAATATATAAAAATAGTGTGATTATACAGTTGTTAACCATTCCCTGCCGCTTAGTGAGAATTTGCTCTCATAGCTAGAATGGCTTTTGTGGCTAGATTTCTAAAAATGCATTCATGCGCTTTTAAGTTAAATGTCTATATATTCAGTATTAGACACTACAGAATGATGTAGGTGTCTCTCTTTTACACTTTATACATATTTTTTTTTTTAGCAAATTAAAGGAGTATTTGAGATTATTTCAGGTTTTAAAGGATACTCTTTATTGGCCATGTATATACTATATGCATGTCCATTCCACGTATCTCATGCAAAATAAAAACCTGTAGTGTGGTCTAGAAACCATCAAAAGGCAATTTAAGAGACTACAAAATAAAGAGATTCGACAAAACATTTACTAGAGATAAGTGGAAGATCTTTTTTTCCAGTTTTAATAGAATTTGCTCTAAGTTTATAATATACTGAAGATGCCATCCAAATAATTGTATACATCAGTGAGCTTTATTGTGTTTTGATTACATAATGCCCTTCCAGTTAACTGTATTCTGTGATTGCATTTTCTCTGCCTTGAAAATAGTTCAACAGCTTGTGCTTGGTTTCCAATTATGGTGCCTGCACTTTTCAGGCAACTGAATGTTTGAGATTATGTAACAGAAAAATTTAACACATACTTTTGTTTTGATCACCTGCTTCCTTGAAGATAAACCCTGTTGGTGAAATACCTTGAAAAGAAATTTCAGTATTAGGTATTGATTGCTTCTAAAAGCTGTGGCCTCAGCATTTTAACGGGCTGATTCTGCAAGCCCACACTGCTGGATTAGACCCTAAATTTCTGTAAAGAACAACTGCATAAACTGATTTTATTCTCAAATGCAACTGCTAAATTTATGTCAACAATTCCTTAACTATTTGTAATGTTAAATAAAATTTTGACTGTAAACTTAGTTGCCTTAACTAATTCTGTATGGCACTACAAGTGCGTAACAAATACCATTTCTGTATTAAATGCAGAATGCTACTCCTCTTGATTAACATTAGCCCTGCAAAACATGGCCAAGCTCTCTCCATGTCTAGAAGTGTAAACACCAACTTTTGAATTTCACACTGATAAAACGGTATTCTTAATTACTTTGTAAGCATTTACTAACAGCACATTTAATATTACATCCTCTGTTAGCATATTGCAGCCATTTTATGGCAAATTTAGTGCCAGTGCATTCCTTTGCAACTGTTCTCTTAATGAGAAATATTCAGTTCTGTACAGTCAAACTGCACAGTTATGATTACATTTCTAAGATGTGTTGTATTTGTGTTACAAAAATTGTCATGTAAAACATGCACACACAGAAATCTAAGCAAAATCTATTTCTGCCATAACCAGCATATATAACTATGGCAAATATATCACATTCCAGAACAAAGTCTAAAGCAAACCATAATATGTAAGTTTTTAATACATAACCCTGAAATATACAAAAAAGAAAAAAATCACACATTCCCTACATTAGAGTATTTGTATTTTAAAAACTAAAATGATCCCTTAATTTTTATTATTATTTTTGCAAATTGACTTTTTAGAGTAAGAAAGCTATACTGTACTGGCAACAACACATCTCAGCTGTTTTAGTTTATTTCTGCACATAGATTCCTATGGATTAATTAACATTCTACACTGCCAAGTGAGGATAGTTTTGTAGCAAGATGACTTTGCCAGTTTTAAGCAATATTTACATGCACTTAAAAAATGACAGTACAGTTGCTCTAGGTTAATTTATCCTCTAGCAATAAATTTACTTGCCTCTTATTTAATCAGGAGGCAGGGTCAAAAAGGGGTCATTCTAACCATACATACGTGTATGATGTCACACATAATACATTGATGGTACTGTAGAACAATATAAATTTCATTCAGAGTTGTTCCTATCAGACCAAGAGTCTTTAATTCTTATTTTAGTAACAGCTGAGGGCACTTAGTATCTCAGAGTATTAGCTCCCTAGATAATATGATGAAAAGGAATGCAAAAAGTTGGATCTATATGTCTAATGTTATTAAAGAATCATATAGCATCAAAATTTAAGGCAGACAGTCCACACATGATATTGTACTCAAGTATAGTAGGCACAGCAAGAATGAATGTATGTCTTTCAGCTTTTGTAGTTAAAATCTTGATAGATTGTTTTTCTGTCCTTAAAGTAAATCCTGACCAGTAAAACTACTGAAGATATATAATGATTTAAAGTGCAGGTGGCTGATGTGATGCCAGTTTAAACCCTCAATCATTGATATAATTCAGTAATTTATCTGAAGTCAATGGAATTTTCTAACATCGGTAAAACAGACCGCATTGGTTATCTGGAGACACAGAACTTGCAGATAATTCCACAAAATTTTAGGACAGAAGTATTTACTTTGATATTAACATGTTTTTTTTTCTTATATGTTACAGATTACTAAGCAGTTAAAAGGTACTTTTTGTTTTGGTACTGTTTGATACATTTTGTTACTCCAAGAAGTAAGCAAAAGCTTCATGCCATTTCTAATTTTGTTCCTACAGAACTTTGGCTTTTGAAGTTTGGTGTTGAGGAAGGCGTTCTGAAATAAGATCAGTTTTCACACTGGAATACATATTTCCTTTCAATTGTTCATGAAATAGGGGACTGTTTCCTTTTCTCTTAATTTAGAAATTCCCTCATGAAATAATTCAGATTGTATTTGGTTATAAGCCTACGTCATCCATGACAACATTTAACAGCTATCACCTGAGACACAACTATGGAATTTTGAAGTATTTTGCTTATACTAGCTTTTTTTTTTATTATTATTTTTTTTCCTGACTACTTTCATAATAGACTGAGAAACAACAGCTCAGGGCTTAAAAGTGTATTTCTATGTGCTGTGCTATGAGGTAAGAACTTTATTTCCACTGTTGTCTATACTTATGAAATATGCCTTCTCATCCCAAAACAGTATATCCTGATACTGCTTATTTGCCTTTTATAATTTTCTATAAGTGTGTGCTATTTAGGATTCTTACTGAGCAACTTCTGTTTAGCTTTCCTGATGCTATGTAGTACTAGACAAGGCTATTCAATAGGTACAGATTCTGTTAGAAATGATGGTTGTCCTGTCAGTACTGTCCTGCAGCTTGGCTTGATCCTACAAACACCCTTCACTGAGGGCATTGGGACTGTTCTTGCACAGATGTTTGCAGGATCATAGAGCATAACTGCATTAAACTTTTCTACTTCCTCCAAATCTTCTAATATGCTGAGATACTGTATTCAATGAACTAACAAATATCCTCAATGACAAATTAAATTAGGATATTTATTATTTTCATTATGGTAATCTGTTGCTTACAGACCACTGTTCCCCTCTGTTCACAAAAATAAGCTATACAAAGTTTAAAAGAGTATACAAATAACTGTCTGATATACACATTAAAACCTAGCTATTAAATCCAGAGCATTGCAATAGAAAATTCAGTGTTCTCAATATTACCTGGCCTAGCTACAGTGGATTTCTTGCAGTTACACTTAATATCCCTTTGGATGCAGTTAAATTCTTCCCTCGTGATTAGAGAATGGGGGAAGAGTTTTAAAAACCACAGAACCAAAATATAAAAAAACTTGAACAAATTTAGAGACTAGAGATATGAAATTTCACTGAACCAGCCAGTGTTTCGACTTGCCTTTGCCCTCACAATTCGTTTTGAACCTGGCTCAGGCTATCCACAGGAACAATGAAGTGCAGTGATACCTCACCCCTCCCTCAAACGACATCTCACTGGGTCAATACAGATACCTGAGTCTCACTTTTTCTTCTCTAAGATTATCCACATTGTGTTGTTCATTTAAGCATTACAAAGTCAGCGACATAACTTTTCATATATATTTGTGATGCGTTTCCCATGGGGTACTTCTAATCAGTAAGCACAATCATCCTTTCTTGACTTGTGAAATACAGCTTTCAGAGGGCCCTGATCTGCATTAATGATAGGAACATAAAGTAATTCACCGTTGTAAACTTGAACATCAATAAGGAATTACTTTCAAGCATTTGTTCTTCCAAACATTGCTATCTTAATTATCTTAACTGCAATCAGAATACTGTAATAATGGACCTCTGCTGTAAAGAGATTTGCAGGTCACATTCTCATTGGCTATAGCTTAATCCCAGTGCAACTGCAGGTCTTGTGGATCTAGAAAGTCAGTCGAAAACACGCTGGGAGCAGTAGAACTGAGAGGGGTGAGTCCAGACGAGGAGCTGGGCATTGTAATGTCTAGCCATTCCATATTGTCTAAATTTGTATCAGGAAGGTCAAGAGATAGACAAGAATTAGTGGTAAACTGTGGGTCAGATGTTTCCATGGGTGAATGAGAGTGATCTAAAATGCTGGAGTGATTAAGCAGATCATTCTGGAGGTCTTCAATTAAAGAAAATGACTCTCTGTCTTCACTGCTGCTTGTCAGTTGAGGAATTTCATTACCTGAAGTTAAAGTTCCATCCAAGAGGGCTTCAAGCTGATTTTCAAGACTTATAGACAAGCTGGTTGTTGGCTCTAAGGACACAGGAGGAGGGGCCATTTGGATTTGGGGTGGGGGGCGGGATATCACTGTGTTCACTGGCATTGTAGTGATGTTGGCTGTTACTGGTCTCATTTTAGAAATGGGAGATGGTTCCTCCTTTATTGGAAGGGAAATCTCTGTAATAAAACAAACAAACCAGAATTCAAAAAAGATAATGACATATATTTTACAACTTCTACACCTTTTTTTGCCCATTTTGAGATTACCTGCAGTAAACTCAATGAAGTAAGACTCATTTTGCTGTTCTGACAGTACAAACACTATGTATACATCAAAGTATGTTAGATACTCTGTGAACAACAAAATATTTTAAAACCAATTCTGGAGTTCTGCTTTCAAGTAATACTCCAGCTGATGAGAATACTTGTATCAATGAGAAAAGGAATAGTTCTCTAGATGACAGCTTTACATCCTTCATGTTTATAGCTCTTCTAACTAGGATAATTATAGAACCATCTATTTCCCTACATAGGAGAGGGTATCTGAACCAATTTTCAATTCCATACCTGTTTAATACTGTGTCCACTGTGATGAATTAGTCTAAGAGATCATTTAATGTGATTAGGATGTTTTCATAACTGATTCTAGAATTTGAAAACTACTCTTCTGTCAAGAAGAGTAATTTAGTGGTAATAACAGTAAAAGGAAATAAAGCACGGTAAGTTCCAATTAATTCTTACACGTGAATGGAGTCCAAAAATAAGATTAGGTCTAGAATGTTTGACAGACAAAAATACGTGAATAAATCCTTTAGCACAGATGTTGTTTCTGCCAACAAAAATGCACATATATTTTGTACCAGTTTTCCAAGAAAAATGTACATTTTTTATATCTATGTGAGAGCATCTATAAAATGATTTCTTAGTAAAGGCATAACATTAGGAAATTAACCCTCTCATTCTCCTAAAGTACATTAATAAACTAAAAATTTTTCAATGTAGAACTTGCAATGTAAGTGCAATAGCCCTGAATACTTATTTCCTTTTTCATAAGGACAATCAGAAAATGTTTTTGCTTTTTGTGGCAACCTGGCAAATACAGAGCAGTTGTTACCTTAAAATCAAATAGGTTTAGTAATGCTGTATTTGAAGCAAATACTTAAATAAGCATGCTAATGTATCATACATCCTCTGTTTCAGAGGTACAGCTTATTCGAGCTACTGATGCAATGTTTTAATAAGAGCACTGAAAGCATTTGTAAACTTAGTATGAGTTGCTCACTGTGCAAGTCACTTATCTTACACTGTCACTGTCTACTCCATTTTCTTCAGCTGACTTTGCAATTTGCTTTGAAAAAGAGAAAAATACTTGGATGTTTAGAATATGGCTAAAACCTTCTCATAGCCTGCAATCGAATCGCTTATGTCCAGGCATTCACTGCTGTCAAGATCTTTACAAGACAGTAGTACAAAACATTAAGTTAATTGAATTGCTTCGCACCAGAACTTTTCCCAGTATTGTAATAGCATCTTAGGCTACAAAGCCTAATTATGCCTAAAAGCCTCCTGTATAAACTGCAAAGCTACTTTATATATTGCTTTGGTTATTTCACTTCCCTTCTGATAGCTGTCTTATTTCAACTAACATAGAAAGATGTTGCTCATTAATGTCTCTATGTAGTTCATACATAACATTTCATTAAATATAACCCTGTGTTACCAGCTCTAAATATCAAAGATAGACTACTGGAAAACAAGTAGTATCAACATGCTTTTGTTCTTCCCTTATTGTTTTTATGGTATAATATCAGTATAATATGGACTTGTGCAACTTTTTCAATCTTTATAAAGTATGTCTCTGCTAACGCAAGATGCTATTTTAATCACTTGAATACTGTGTGGATTACAGAGAAAGTCTGCCTGGGCTAATTTGCAAGAAGAGAAGTTACACAGCTGCTTGACTGTATGTGTTTTAGTAAATGTTTTTGTTTATAGGTAATTAACACAAACTTTCAGGAATAATCGCTTCATTCAGACTGGATACCTCCTGTCACTGGCAGAATTCTTTCCTTTCAATCCATTGATTACAGTACTGAGTTTTTATTATGAGGTTTTAAATCTCTCTATGACACAGATGTTACTTGGCTTACCTCCACTCTTGATGAGAATATCAAAAAGATCATCCATCTGCTGACTGTGTGCACTGGAAATCTGTAGTGCATGAGAAAAGGGTTATTCTTTTTCATGTAGTATTTTTCTAAGCTGATTGATCCTAGCCTCTCTAAGTAGTACCTAAGTACTAACCTATGATCAAGTCCAAAATTCTTCTTATGAAATTGTCAATCTAGATAATAGAGAAAGAGTTTGGAGAGATACTTGTAGAATTCCTCTGGTTGGTTTCAGTACAAAGGAATAGGAAAATAAAATATGAAAAGCAACACAAAGTTTTCATGAAGGCAACCTAAAAGAGAGATGCAGAGAACTAGGGCTAAGAAGGGGAATTGCTAGCCCTGTTTTGCAGAAGGGAAATATTCAGAATAGCAACTAGACTATGGGAGTACACCCTGAACTGCTTTCTCTAAGAGACAACTTGTGAATAACCATCACATACGATATAGTTTGTATCTGTTGTTGTTTTTTTTTACATGCCAGTAACATATGAAATGACATTAGATATTCATGCTTCTGTCTGAGTGCTTGCCACCACAAAAATAGCACACAATACTAAGTCAATATGAAATTATTTCTTTTGGGATAATTCTGAAATGCATAAAGTTAGGGATGCTCATTCGCTTTGTTTGCAACTTTCTTCCAACCTGAAGGATATCACAGTAAAATGACAAAGCACCCTGTAGGATTATTCACCAAGCTCACTAAATAAAGCCTCCTTTCAAGCAAGCATGTGTGTTCAACTGTGTATATATGTTTCTGTATGTGCGTATAAACACACTCATGCACGCATTTTCCTCAAGGTTCCTCAGTTTGGGAAAGTACTTTTCAATGTACTTTCTAAGTCTGAAATCTGGGTATCATACATACTTGAAACAAGTCCACTGAATGTCAGTTATTGTTTAGTAGCAATAGCAGTGTTATCCCGATTATATTTATCATTAGCTGGATAACCTAAGACTTATTTACATGTTTGTTAATTTCATCAAAAAAACATGAATCCTGCAGTTAAATACAGTTATGAGAATATTAAGAGTACATTAGAAAATCTTGATGCCAAAGAAAAAACTGCAATAAACAATGACTTTGATAATTCTGAAGAAACAAAATACTTTTAATCAACTAAACAAGCAAAAATAACTACCTCACGGTGAGATGTCTGAATATTTCGGGTCTGTTTTATAGCCTCTTCGTAACGGGGGGGATCTTTTGTCTTGGATACTGTGTTGTTGAAGAGAGATTGCTGAACGATATAAGGCTGGGCTTGAGAAGGAGAGCCAGGCTGCATGAAATTAAAAAAAAAAGTCTAAACATACATTTTAATGAAATTGAGATGTATCATGTTGTACAGATTATAGTATTCTGCCATACCAATCTCAATATTTAGAAACAACAATAGTATAATATGAGGGATAAAATAAGTTTTTACTTTCTCACACATATGATATATAAATATATGTATCATTAAAATATACAAAACATTACTCCTCCTTGAGAGAACTACAATACATTCAGTCACACATTATTTAAGATGATTAATATAAAAGTGAACTTCATGGAGTGTAGTTGGACTGATCTTACCTTACTAGGAGTAGCAGGTCCATTCTGCACAGACGGAGCCTGATTCCTGCCAGTATGAATGTTGGAATTTGATGTTTTATTAATAAAAGACTGTGAAGGTGTTGTAACTGGTGCAGTCTGATAGGAAAATACTGTATTGGATGTGGTAGGTGGAAAAACCTGTAAAGGATTAATATATCAGCCTTAGTATTTTTAATAATTAATAATATTGGGTAAATGACATTTAATGAAGTTTAAGACTTTTTTTTTTTTTAAAAAAAAGCTTGCTTAAATTCCCTGTTAAGGGGATGTTATCTGTACCTGTTCTTCCCTCCAGTGGATTAATGTGTAAATCTAGAGCTATTATTCTTTTAAAGAAACTTTGTGCCATGGCATGCTTTAGTCATCCCTGATAAGTAAAATACTCTCCTGTGATCTTCCAGGAAGCATGATGTAGTCTAATTTAATTTTTCTGATATACATTCAAAAGAGTATGGAACAGTTTAATACAGTGTGCATAACTTCCCCACCTAGTGGGTAGTCAATACAATGAACCACCTTCTAGCCCGATAAAAATGAGAATAGAGTAGTTTAGTTGGAAGGTACCTACAAAGATCACCAAGTCCAACTGCCTGAGCACTTCAGGGCTGACCAAAGGTTCAAGCATGTTCCTGAGGGCATTATCCCCGTACCTCGTGACCACTGATGGCCATAGGGCACCAACCACCCCCTAGGAAGCCCACCCTCCCAGGCAAGAACTATTTCCTGGTGCCCAGTCTGACCCTCCCCAGGCACAGGTCTGAGCCATGCCCTGTGTCTCATTGCTGGTTCCCAGAAGAGACCAGCACCTCCCTCTGTGCTTCCCCTCCTCAGGGAGCTGTGGAACCATGAAGCTGCTGCTCAGCTTCCTCTCCTCCTGACCAGGCAACCCATGTGACTTCAGCCTCTCCTCACAGAACATGCCTTCAGTCCTTTTGTATGAGGCAATGTGAGTGCATAAGACTGTTTTAATTCAGTTTCACTCCCAGATACCTTTGTGACAACGGTGTGACAAATCTGATATCAGGGATGGAGATAAGGTTAGGAAAAGCTCTGTGGAGTGCAGCCTGAATACCAAATGAGGTCTGGTCTGAGAGGGATTAATACCAAATGAGGTCTGGTCTGAGAGGGATTAATGCAGTTTGTTGGCCATGTGGATCACCTGTGTGAAAACTGTGGAAAGATCTCCTTATTCCTGAATTAACCCAGGAACCAGGGCCACTTGGTAGCTAGAATGCGGAGAGACACCACAAGTATGTAGCAGCAACCAAGTGGAATAATCAGCTGGCTTGCATAAAAATCCGAGCTGCCTGAGAAAGTCTGGAGGAATTTGAGGGAAACTAATTCTAGAAAACAACTTTTTATAGAGGTGATCATTATCAGGAAGACTAACTTCACTAAAAAATGTTAAATTAACAAACAGCATTACTCACAGTTCATTAGCTGGAATGGCCCAGTCTGCTTGCTGAAACACCTAAGGCTCAGGGACGCAAACAGCAACCAGGTAGAACTAATGCTGAATGCATATTACAACTGTCTTGATCTATTGTACTGCATTGGTGTTTTCCATTCTGATGTAAAAAATCATGCAGTTACACTGTCTGGTTTCCTGTGTAAGGAACTGCAGTAGATGTGAGCAGACCAGCAGGACAGGCCAGCTGCTCAGCTCCAGCACCACCAGATGCAGGCTGAAGCCTGCTTGAGCGATCCAGCACGGTGTTCTCCATGGCAACTGCGCTGAACGGGGCAAGACCAGAGGGTACAACTTCTGGGTATCTCCTGCAGTCACTTCCATGAAGTCCTTCACAGCAAGGGAAGCAAACTGCCAGTCTCTGGCACAAGTATATGCCTGAGGATGACTGGAAAATTTCTATAGGGGAACTGTCAAATTACCAAAATAAGGTTAGCCCCTTACCAAATCCCAGACAGGCTGGAGGAAATCTGCTTTTTGGATATGTGTCAGTCAGTTCAGTAGGGTAACCTCACTGCCCATTGAACAGCTTTACCTGGCAGCCTGGAGAATGATGATGCTCATTTAGCTGTGTTCCCCTTTACTAGCAAACTGTCTAGAGAGTGGCAGTTATATAAATTACCATCAAAATTACCCTCTTCATTTTGAAATTTTAATAGTTTCTAAATTATTTTTCTTTGGGGCAGACTGGAAAACCTTGTTCTCTGAAGTCATAGAAGCCATAGACACCACAGCACTGATAAGGAAGCCAAACCAATCTCTTGGTTTCTGGATGTGGCTCAAAAGAAGAGAAAGCTATTTCTTTTGTGGTGGTTGGTGCTGGTATCAGTTACCATATGAACATGACTGGGTTGGCACTCAGAGCTGTGCATCTAGTGCTGGTAAACATCCATTTTGGAATGGGAACTTTCAGGGCTGATAGTTTTGGATATAGAGGAATAGCAGGATCTCTCTCTGCATCGTTCCCTGCATTTCTCTAAGAGACGTATCCTAGGTATAGTGGGTTTTTCACTCACTGGACTTGCTGTCTCTAGTATCTGAGTCCATAGCTTTCTTCATCAGTAAGGATGAAATCAACAAGGAAAGGAGGAGCACTAGAAGGAACTCCTGGAAATGAATGAAGATCTGTAGTTACAGATAAAAGCTTCCTCTGAAGAGCTGCCTACCAGAATCTTCCATTTTGAGCTGGTGGCAAATAGGAGAAACTGACTGGAATAGCTGGTATATTGCTTGTGCCAAGCATAAGGAAGAACAAAGTGAGCATGTGCCGTAAGAATACCATTTAGACCAAAAAAAAAGTCTTTAGCCTTGTATATTTATTTGCAGCTGAAAATGCAGTCCTACAAGGACTGAAATTTTGGAAAGAGAATGAGTTATTAGTCCATGTTATCACAAGAAAAACATGGTACAGAGATGTTAAGTGACTTGATCATTTGTATGTGACACACATGATAAAAAAGACTGTAAAAACACTGCCTAGAATTAGTATACACAACAGTACATCGCTTAATGCTTATCGCTATCCACAAACCTTTCTGATTTGTTGGGTCTGACCAAGTGCATGCTGCGTGATGGTGTTTGGTTTTGATTGTGGAGTATGCATCTGAGGTGCTGTCTGGCCCAGGCCAGAGGAAGGAATAGGAGCAGGTATTTGTGATGGGGTCTGTATTCCAGCTTGTGATTGAGCCTAAAGGGCGAAGATAAAATATTTGCATTATTTGTATCTCACAGTAAGTTACATGATGTAAAAAGCTATTCTATAGGTTATGCAAAATATCTGTAGCATTTATTCTAAGAGGTATCAATGAGAACTGAGTACAGGATACAAAATTTTTTTATTCTGTCCGGTCCTGGGGAGTTCCCAGCTAGAGGGTAGTGTTTATTTTGGTACCAGAGTTTAAAAAAGATGAAGACAAACTGGAGAGGGTCCAGCAGAGAGCAATGAAAATAGCTGGAGATGCAGAAAGCACAACCAGTAAGAAAGAATTAACTGTTTCAGTAACCTGAAAGACAAAACTGATGATGCAACATGACAAGACTTCCATCACATATAAAAGTTGTTTTAAGAAGATCATTGTACTTTTAGTGACCACTGCTGTTTTTAAAGGCAAGACATGTCTGACTTTAAGAAAGAGCATTTGAGTTGGAAGCTAGGAAAATTTTCTGCAATAGCAGTCAAGTGAAATACCAGAACAAGCTGCTTAAGGTTGTTAGAGAATTCTAGCAGGATTCTAGAACAATTTAGACAAAGATCTGTCTGGGTGGGCATTTACCAGGAGTAGCTCTTACACTGTAGATGGTAGGGTCCAGCCCCATCAGAACTTTACAGCCCTCACATGTGTTGCTGAATGTGAAGGGACACATGCTAACACAAATCCCTGACTCACAACATGCCGAAACAGCAAGCACACACTGGCACTGACAAGTGCTCTGCTGGCACAGTAACCATGAGGATTGCAGGGGATTTCATCCAGCCAGCAGGCAATAGCAGTGCCACGAGGAGGTATATCCTTCATTCTACCACAGGTTATGATGTTAAACTGTTTCAACCTGGACAGATATCTTAATAGCTCTGCATTTATATCCTATTTGGGTTTATGCTGTATTTATTCACAGCGATACTACCTTATAATCAGCCTAGTAATAATATTTGTGTAACCATGGTTTCTTTTTATAACTCCACTGGAGTGCTATAATCTAGCATTCCCATTTTTAAATGTAATGAGCCCTCCCCACACAAGGAAGTTTGAACATATTTTGAAAACAGGTATATCTCAAAATAAAATGCTGATTTTTAAGCTGTTTCTTTTGGAGGTGGAATTTGGAAGTATAAATCTAAAACCACATGCAGAGGCAGTAGCAGTATACAGTAAGACAAATACTATTCAAGAAAAAGAGTCTGGGAAGCCTCAACTCTTTGCAAGATTACAAAGAAAGCAAGTACTAGAAGTTATATACAGGTTGGCTAACACATGTTACTAAGCTTATATCTAAAGCAAAAACAAGACTATTTTTTACCAGTGAATCTTACAAACAGCACATTTATCTATCTATATTAAATTAAGCAAATATTGACATGTAGTTTGCAGGATGAAGAATGAAAACACCCATACCTGTAACTTTATATTTCCAACTGGTAGCTGCACTGAAGTGGTAGAATTCGGTCCATGGATAGATAGTGGAAGGAGCAGCTGTGCAGTTCCTTGGGTAGTCAGTAAAGCTGCAGTTTGTGGCTGCCTCTGGGGATTAACATAAAATTGAGAAATGGCATTCTGAGGTTCAGCTTTAGCCACAGGTACCTCCTGCTTGATAACAACTGCCTTTTTGGCAATTGGATTCTGGCCACGAGTGTATACCGATTGTCCTAAAGAATGACTAGCTGCAGATACAGATTGGCTTGTGCTCAAGCAGTCAGTAAGAGCATTTTCATCCTTGACAGCAGCACTGAATTGCTTCTGTTCCAAAGCAGCTGAGTTACCAGAAGTCTGAGAGTGTTGCTGTTGTCCCCTCTTTTCAACTTCAAGTTGCATTTTCAGTACCTCCACAAGTTTTTGCTCTTGTTCCAGTTTCCTTTTGAGCTCTTCAATCTGTTTTTCTTTCTCTTGAAGCTTGCGGTCCTTTTCTGCTACATCAAACTCCATGCTTGAGATGCTTCCACTGCTGTGATTCTGATTATCATCACTTGTATTTGCTCTTAGTGGTGAAGTACTTAAGAAATGGGATGGAGACATCATGGTCATCACTTCTGTCAAAGTATCTGCCATACTTGTATCATCTGTGCTTAGACTAGATTGTTCTGAAGGAGAGGGAGATATAGGCAAAGGAGAGCTAATGTTTTCAGTATTTACTACTTTGCAGCCAGGTCCAGTAGTTGTTTTTTCTGAAGGAAAGCTGGATACTGTATTAGCCACTGTTTTATTTAGTGTTGCAACAGGAAATGCTACAGCCACTTCCCCAGTGTTACCTGTGGCCCCAGTAGTAGTAGTTACTGTAACAGAGCTAGTAGTAGTGACTCCATTGTTATTAAGATCTTGATATGGTTTCAGACGCTCAATAAGATCTGTTTTTGTTCCAGACACTGGTAATCCCCTCAATTTCAACTCCATTTTAAGCTCTGCTACCTGAGATAAAATAAAGTTTGATAGTAAAATAAATAAATAAAATGCATTTATATATATTTTACCTTATTACATTTTAGTAAGAAAATATATTTTTCAGCATATTCACTAGTTATTCCACCTCTGGGTTCTGACAGTGTGCATGATCATGAGCACATTTCCACAACCAGCAACTTACTTTCAGTCGTTACCTGGCCAAAACCTTAGTAGTGTTCAGTTGCTGTACAATGAATAGTTGCAGAGTTACGCTGAATTTTCATACCTACTACAAATTTGAAAATGAAAGTACAACTTCAGTTGTGGGCTAAAAACTTCTGAAGAAAAGCTGCAGAAGGTGGCAGCAGTACAAATAAAAGCTCTGAATACTAGCATGCTGAACCCTTTTATCACACTACCAAGACAGGTAGATGTGTTTTACCTGAAATTTATCTGGTCATTTGCATGGCTCAGTAGACATATCAAACACAAAAGGCTTTCTTTCTAATTAGCAATTGAATGGTTACAGCTATGTGCTAAATGGGTTTCTTTCACAGATATAAAAAGCAGAAGCAGTCAAAATTAATCTAATTTCTGATAGAAAAATATCTTCAATCCTTACAGACAATGTAGAGTGCAAATGTGTTGAGTGTAAATTAATCCTGTTCTTCAAAATATGTTATAAACACCTATCTCTAAAAGAAATTAAGGTAGAGTGATATCAGTAATCTTTCAGTGCTTTGCTGGTCTATAATTTTGAAGTATAGATCTTCATGATTAGGAAATGAAGTAAAGTAATGGAAATATCTGTGCATAACAAGTTTCTAAGAACCACACCAATTTTATATTAAGTATCTGTCCACCTAACAATGATTATCAACTTCCCTCCGGGCTGCCCTCATCTAGTATTCCCGAGAGACTTGCTTGAGATAGCATTCCAACTTTTCAATTTTTCTGCAGTGCATTTCTAAAATCTAAATTATCAGAACTGATTTAGATGACTCAGTATTAAAAACACCACCAGCAGCAGGTATTGCTTAGGGTACTGTTATCACATTAGCAGCAATACCAATAAATTATGCAGAAATGGTGAGAGAAGAACATTAATCTCTGCAAAGAAAAAGTTCAGGCATTAACTGATATGGCTTAACAGTTAGTAACTTAAAGATTCCAAAGCGTATTTCAAACACTGTAGTTTGAATTGCATCTTGTAGACTTATTCAATATGGAATTATTAGCTTTATCTTATAAAAATGCATTACTGTCCTGAGAATCTCTTCTTCAGAAACCTCATCTTTTATTCCTTCAAGTTTTTAAAAAATAACCACTTCTCAAAAACCCAGCGCCTTCGTAAAGGATGAACTGCCCACTAGATGTCCCTACTCCTCAAGTTTAGCTCATATAAGTACTTGCTATTGAAAGTATCTGAATCTAACCTCACTCCTGTCCCCAGTTTTCTTCAGATTCATTTTCAGTAGGTCCCTCACAGTATTAATCCTTGTTAAAGTTTTTCGGAAGGAAGAATTGTATGCGGTACATTCATACTAGAATTTAAAAAGAGTCTACAGTTATTTATAACTTCAAGCTTTTCTGAAATTTAGTATTCATTTTCAGATGATGTGCTGAACTCTGATTAGAAAATCTCTATTTTCTCTTCTCTCTTAGTAGTGTTATTTGCACGTAGACTTTATACCAGTAACTCCTCTGAATATGTATTAGGACATCTTTTCAATTTTATTGCTTAACTAAACCTCTTCACTGATATACTAAAATTACTGTCCCAGTGTTAAAATCCGCCAGAGGGAAATTTGACATGAAGTACACCTCACAGTTTAACAAAGCTACCATCAAATTACGTACTTATACAATGTCTGAAATTCTTTGTCCTCTTCTAATTCTTTGGGAAAGAGATGTCATTTTCAGAGCATGTGCTTGTGAGGAGGCTAAATCAAAACAAATATTTTAAGTCCAGAAGAGGTGTGTATGAAAACTTTACAGCTCTATTCTAAACAGTTAAGAGAAAAATACACTTTCCCTTGTTAAATAATATCCAGGCTTATTCTTGACAGTAACAATTTCCATGAAATGACCTCTACTGATGTTTAAGAACAGAAAAATTTATTATTATTATTTTTTTTACCTTCAAGTCATCCAAGCTTGATGGTAGAGGTCCTGGTTTCCTGCTAGGAATATTACTGTTTTGTCTTGGTGAGTTGGCAGTTGATACTTGTGTATTGTTCAAAGTATTCAGTGGCGTATTCCCATTGTTATTCTGTTTGTCATTCAGTGGCCTTCAAGTGATAAGAAAAATGGGGACAATAATGTTAGTGCTAAATATATATTACATATATATATATTTATATATTGTTTTCAATCAAGAAGCTGTGATTCTGAATCTAGCGTCTATCAACAGTATACAAAATACATATTTATTACATATTAAATATTATTCATAAATACACATTTAACATGACTAACATAAAACATTTTTAATAGAACAGCACAGAGAAAATATATAGAGAATATTATGTTGATATTTTATTTGTAGTTCAACATACAAATTTAAGCTTCATAGTTCTTACTATTATCACAGTATCCCTGAAGGATACCATGGACTGCAAGATCAGTTTATACAAATTCATCATCAACTAGGGCAAACAGTTACTTTTTCGTTTGATGTCAGTTTAAAAAAAAAAAAAAAAAAAGTTGAACTGTGTGGATCAACCCTACATACAGGTCCACTGTCCATAGAGACAGAATAAGGACCAATGTGAAGGCAGTTTCCTCTGAAGATGATGTGTTTTGAGTCAGCTGTACTCCCAGAAAAAGAATCTCATACAAGGATCTAAAAATAATTGTAAAAAATTTAAAAATGCCACCATTTACATTGGATACCATAAATCAGCTCTTTATTTCTTTCAAGTGATTTATGAGGAAACGTTTCTGAAATGTCAGGAAACGGAACATAAGAAGCGTGGGTAAGCAGGCACAAACATCTCTAGTCCAAATGTTAGGATACATGGTAATTATAAATATAACCACAGATGGTATCTTCTACTTTTCTAGCCTCACTTGCTGAGGAAAAATAAGTCAGCAAGAACTCAATTTAAAAAAAGTTGAAAGCCACTTGAATTTAAGGTTGTGACTAACTGTGGCATGTTACACTAGGAGCACTTCTAGGAAAAAAATGCTGGTCTTAGATGGCAAGAATGAAACTCTGCACACAGTCAGCTTCTCTTTTGCTAAGAGTTATTTTTCTGCCTGCTTCTAGCTATAAATCAGAGAGTACACTTCTCAGTGTTGAAAGTGCTGAAGATCAACACTGACAAGAGTTCATATAAGCATTAGCGATGAGGCTATAGAGAATAGGCAATTTCACCTAATTTAAAGACTCTTTTTACTTGAAAACAGCAAAGGTGGCCTATGCAATTGATGTAAAAAGACAATAAAAACACCAAAATAGTACGTGTCTTTGTAAAAGCCACTGTCTATATGTTTCTCTTCTGCTCTGCATATCTGTATCAAATTTGAACGAAAACGGTGACAAATCTTTCACATAAATGCCTTTGAGCTTTTTTCATATATGCCCCTGGTTGGAAAACATGCATCTGACAGGTAGGAGATTTGATTTCCACATCAAAATAAAAGTAACTAGGACAAGTTATAGGCTTATCAGACTTCAAGAGTATTTTAAGAAGAGAACTACCTCATCACTTTGCTGTTAAATGAGGTTAAATAATAACCACACTGATGCCACTTCAGTTTTCTTGGATTCCAACTGTCTCTTAACATTTTCAAAACACATCTACTTTTAAGGCAAAAAGTCTACAACTACTATATATATATCTTCATTAAAGGACACTTAGGAAATACAAACAGAGCTTCACATACTTCAGCGGTGCAGGTAGAATTGCCTGGTAGTTGTAGTGTTGTTGTTGTTGGCTCAGGATCTGCAGCTGCAAAAACAGCTGCTGCTGTTGTAGCAAACGAGCATAGTTGGAGTCCATCTGTGGCTCGTTCTTCTCACCTTTCTGATCAGGTGGAATATATTGATGATACTTCAATTTTTTCACCCTTGGCTTAGGTTCCTTACATTTCTTGCTCCGATGCTTATCATTTGGGTTCTTTGGGTGGCTTTGCTATTTATGGATGGAAAAGATTGAAACAACTATCACAGCAGCAAGCAGTTATTCAAGATACAAAATATACAGCAATGTGTTTGTTTCAAAGAGAGTTGCCAAATACATGTGCAACCCCACTCAAGCATTTCTCACTGTCCTTGAAGAGTTAACGTACTTGAGCTGTTTTATGCTGTATGCACAAGAAGGGGGCCATCAGAAATTACAGTTGTTCTAATATGTGAAATATGATAATAATTGGATATATATGTGTTCTAAATATAGTTATCATAATGTGTGAACATTCTGTTAATAGATGGCACAAATGAAGCTAAGGGATTCTGCTAATCATGACCTGTCATTATAAAGAGACATTGTTCTTAAAGATCTAAGTCCAAAGCCACTTAGCACTTCATACATGTAAAAGCTACTACCTTAAACTCCACCTGTAAACAGGATTGCAGGTCAGTACCTACAGGTCTAGATTAAAAGCACAGACAGACAGTCCTAAATATTACAGTATTAATTTAATGGAACTTTCAGCACCCTTTTATCAGCAATACCTGTACATATGGTAAAACCCGCTTCCTTTAAAGCTCTTTGAAATAATTTTGAGTGAAAAGTTAAAGGCAGTTACCTAGTCATACAGAAGATATCAAAGCAGAAATCCTGCATTGATCCATGCACAGTTATTACACAGGTAGCCTGTTTTGGGGATATCTAAACTTGTCATTAAGGTCCTGCAATTAGGTAAGCTGGTATTAGCGTAGATAAATCCAAAGATTCCACTAGGTAACTCCAAATTTATACTACAAATTGCCTATTACAAGTCATCCTCGTAAATTTAACTGAGAATTAGTTCCATGTAGTTAGGTAGAAGTCTATACATACATATATATAAACACTACAGAGCTGAAGACCTTTGGCAAAGTTGCTGAATTGAAATATAGACATTTTTCAACATAAACCATTTTCTAATTGTATTTGAAAAAGTTTTCCATGCTGCTGGCTAAGTCAGTTCAAAAGAAAGAATTAAGTGCACTTTTCTGATCTTCAAATACAAGGATACAGTAACTTAATGGGGCTTTATGCTCATACAGTAAATGAACTATGAAAATAGTTGTGGAAAAGGAACAATGCTGTTCACTAGTTTGGCTACACATAGATTATCAATGTAGTTGCCTCTGTTCCTGTTAAAGCATTCCCTGTACAAAACTAGATTAGCATATGAATTTCTCCAATAGAAAATCAACATTGCAAAAATCTATTCTTTGTATTTCTCTATGTGTTTTCAAAATCTTCAGTAGTTATGTAGCACATAATTCTGCTTGAAAATTTTGGTCAACTGTACTGTAAGACCTCCTGAAATGATGAGCCAGTCCTTACACATGGTTAGTAGCTGATCTTAGTATACCAAATCTTTCAGTCAACAGCACAGTATGCTCTCCTGAACACTGACAGCAGTTGTTGCTGGTTATAGGCACTGTAACATTATTCACTTTTTTTCATTAAATATAGCATTAGAAAACAAAACAGACTAAGAAGTCTTCAGATGCCATTCTATTAGATATGTACCTTCACTAATGTTGGCCCAGGCTTTGCTGCAGATACAGTATTTGTGGTCACGGTGGTTGTAGCAGTAGACCGTGTAACCTGTTGTTCGATTGTAGGGGGAGTTTTGAGGAATTCAGGAACTGGAGAGGTTAAAGGTGGATACTAGTATTAAAAAAAATATAAGGAAAAAGAGAAACATTAAAAACATCCACTATCTGAACAATCAAAAAATGTTAAAAGGTTAAGACAATTTACTATCATGTCAAATTTGAAAAATAATTTTAGAAGGAATGGCAGAAATAGGACTTTTTCATGTATATGTACACAAGTGTGCTATAAATGCACATTTTGGCACATTTCAAATATAGCAAGTAAGAAACTGTTTTCTTACCTTTACTTCTTATTTGCATTTTAACTGTTGCATCTTAAAGGTATCCAAAATCTGCTTTTACTAATACGGGATTTACTTCTTGTCTCACCAAAGGAAAATAGTAATTGATTTTAATACCAAATTTTATAGTATGTCATAATATTTTTTCTTAATTAGTATTATTTTTTTTAAAGTAAAAAGCATAACCCAAAAGGATTTATAAAACATACCAAAAAAGCCCTCTAAAAAGGCTTTTTCATAACCTACACATTGTTGTTTGCTTTGCTTTTTTTTCTCACATACATGAAAAACAAATAAACAGAAAGGAAACATCACAATAAAATTTTATTTCAGTAAAAAAATTACTACCCTGTCTCTCTTACACTTTCATAAAAAAAGAGCTAGAAGGACCTTCAGAAGTAACCTCATCCATTTAAGTCAGGAACATTTTGCCAAAACTACTCCTACTCTGGTGGGTAGCCCCAGAATTAAATCAACAAATTGATGCTACTTCTTAACTTTGTAATTGGAAAATTCTTCAAGAACTGACAGCTATCACTGAAGAACCTTTGTTCCTAGCATTGTAATGATAAAAGAAGATAATGATAAAAGAAGAAAGCATGTCTTTAACTTTGTCAGAATTACAGGAAAAGCTGTACATTTCTTTCCTTAGTATTGTTACCAAACACTTGTATATGAAGGCTTCTACAACCAGAGAATTACAGACTTTAAGGATGTAAAAAGTTCCTATTGTTTTATACAGAACTGTGTAGGGAATTCTATTAGTTATATAATTTTACTAATATAAAAAGAGAGAGAAAAGTTAAAGATAACAGAAGGAAGAATTGAATGCATTGTTACTGATTGTGACCAGAGCTACCACCACTTGTTAATACTCTGCTTGAAGCAGCATTTATAATACAACAATAAAATTTGACCCTGGGTACACTACACACTGCACTTATAGTGAAGGTGCCTACTGAAGTTAAAGAAAACACAGTATTTAGAAAAATATTACTTTAGTACTTGCTCAGTTGAGGCCTTCACAGTTTTCAATCTGTAAAGTCAGAATTGTGTGCAAGCAAAGAGAATCTTTTCGCTCAAGCTATTATTCTCAGGAAAATCCTTCATGAAGGTCAAACATCAACACAAGAAAATGAACTTCTTGGTTCAGAACGATCACACAGCAGTTAAGCAGACATGTAATTTGAAGGGATACCTTTCTATAGTAGTTTCACAGCAACTACAGTTCTGACTGTGGCAGGAGGTGCATTTCTTTTGTATTTGACTTCCAACAATATTATGCTACTATGCAGGTATAGCCCAGTAGCCTGGACTTTACTGAGTTTGTTCCCTTGCTGTTACAAGCATTAAATGTATAATTTCCTCTGTAAACTCACTGAATTCCATATAGGCTTATGATTATTTTTTTTTAATTTTTATTCTCCTGGCACCACTGCTCCTTCCAGAAAATTCCCTGATGTTTTCTTACATAATAATAAAGTTTCAATGAGCTTCCCTTTGTCATATCTATTCATTCTGTGCTGAAATATTTTTCTAATTTAAAACCTATTTCCCTGGGTAGTGAATATCCATTAGATGGGATATAGAATCATAAGCAGATCTCAGACCCTGTTTTTCTAGCTAAACTTAGTTTTATTCTTTTCTCATGAAAGAGATTTTCCATTCTCTGTTCATCCTGTCCTGTTTGTTACAGTTTTCCTTAGTCTCTCTTGGACATCAGTAACTGGAAACATACAGAATATTCCACATTAAGTCTCACTGGATCCTGCCTGGTACAGTGGGATTAAAACTTCTACTGGGATCCTCTCTTCCAATGCACTTGCATTTTTACAGAGGATGGACACTGTAGCTCACAGTCACTCCGCTGTCCCCTAATTTCCTCCTCAGTCTTCTTTAAGTCAGAGTCCCCAGGTTTCCACATTTCTTTTTCATTGGAAGGAAATGTGGTATACATTTCTTTTTAAAAATTACTCCATTTCTATTACCCCTAAAAAACAAATCAAATGGTTTTTTCTGCATAACAATCCAACTCTCTGCTGAACAAACCTTCCAACTTTTGCTATGTGGCCCATCCTTAAAAGTAATGTCAAAATTGGTAATGGTAATATGAAATCAGCCTGTCCCAAAATCAGCTCCTGCAGACTGCTATCATCAACCTCCTTTCAGCCCAGTAGTTCCTCTTTCTGTCTTATTTCTTCTAATCTCCATCTTCTCCAGTGTTTAATATTATTAACACTTCTATTCTACACTTCTATTCTTCTGTTCTATTAACACTTCTGCTAGTGTTTAATATTATACTGTGTTTATCCAGACAGATGACATAGTTAATTTTCCTTGGTTAAGAAACTCCAACTGCCAGCTGCTAACAGTCAGCTATATCTATCTTGTCTTAACCTATCTAAACTATATAGTGCTTTTGATTCTTCTTTCCATTTTTTTTAGCTAAATATTTTCCAAACTCTCAATCAGCTAAACTCCTGGCAATTTTCACTTTGTCCATAAGAGAGAACTTTATTTCTGGTAATATTTTTCCCACTTTCTTAACAGCAGTGTCTGTGAGATGTCTGTGATTTCAAAACTTACATGACTGAAGCACAGACAGTTGCATATGCAGTACAGTGTATTTGCAAGAAACCAGCTCTGTCTCTTACCACTGGGTTAAAAAGCAAAATGTAACCCAGCCATCCAGAGGAGTAACTTCTGATACTGTTTTACTGAACTGGAAGATTCAGTATGCCATGCTTAGTCACTGAAACATTACACACATGCCTATCCTGCTGCCATGTCAGTTTCTGGTGTCAGGCTAAAGATATGAATGCCTCTATTTTTATAACCAACTTTCAAAGTGTTTGCTCTGAAAAGCATCCCTTATCTACACAGTATCTGTTATTTGCTGGACTTGCATAAGAATTGGCAGGGGACTTTAGAGGAACTTACCCTTTAAAAAAGGCGTGTGGATGCTCTATTCTAACATACTATATTCCTGTTGGCATCAATTTTTAAAGGCCTATTGAAATTATAGCAGTAATGTTTTTAAAAAAAACACCTAGTTGGTCTTTGAATCAAAATGTCACATACCAGCTTACCCTAAACAGGAGAATAGCCTACAAGAACAACTGCATAATGATAATACAATAAAAACACAATAAAACCTTTAAAATGGCAAAGTTGGTGTCTTTCTAAAAACAATCTCTTAAATTCTATTGCTTGAAACTCATGGTGTTAAACAATCTCATTGCCATAGAGTAAATTACTTTTTCCCTATATTGTTATCTTAAACTACAAAGAATTATTGACTACATGAAACACAAAGTTTTTTACAGACTTCCCCATTTTACTGCAAGTGCCAGATAAAGCAATGAACCATGCATATCATTTACTTATATTTTAAATCTTAGTTTTTTAAAAAATTAACATCATAAAGATTACTTCTTATGAACAGATCTTCTATTTCCAATTACCAATTATATTATTTCTAGACATTTTCTTCTAACTGCAAACAAGCAGTTTGCAGGTCAATATATTGCAGTCATTTAGCAGTGAATCTATTACAAAAACAGTTAAACAGTTACTACATTGTTTCTCATCAAGCAAAATTTTTCAGCCGTTTTAAAGATAACTGTTTAAAGTCTTCAGAATTGTGAACACAAGAATCTGATCTGTTTAGAGTGGTGTGATTAAGCACCTAATCCTTACCAGATGCAAATACATCAGGTGAAATCAAGTTTCGGGTCACCAGTCAATGAGACCCAAAGGTTGTCAAAGTTATGTTACATTCTCTGAGGCCTGGAAATGTGTGGAGGAGGAAGCTTTTAAAAGAATGCTGGCTGCACTCTGTTATTTTTAAAACATTCTTTGTACTTTTTGTTGCAATAAGATGTAAAATTTGTCAGAGGAAATTGAAAGAATGAAGGATCAATTTCCCAGATGCATCTCCTGTAGAGACATGCTGTGCTCTTATTCTTTATTTGAAAAGGAACAATAAAGTAAGTATCTGCTTTATTCTGCAGAGGAACAACTTTGTGTTTTAGATTTGTACACAGAAGTGGCTGTAATGTGTTACCAAATCCATAAGCAGAGGATTGTAGTTCTATTTGAAGTGCTTTTCCAATCAGCTTCAAGTACTCTGTTACTCTGTTGGTGCAATCACATATCTATCTTGTGTTTCCTACTTGAAAAGTTTTTGGCATCTATTGCTTTGAGTATTTTTATTTAACTCTCCATTAGGAACCCAACTCTTTATTTAGGAATCTAATTTCATGTGGTTTGTTTTCAGTTTATTCAACACAAATTACGTTCTCTTGACATGAAACTCAATTCATGCCTTAATTTGTATGTTAGAGAACAAAGAAATAGAACAGATGTGCCATACTTTGTGTCCAGCATTGTTTTTGAATATGAATTTTGCAATACTTTTTGAATTACTGCAGTAGTAAGAAAACCAAGGAGAGAGTACTGAGTTGTCCATGGCCATTAAAACAATTGCACGATAACATCCTTGGAGGACAGACAGTATCTATCTCATATATAGCTGTTTAATTTATTTTGTACAGTAAGAACTCAATATTTAGTTCTATCTTACCTTTTGTTTTTGTTTTATTTTAACAATTGCAGCATAGTTCCCTATGCAGAGCCCTGGCTTTGCTACAAATCCTCTGGCAGTTTAAATACATAAGCACATTTTCGAAAAGCATGCTTATTAAAATGACAAGCATGAAAATAACACGAAGTGCAAAATTATACTTCTTTTCTCCTTCACGCAATTAAGAAAGTGATGAAGGAACCCTCTTAGGAAGTCCCCCTGAAAAAAATCCAGTACAGATTACAGTTGATCAGCAGTAACCTAAGAAGATGTACCATTCATCTATTGGTCAAATTGTGATACATTCTTAAATTTTTCAAAAATAAAATGTAATATTTTTGCTACACAAGCTAAACCAACTTGTTTTTACTGGGTACATATGTGCATAAAATGAAGCAAGCTTAAGTGCTAAAGCTTTTGAATTTCCATCCTATTCCAATTTCTATTAAAAAAATACTACTGTATTTAATGAAAAACATTTTTGCTAATTAATCAAAATTTGCAACATTACTAAAATTTCTGTACTTGTATATACACCGTGTGGCCCATTGGTATCAAGTACACAAAGCTGACTGCAATATTATTAAACTGATCTCATTTAAAAATCACTTCACCAAGTGATTATAAATCACTTTATCACTTCACTTCGTTTAGAAATCACTTAGGTGATGAAAACTTAAGTTTTTCCATCAAGAAAATTACCAAAGTGTAAATATAGTAAAACACATCAATCTAAAATATAAATAATAATTCTGTGATATTGTAGCTGCTTTTTTAATGCATAACAGGAAGATGGGCTTACTGGGAGAAATAGTAGTTCAGGATCAAGAAGTTTTTTCTAGCATACGCAATTGCTCAGCAGATGTGTATTTGATTCAGTAACTAATTACGCATTGATACAAAGCAAAATTTTTGTTACTATTAATTTCAGCACATATATACAAACTTGTGGTTGCTCTAGGCAAGTAGAACTCAAAATATAAATTTGTCGGTTGTTTAGCTGTCAGTTTCAAATAACAAGCAAATAAACAAATGAGTGGAGATGAATGCTGTTGAATCTTCCCATGTGCATCTAGCTCAGGGAAGTCTTAAGAGTGCCTTACAGAAGATTGCACCTAGAAAATCCACACTTCTGAAGGAATCTCTATCATCATCTAACCTAACAATCCTAAGAAAAGTAGAACTGGCAATAAAAAATAGTAGTCTCTAAAAATATCTTCAAGCACTTCATAAAGGACAGGATGAGTATACACATCCATAGATCCTAACTCTTAATGTCAGTTACTATTCAATGTATATTTACTATACGTAATAATTATTGCAAGAATAACACACACATAGCAAGACAATGAATTGAATGCTTAATGTGTTAGTAAGATGCAAAAGAGGGGAACTAAAAATTCAAAAAAACTCAGGTAAAATATAGAAGGAGGGAGGGTGTTGTGATGTGAATTCATTAGAAAACATTCAGATTCAGTCACAAGTCAACTGGAAGTTTACTTTGGTTTAGTTGTTCCATGTCATCCACAAGAGGCAAGTGCTAGATGCTATCAGACAACATGTAACAGCTTTGCTACCTTTCCCTCCTCTGAAGTCTTAATTTGCATCTCTTTATCCAGACAAAAAGTTTCATGAAAGTTGCAGAAATCTAGTTAAAAGCAAAGACTTCACCTCTTTCAAACCAGGCTTAAGTTAGTCAGTGAATTTAAAATTATTAGCTGAGGCACGACAGAAAACAGCGCAAGCTTCATCTTCTTAAGCTAAACAGTACCCTGCAAATAGATACATCCATCCCTTTATTAATGAATAAATTTAGTGATTAGCTCAAAGGTGAAGACAAAGATATGCATGGCAAGTGCCTTGCAAGATATTCAAGAAAGCATGCAGGTAACTGACTACACGCATAACCATGTGCTTTCAGTAGTTAACAGAACATTAAAGAAATTCATCTGTAGCATGATGTTTGTTTCATTACTGTTTTGGCAAATTATTTTATGTCAGTATTTTTATAACGTATTTAAGGTAGAGTAGGCAATATTAATGTCCGATTCAGATCACAAAATTAAATATGGTTAGAATAGTTCTCTTTCAAAACTTATTTTTGGAACTCTTGTTAAAAACAGTCAAGTGTTGTTCAACTCAAGATCTCTCTCACTGTTCAGTGGACAGTAAATTTAACTTTTAATTTTAAAACACTAAATCAAACTTAGATTCCATGAATATACTGTTCTTTAAAACCTTAAACATTTAAATGCTCTACTATAAAGACAATATTTCATATACCATGGAACATTTACTTTCCTTTTCTTGTAAGTTACTTAAGAAAATACTAAAAACCTCTTTGAAAAATCAACATGAAGGTTACTTTCATTTGTTAAATAGTATTTTCCTTAATAAGTATAGAACATCTATAGGAGAGAACATGTAAATAATACGGGAAATTTTATTTATGGACTGTCCTGGAGATAATGGAATTGACATCAACTGTTGTTGCTTCAGCTAAGTATACTTCTAAAGTAAGTTCAAGACCTTGTCCAGAATGAAGACAGACATTAAGTAATCAATAACAGCTGGAGTAAACCACGGATATGACCTTTTAAGCAATTGCTGGGAAAGCCATAGATGTCCTACTAGCCATACTGAATTTCAGTGAATTTATGGAATGGGAATTTCATCACTGCCAACAACCAAACCAGGACACTAGTTTATAAATGCTTAACAGAAAAATGGAGTCCCAGACACTCCTTTTGCAACAACAAAGGTATTCATTTCATATGAAACTATGCCCCATATCTATAGTGTCAGACCAATAAAATATACTGTGGAGATTTTGCTTCAATATTTTAAAACTGTACCTGTGTTGAAGCAGTGGCATTTTGTGTTACTGGTGATGGTGTGTCACTTGTTTTTGGCTCACCAGGGGAAGCAGCAGAACCCTGGGATTCTTGGCTGGCTGGCTGATCTGGTGATAAAGCATCACTGCTGTCTTCATCAAATGAATAATCATCCAACCCTTGAGGATAATTCTCTTGTCCAACTGCTAGAATGTTTACAAAGAAACAAGCAAAACAATTTATTTTTTTTTACTTATACAAATTAAATTTAGACATTGGTGGCAGAATTAGCTAGTTCCTGATCAGTTTTCAGGACAGTCTGAGCATAATGTATTTAAGTATTAATTGTATTTTTAATAATAATTACAGCCATATAAATCATATTAAAAGAATCAATAAAACCAAATGCATAGCAGAAGTTCCCTTTAGTAAAAGACAAAAAGGTATGTTCAACATATTTGCAGTGCACACAGACAGCTATGACAGATTAATGGCCATGTTTATTTCATTATTGTTAGAATTTTTATTAAGAAATATTTTTAGAGTATTATACTCTATGTATTTCTAACTTCATTTTGAATAAAAAACTGTATTCAATTAAATGATGGCAGTCATCATTCATTACAGAGAAATAAGAACTAGTAAACTTTTAAGTATGTTTTCTTCTAGTGAACTTTACTCTCAAGAGTTAATGTAAGCTGCGTCTCTTCTACTTGCCTATAATTGCTTCTTTAACACTGGAATCTACAGGCAGAATATTTTTTTCTACCAGCTCCATAGGGCCAGGCCTCTGAGCGATCTTCTCATTCAGATCATCTGCCAAACGAGCTCTTTTCAATTTCATCTGAGTGGCTTGTAGTGAAGGCTCTGCAAAGGTCTCTAAAAGATATGTTGATTTAAATACTCTGTTCCATCCCTTCTTCAGTTTCAAGACAACCAGCATTGTCTCATCTTTTCAATAACCCTTCTACTTGTACATATATCTATTTTTGCTACAACCATTGTACTTGTATTAAAAGCATTCAAGAATTATTTTAAAAATTCTCAAACTAATAGCAAGATTATAGACATGTATTATGAATAGATGTTTTCCACCACATTATCATGCCTTTTTTTTTTTTTTTAATAAATATAGCCTCTTCTTTAGAAGTGGTAATACTTTTGGTAAACATGTCCAAGTGTAAAGCAGGGAATATGAAATAGCAAATGCTAATTATAATCTGAAGATAGATAGCATTTGCTGCTCTAGTGTTTACCAGTGTGAGCTATGGTAAAGATTTAACTGGTAACTGATTTTTCAATTAGAGAATCTTCAAAATTGTATTTCACGAAAATATGGAGATAGTCTGTCCATATGGAGATTCCTCTCTGGGTTTAGCATCCAAATGCATGTTTTGAAAACTAATGGATATTAAACTGACTTGGATTATGGTTATTTGGTAATGCCTGTATTTGGTGAGATTATGGTGAAGCAGTAATCCAGCCCCATTCGTAAAAGAGACTATTGTTTCTAATGACCTGAGCAGCAAGGAAAATAACAAGGCAAGCAAAAAGTCAAGTTTATTAAAGATTGAGTGGTGGCTTTTTTTTTAATGTACAAAACTGCCAGGTTATTTTAGGGTAATGAGTAGAACTTGAAGCAATATATGTATGTACATACACAATGGTACAATTACCATTATAGAATAAGAACAATATGCGCTTGCCAACAAATAAACAGTTGAGAATACTTTCACTGCCACAGTTATTATACTATCTATCTATTATATTGATAGAGAATACAGTTTACAACAGACACCGTAAAAGCAGAGAAACAGAGCATGTAAACATTTAACAATAATTCACATCAAGGCCTAATTCAGTTAGAAAGCTGAGTGTCTAGCAGAAGTTCCTTCTAACAGCAGCTGAAAAGGGACGTACCTTCCAGAATGTGCATTCTGACCAGCTCAGACCGGTCCGGTCTACTGCGAATCTTGTGCTTCAAAAAATTTTCAGTCTTCAAAGAAATGAAAAAATGTTACTAGTATTTATCAGAAAAAGCACAAAGAAGTTGGTACATTTATAATTCACTGATGTCCAACAGTGAATATTTGCAGTTGCAGTCAGATAGCTGGACATCGCTGTTAGAACAGGGATACTAGAGAGGATTTTGCTTTGCTATGTTTTTGTTTCTCAGTCAAGCAGTGTTAATGAATCTTTCCAAAACAAGTTGGGAACACTTCTGGATTTGATCCCTCACGACACCCCTTCCCCCCCCCCCCCCAAATCGCAATGGGGTATAGAACTGACATTTACTACAGAAATACAACACAAGCACAGTTTAACCCAAGGATCCTTTCCTTAGACTACAGGTAGATACGTGTTACAATTTGACCACAGTTTATCCTGCACACCTGCTTAATCTGTGAAGGATTAAGAAACTTCCCCTGTGATTTGTCACCAGAATGTTAACAGATTCTTCTAAGATACAAGCACGTATTATTACTGTAATTGTAGGATTTATTTTTTTCAAGCAATTTGACAATTAGTATCCTGTAAACCGTCCATTTTCAGATGTTAATAGCAAGTTTGCAGAAAGTTGTTTACCCTGGCTCGCTCCAGGCTCTTTATCTGCTCATGGAATGCAGCTGGACTTTTCAAAGCTGTGAAGGGAAAGTAAAGGTTAAGTTATCAGGAAGTGATTTCCAAAAGAAATACTGTAGTCAGTAGGATTGCATGGCTGTTTAACACCATCTCAGATCTGTGTTTGCATCTACCAGGCATACATTCGATTCATGACAATTATATTCAATTATATTTAACAGAGAGGAGTATCACTCCTATACAGAACACACGGAATATATGATTTTAACAGAAATCACCAGATAACAGTTAACTCTTTCACTGTGTACTGGGGTCTGCTTACCGAAATGGTTCTACAGCAGAAATTCTATGAGGTGGTGTTTAGAGTGCCAACAGTGTTTCATTTATTCCACTGTATTACTATCTGTCTATACCTCATCCTCCCTGTTGCTAGGGAGAGATGAATTGTCCTTTAAGAACTATTTGTGCTGATTTTTTTTTTAAGAATTTTGTAGAAGCCTTAAATGTTCAGATTTGAAAACAGGATGATCTAACATCATATATCATTTCAAAGCAATATTCAAGAAGACAGGTTGTTCCCCTACTATGAAAATCATGCAACAGCAGCAGAAAGCCTTTGTACTACAAGAAAAAATGTGTACTTCTGAAATAAGACAGGTAAATTGCTGGAACAGTACAGCTGGAAAGGACCTCGAGGAATCACCTAGCTCTTCTCTGTCCCAGACACACAACCCACTCTGGCAATCACTGCTGACTGACAGCCATCTGTATCATCTTTCAAAACTTGCAGAGACGTTTCCAAGGAAGATATGGCTGTGTTGCACAGTTTGACTCCTCCTTGTTATGATTTAAATCCACTGCTTCTTTGCAGCACAGACATCTACCTCAGAGACGAAGCAAGCTTACTTAACAGTAAGTGGTGATTTCTATGATATACAGCCCATATGTACAGTCCAACAGTAAGTGTATCTGTGATTTACTACAGGAGATTAGAACATTATCCACAGAGGACAAACTCTCACTCTTCTTGATGCTTAGCAAAGAAGTTGGAGTGCAGATGGTGCTATTTAATTGCTCTCACCCATAGGGCTGTATCTTGAGCAACTATGAGGGAAAGGAGAACCTTTGCGAGGTGTGGAATATCAGTTACAGCAAATAATCTTTTTCCAAGTGGGTAAGCACGTTATAGCAAGTGGTGAAAGGTAAATAATCAATAAGCCTCTCCAGCTAGGAGGAATATTTCAGTGTCCTTTCTGCAATCAGTGATTGGTACTGGTCGGTGGGACACTGCACCAACCCTCGGCACGTTCTGCGTGTTCTGTGCTGGTACAGCTGAGAGTGCAGGCGGCCACAAACAGCAGCAGCCCTGCCATAGCAACTGAAAGCTCCTCAGCTCTGGCAGACTGTGCTCTCTGGCAGACTGTGCTCTGTGGGGATAGTCTGCCTACAGCTCACTATCTGCTTTAACAGCAGCTGCATGCAAAAAGCCCAGATCCTGCATTTCTTAGTGGTGGATACAAACAGCTCAAAAAGAATCTGGGCCAGTCAAAGATTTAGAAAGCCATCCTTACACTGAGTGTGAAATATGGAGTCTGCCCTAAAAACATGAGACTTAGAGAAGAAATTTTCTGGTTACAGTGTAACACCAACTTCATCTTACAGTAGGGTCTGGAGGACATTATGGGGAATGATTCATAAATATATACATTTCTCCTTCTCTTGGAGCAGAATTAAAAGCAACCAGAAGAGCTACCATCAAGGACAAAAGTGAGCAGGAGGCCAGGAGTACCCATTAGAGTCCATATCATGGGATTCAAGTCTCACCACAGATCTAGGTCCCAAAAGGGCATATACTCTGATGGAGTCTTCATTAACTGTAGGCTGTTATTTGGGAAAAAAATGAAAAAGCAATGACTTGAACTTTTAACTGGAGAACAAAGCCTGGTAATTCTTCAGGTGAAGCTGAAGCAAGACCAGTAGGAGGGCACCCACTTTTTGAATGAAACTTCATTCAGTTCCTGAAGATAATCACCACTACAGACCTGAGAAGGTGAAGATGCTTTAGCAAAGCAATCTGAAGCCTTATGAGTACTCAGAAACATTCAACATGAGATTAGCTTTAAGATACTGTACTTTCAAGCTAGAATTCACCAGTTCACACTGAGCTATTTATAATTAAATATATTTTTAACAAGAAAAATCACTTTGCGCAGCTGAATGTTTTCTACACTTGGATCTGTTATCTGGAGCCCAGCCTCATCCCCCACTGTCCACTGATGGATTCTCAACGTTCTCTGTGCACCTCTCATTGTGAGGCCAGGCTGCTCTCCAAAACAACTTAGAAGACATCGTACAAAACAATCAGCGTAGTCACTGGGATCCCAAGTAGAGAAACACCAAAAGATATCTAAGGGAAGGGTTAAATGCAGTTGATTTCTAGGCTACTGGATTTCTTTATTCAGGAGGACCCTCTTATGATTCCTAAATTGATTTTAGTTATCGTAGTGCTGCTGAAACAACCAGCATCTCTAGCAGACTGAAAGCAGTAAGTGAGAATATAGATTCTGACAATAAAGTGCAATTACATGAAGCATGCCAATTACTTTCAAAATACAAGTGCTGTGAGTTCAGACATCCAAATGTAACAAATATCCAGATTGACAAACATTATTTGCTTGTCAAAGTACTATGAACTGCAGTTAAATTCAAATGGTGGAACTGAGAGAGAAAAATGGTTTACTGAATAACTGCTAAGTTCTTGCACAACTGTCAAGGATAGCAGGTAGCCAGGTCAAGGAGTCAGGAGCTCAGCATTACAGAACCCTGACAGCAATCCAGCTGTATTTATGAACTTTGTGACGTTGCTGCCTTAGCAAGACACTTCACCCTAAAAGTGATCAGCAGCATCTTAACTCTTCAAAGATGGCATCTAAAGGCGCTCATTGAATGTCTACCAGTACATAATTTGTTTTGGAAGAGAAGAATACCAAACTCTTACACCAACTTAGATGGTTTGCCAGATGTGGAAAATATACCAGGAACTTTTGGCAACTGGAAAGAATGTTCTCAAATGGTCTTCTAAAAAAAAAACCTAGAATTGTATTCATACTCAGTGACAGCAAGAAAGGTGAAGGCTAAAAAGGCCGATGCATAGCATCTTCTGCATTAGGTCATATGATCCAGAGTACGATTATCCAGCCGAAGTCACTGCCTCATGTCCTGTAGCATCACAGCTATGGCCATACAAGATTTAACACAGAAGACGTTTGTTGGCATGTGAGTCATAACTTCTGTGTGTCCTTTGTTTTTGTTTTGGAACCCTTGCCATCCAACTCTTAAAAGACTGCTGACTTTGATATTGATGTCTACTCATTCATAAAATTCAATTTATTTCAATAAGATTAGTCACAATTTGAAAAGAGAAAATAAAATGAGATTTCTGCAAATCCTTGCATTTTCATCACAAAGGCTGTTTTAACTGAACACTCATTTAGATTACCAAAAAGATCCCACTGGTCCTTTCAAATGATAAAGCTATTTTTTAATGATTCTCAGGGAAGTGCTAACCTCTGTTATTTTATATACTGAGTTCATAATTAATACAGTATAGTAATAAAATTACTAGACATAAAGCAAGTCTTACGTGGCATGATGCCCTGGTCCACCAGCTGTTCTCGTGTCCGTCTTTGTTGTAGCCTCAGCTGAAGTACTGAAAAAAAGACAACAATCGTATGCACGCATACCTCGTAAAGCGTAAAACTAAATTTAAAAAGATGCCAAGTATTTCAACTTTAGAAATATTTTTGCTATATACATTCAGTAACCTGATAGTACCTCTAAGACAGCTATCATTAAGGATCTACTGCTATTAATATAATTTGGAACAATTGCTTCCAATCCCTATTTATAATGGCTTTAGTTGCTTTTTAGTCACATCTGATAAAGGGACTGTTTCATACATACGTCCACTCCTCCTATCACTTAGGTCTCATAACAGGTATTAAGTATTAGATCTTTTTCTTTGTAACACTATTATTAGATAATTCCAGAAAACATAGTGAGGTATAGAGTTCATACCATAAACTGCAACGTGCAATGATTACAGAACTTTAAACCAATCCTACATGACTGCACTATGCTGAGATAGAGATGATGTTTGCAGGGATTTAAAAAAGAAAAGCTGTATACATTTAGTTGATCCTTACAGATTTTATTTTTAAAAAATGTAGACTTATTTTACATGTAAATCAATCTTGCTGAAATGCAAGGAACTGAAGCTAGATTTTAGCTGACTTATTTAAAAAAAAAAAAAAAAGTGATACAATCAGGAAGAGTCCTTATCTTCTCTCTAAACATCAGAAAATGTTGTTTTCCTGATTCAGAAACATGTTGTTATCATAATGATTTAAGGACCAAATAAACCCAATATTGTCAAATTTGGAAAATCAGGTTACACTTTCAGAGATAATTTATGTTTGTTACATTTAATAAAATGTACAAACATTGTCGTTGCTACTCTAAGTATGACCAACACAACACACATTAAATACTAGACCAAGAACCGCACAAAAACTGTGGGGAAGGGCAGGAGTGGCCCAAAACTTAGCTTGACCAGTTGAAATGATTTTAAATGTTTGGAATGAGACAAATGGATCTAAACTGATTCAGACTTTTAGTTCAGTAGATAGCATGAATTTCAACACTTGAAATGTTAAATCCTGAAAGCTGCCATTTTAAAAAAATAAAATAAATTTAAAATAACATATCTAGTCATAATCTTAGAAACTATTATACTGTGTTTTGCTTTCAGAGAATACAAATCCTAGGGTTAAGGCTTAGATGAAGTGTTACTTCATGTTGTACCTTATTCAAAACAAGTCTGGTTAAAGCCTCTTAGTGTAAATAATTATGAATTGTACACACCACAGACAGGAAAGGGAAACAGACTGAGACTTTGCTGATTAATAAGTGTCTCCACTTGAGCTATATAATTTCAACTATTTAGGGTGAAAACAACACCATAATCTAGAAGATAAAAATTTTTAGTAAAAGACCAGTAAATCTGAAAAAAATAATTTTGTTAAAAATATTCTTCCTCTTCTTTTCCTGTTTATACTGGCAACATCATCAGAAGTTAATAACACACAGTGCATTTTTTGCGTCTGACAATACCTATTTTTAGCTATGTAAATAGGAAGAGCTACTCCTAACTGAACACAGAAATAACAGGAGTGCAAACTGAGCCCTTCCAGCTATTGCACCTCAGTAGCCTTCTCTAGGATATCACCAACTCTTACTTGGGGCATTGTTTATTTTGCCTTTAATTATCCCTGCTTCAGAGACAAGCACAGTTTGAGATGAACAGGGTCTCACATTTGACAGGCCCAAAGAATTACGCATTTCTGTGCACATGAACCACTGAAGCATTTCAAGTATTTTGTTTCTTTGTTATGTACTTGAATCTGCCATGATACCCATGTATAACTAAAGCCATTTCCAAGTTTTGTACATTCACTAAAAAAGAGGACTCAACAAGGGCCTAAATTAACACCACTCATTCTATAGTGCTACTGAAGTGAGTGATGCCTTACAACACTATCTTCAAGCAAGCCATCGCTGTGGTAATGGATGAGTTAGTAGAATGTGTCCAGAAGAGGGCCACGAAAATGATCAAAGTGAAGGCAAGCTGAGGGAGTTGGGGTTGTTCAGTCTGGAGAAGAGAAGGCTCCGGGGAAAACTCGCAGTGGCCTGCCAGTGCCCAAAGGGGTCTGCAGGAAAGCTGTGGAGGGCCTCTGTGTCAGGGGGTGTAGGGATAGGACAAGGAGGAATGGCTTTAAACCTTAAAGAGGGTAGGTTTAGATGAGATATAAAGAAAAAATTCTTTAAAATGAGGGTGCTGAGGCCCTGGCCCAGGCTGCCCAGAGGAGCCGAGGGTGCCCCATCCCTGGTAGTGCCCAAGGCCAACCTGGATGGGATTTGGGCAGCCTGGGCTGGGGAAGGTGTCCCTGCCTGTGGCAGAGGGGTTGGAATTAGATGACCTTTAAGGTCCCTTCCAACACAAACCATTCTATGACATTGCTTAGACATAAAGGCCCCACAGTTTCCAAAACTATCACATTTTGTTGTAAATCTTCCCAGAACAACAACAAAAAAAGTTTATTCTAATGTTCAATTCTCCTTTGTGGTTGTATTGATTTACACAGGACTTCATGTATAGCTGTTACCCTAATGTGAAATTTCATCTCTTGTTCAAGAGATGGTCAAGATGCTTGGTCAAGAAAAAAACACATGGAATATGCAATATTTACATTCTCAAATGCTGCCTTGATAATTTATTATGGATGTATAATTATGACATGCTGTTTCCTTTGTATTTCACAAGGAAGCAAAACAAACTAATGCATTGTCCAGAACATCAAAATGAATGCAATTTCCAAAAAATTAGGCTAAGGACAAACTTCATTGTTTTCAGAATTTGAAAGGAACCAGCTTATTTCCTGTTCTGCAGTACAGGAAGGATACTCCTCTGCCTTAAGCGTTACTACCAGGAATAGCAAGGCAAATCCTGAAAACAGGGGAATTATTTTCTTATGTGACACAAACATTAGGAATTTAAATACAAACATTTTAGGGCTGTGCCACAGCAGTTGTGTTCAGAGTTCACAATATTGTTACACAAGAATTGCAAAGGACAGAAATGAGAGAACATGAAAGCAACATCAGTAGAAAGTAAATTGATGGAAAGTTATTCAAAATTTCCTGCATTCCTGTGGAAACTTAAAAATACCTGCTTTAAGTTTTTGTATTTTCCAAGTAATATTAAACGGCTATATGAAGTTAACTGCAGAATTATTTTATAATATATTGATTTATTTATTTTTGATCTTCCTTAATTCATGTGGCTCCATGTAAATTGTGACTTCTTCAGACGGTGTCTTTTATTAGGAGAAGCAAACTTGTGCTGCCTGTAGTCTTGAACCAACTAAAGTACTCAAATGGTGCTGGTAGCACACTCCTTCCAAGACTGCTTGTTAGGTTGGGCATGGCAGTATCTTTCTTCACATCTTTCTGCAGGAAGCCGCTTGTTTTTTTTTTTTTTTTTTTTTTTTTTTAGAAAAGTCTAATCTGACCCAAAAAAAAAACAGAGTACAGTCATGTGCAAACACATTCTTATGCAACTGTATGCTCAACTTTAAAAGTCCACAAAGTTTATACAAATATATGTGAATTAAGAAAAATAATGTACATTATTAGCACATTATTAATGTAAATCTTAGCACATTATTAAAGAAAACTGCAAAAAATGCACATTTCAATTGAAATGCATTTTAAGCACGCAGCGTGATGTTGTAATGTCACACTTCTATCCCCGAGGCTAGTTCTCTAGCATTTTCGTACTGCGTTATCACAAAGCACTGAGAAATTCACTAGCAGTTGTAGTATTTACAGGAAAACAAAACACTCTGGTACACTCTTGGTTTGGATTCTCCTGCTTGAAACTGAGAGCTAGTCTTAAGACTAGATGGGCAATCCCTTTAAAACCTTAAATAAGTTTTACCTATCCAAATGACACGAGACAATTTATAACCAGCATGCCAAGACTACTGTATTATTTCAGACCCAATATTTGTGGTCTTGAGTAGACTAAAACTTGAGTTTCTTCTTTCTTTGCTTATGGCTATGCTTTCTCTTATACTACTATGAAGCAGTGAAAAAGAGCTGAAAAGCTCTGGGCAGGAATCACATTCACGCTATGCAGCTGTATTTAGTCCACATTTACACCATACTTAGATTTAACTTTCCTGGAACACTAAACATACTACAAACCCAAATTGTCTACCAAACCTTTTACCTAGTTAGTTACAAGGTAATTTTGAAACACATGCTTCTTTATTGCAGGCTCAAGGTCTTCACGCAAAATTATCTCCTCTACCATAAGTTGTGTTCAGGGTGGAGCTGATACAACTCATCAGACACAGCAAGTAAATCAACTAGTGTTTCTTTGAAGAATTCCATTACCTACAATGCAGTGAGTCAAGTAGCAAATGCAAGCAGAATTACAACCAGCACGGGAATACTATCATTGACGTGAGTCATCTACCAATACATAATAGGAAAGACATTTATTAAGAAAAAAAGCATTTATGGTATGTGGAATGCTTTTTACTTAGCTTGACAGATTTTTTTTCTAAGAAATTAGTTTAACTGTTAAATTGCATAGAGAGGAGTGGAGATTTATCAGTATTTTGTTTTTATTTATTAATCCTAGACCTGCCTGCCCCAGATCCAGATATCGACATGACTCTCAGACTAATGCTTTTCCATCTTTCATATGAAAAGGATCAGATTTCTATTTGGCATTCTACTGCACTAACACAGATGCTTACCACTATGTCATGTGATTGCATTGCACAGTCTAAACACATCCTACCATCATTTAGCAGTTATTACATTTTAATTTTTCACTAGCAAGTTGAAAAGGCCTCACACTGCAGACTGCCAATACAATTAAGCTAATTAACTACTCCAGTGCTTCAATACATACTTCCTTGTATTCGTTTGAGACATATTTTTAAATGTTTGCCTGACATGCATTCAGCTGCTGAGATTTCTCTGGGGAAGAAAATAATAAAAAAAACCCACAGGGTACCAAAGTCTCTGTGTCAAAGTGCTGTTTTGAACCAGCACTAGGAACGTGCAAAGCTGTAGGAAGGTACCCCATGGCAGCACCGGTACATTGTCAAGGAGGAACACACTTAGAACGCTGTAAGCTCACTGTTGTGGGCTCTTGTGATTTGTTACGTGTGCTGCAGTTCCTGAAGCTTCCGGTTTCTGCTTTCTGCATGGTGGGAGTCAGGAACAGGGAAAGGTTCCGACTCCCTCTTACATGCAACTGCACGTGGCCCTACACTACAGAATCATCAACACAGCAAAAACTTACCCAGTGGATGCATTATTTGTATTTGTGGCTGATGGAATTTGTCAGTTCTCGAAATTAATGTAGCTTGGCCATGGCTATGATTGGCAGCATTCACACAGGAAATGGGGAAAGGAGAGAGAGAAAGTAAACCTACTCAGCAAAAAAAAAAAAGCTAAGAATGTGGGAATCTCATCTCTTATTTTCCACCTGGATTCAACCAGTTCTTTCATGAACATTTATTTACTCCAACTGTAGATGATGGGAAATCCTGCTATATAATTTATGAATGTATTGTATCTATGGTTTGTGGCTTCAATTATGATCAGATATTTGGCTTAAGCTTTGCAGAACGAGTGATCTATATCCTTAACAATGTAGCCTTAGAAGATAGTATGTAGTGTACTATAGCAGAAGGATGAGAAAAGCTGTAGGTATGTAGCTGCACATAAACTGTATGTGCATAGATATTAAGTTCTAGCATTTTTTAGCAGAAATGTGTAACATATTTATGGTTTCTGATAATACTACTTGCACACCCATCACCTGTTAACCTACACTGGACATCACATATGTTTTTGAAGTTGTCCCATGTGTATCTGGACCAGCCATAAAAACCGTAGATTTTGAACGCTATCAAAATTGATGTTACTCACTCACTAAATAAGTATCAGGAACGTATGTATTACACAGTGAAGAAAGGACAGCCTGTAGCATGACTAATAGGGAAGCGCTGCAGGGAGAATACTGAAGCAAAGATGACTCAAAGATAGGATCAGAAGATAATCATTGAATATTTTGACTTGATCAGAGCAAGGAGGTTCAACAGAAACAAAGTTGGATGAAAAACAGATGTTTGCTTTTGCAATCAACTCAAAAATTAAGAAGGAAAGAAAGAAGTTTGGTGTCAGATTTTTATTGTTTAAATATCGAACAATTAAATGTGTTACTAAAAAACAAAAAGTTTCTAAATAGAAATTCACTGTGAATAAAAAAAATGTACTTTTTTAAATTGAAAAGCTGAAAAAAATTTACTTTTCCAAAGCAAGCAAACCAGGAAAAAAAACACTAGTATTCATACATCAATAAGATGTAAGGAACTAAAATAACTTTAGCCACATGGAGACAAAAATCAGGAAGCAGAGATGTTCCTAAGGAAGAAATGGCAATATCTTTACAGGAGTTGAAAAACTACATCTAGACAAAAGTCCAGTCAAAGAGGATATTTGACTTAGGTCAGAGTGCCAAAGCAGATGGTCATGGTACAGGTAGTAATGACCTTTATATTGTCATTGTAGTTATACAGACTGAGCCCTACAACTGAGCAGACATACATTTTAGACAGACTAGTATTGTTATAATGGAGATGAGCCTGTAACAGGTATAAAGGAAGGGAACTAAGAATGAAGTTTGCGAAAAAGCTAGAAAGGAAATGGGAACCCACAAAGCAGCTGAAATAACAGCCAGAACTGTATGGAAGAAGGCAGGCATGTAAACTAAATCACAAGTTTTTAATAAGGAAAATGTGATGAAATTATATTCAAAGATGAATGAAAGATGTGAGAATGAAGCTCAGCTTTGCAATTTTAGCAAAGAATTGCTGATGTATTTCAGTGAGATACTCTCTGTACAATAGATTGCAGGTTGGTTTAAATCTAACGTAATTAAATCTAATACAGACCGTGTTTACTATATAGAGATGTGTAAATCCATACAGCAAAAGATTTCTATAACAGTCCGTAGCACATAACAAGGTAAATCCAATAATGATGGTTGAGACAGGAGAATAGAGCTTCCAAATAATGTAAAACCTATTGAGGCATTAGACAAAGTTATTATATGGTATTTTTTATTCATTTTCAATTTATTATTATTTTTTAATAAGCATTTACAGACAAAACAGTGACATCTGGGGAAGGGAGAATTCAAAAGACACAAGGTATTATAAAACAAAGTCCCCCTAGGGTGCTTGTTACTCAGACATAGTATTTAACAAATTATTCTTATCTGGCTGCACCCATTCAGCTTGTTGCCTGATTGATTGCTTCTCACTTTCACACTTTTAAAATCAGTTACCTACATAACATCTAAAATCATAGACAGATCTCCAAAATAAAGGCCCAGAATTGACAAAGGTTTAAATATGTTAATATGCTGCAAACCTCAGTAATACCACTCCTCATTTTTAAAATGCATGTGCAAAAGAAGGGGTATGTTAACACCACTGAGCAAATAAATATAGTTGCTAAAAGACAGAACAAATATTTTGCACTTTACATTATCTGGCAGCAACGTCCTTTCACACCACTGCCATGCTACAGAATTGTCTTCAAACTGCTTCTGAATAAAAACTATGCACAGAGAGGTCAGCCAAACTCCTGTTTTGTCAGGGAAAGGAGGGCATTTTGTTTTATTTTCAAGTCAGTGTATCATTTCAAGATTAACACTTTAGCATCAAGCCAAGAGATTCCAAAATGTCTGTATGTTTTCTCTGGGCACTGCAATTAGCATTCAAATTTACATAGTTTATTTATTACTTAATGACAGAAAGATGATGCATAATCCTTCCTCAGAGTAAGGAGACCAGGTTATCTAACTCACAAAGTCAGTAGAAGTCTTCTGACTTCATGGGAGCTATAAGTTTTTCACCATCTGAAAAAACATGAGTGCCAGAGGCTTACCATTTCTTCCCATATTAGCATACCAGAGAACCACCAGTTCTATATCCACAGGAATGGAGAGGACGGTACGAAAAGGCTAAGTCTTATCTTGAAACATATTTTCATACAGTCGTAAATTTTACCAAGTTAATGACCTCTGTTTGCAAACACTGACTACTGTTCAAGTTCACAAATACTAAGACATGAAGGGGCAAACCAAGCAGATCCTCAACACCTTGCTATGCTGGTTTCAGTGCAAGAAAACCCAAATAAATAGGCACTTAATTAAGTATACATCCCGTTCTGTAAAAGACCCTCTAAAGAAAGTAGAAATTTAGAATAGTCCAGTCAGGTCTTATTCAGTGTGAACAGCAGAATAAATGAAAATTAAGTGTATTACTAAAGAGCAAACAAAGTTTGCATATGATCTGCAGCCATCACTCTGTTACAAATCTCTAATTTGTATCCTATTGAAAAGGTGTCTCAAAGTAGTACTATATAATCACAAGCACTGGAATGTAGAGGCCAAAAATAAATTGATAGTTGTCCAGCAGGAACAACGCTATCTACACTGACTGGCAAGCTTTCACCACTGCTTCTTGTCTTGAAAAAATACCAGAACTCATACTGTGTGCAGTAATTCTAGCCCTAATTCCACAAAAAATTATGTATCCTATTAATTTCTAATCAAATTTAAATTGTCTTTTTTACAGAGGTACTGTGAAAGCATTGAAATAATTGTTGACATTTAACCATCAGAGATGAAAGACCAAATCACTGAGGTGTTCATTAGACAGTGTACAGTTCATTCAAATGACACTAAGAAGAAAAATCCTGTACTGACTTTTCAAAAGTGTTCTTTATGCAATCAACTCATTATTTCTTTCAAAGTTAAAATCCAGCCCATATGAGCTATTTAAGTCCTTAAAACTGCAAGTAAAAACGGGAAAATGCCATCCCCAGCATTCCTGTATACTCCCTTGGAAATTTCCAAGAGTGGTAGGAACTCCAGTGCAGGCTGCTATGCTGGCTGCCATGGAAACAGACTGTGCTGGAAACAGGGCCGTTTCCTTTAAATTAAAATCTGTTACACAGAAAGCCTTGATTTCTTTTTGCCAGCTTAGAACAGCTTTTATGCAGCCAAAGTCTCTTAACATGTTGGGCTTGAAGCACAGAGCAATAGATGTTAACAACCGATGTTCTAGATGCAGTGAAGGACTGCTGCAGAAGATAATTCTATCTATTGTATTGTGTATATTGTAAAATACAACCCTCAATCAGAAGTTATTTATAACTAGTTATTTGGCACCAGAACTGTAAAATTAATACAAGTATAGGAGTGGCAGGGTGGCAGTACAGTAGGAGAGAGTATTTTATCAGATGGCAGGTGGACTACACAAACAATCAAAGCATCAGATTCGTATTAGAATTTTGGACTGACCTCACAACAGATTACAGAATTACTAAAATCAAGCATCAACTGCTTAACTACACAACTCTTTATCCTTGCAACCCCAAACAGCATCTGCTTACACTTTCAAGTTTACATGGCATTTTCTAAACAGAATATAATTTACACTAAGTTAATTTTTCAGAGGCAAATATTTTGCATTCTCCTAAGTCATAAATGTTTCTCTCTGAACTCTATATGGTGGTGTGCTACGTTTATATTAAATAACTCATTAAATGCTTGAGACAAAAACAGTTAAACCTTTCAACTAATTTTAATTGTTCTGTGAATAAAACTGAAAATGTAATAAACTGAATGTTTTATACACTAAGTAACGTAAAGAACAGGTTATACAGTGTGCACATTCGAGGAAGGTTACAAAATATGGTAACTAGTTTGCACCCAGTATTACTCATTTTGTATGTGTCCAAACCCCAAAATTTGATTATGTAGTGTTCTTTTCATTTGTATGGCACATCAAAGAAGGAAGAAAGGTGAGGGAAAAGCTATGAAAATATTTGCTACCTGTAATTTGTTGGAAGTGATTCTAAGTTGTACAGCATTACACATAAATCCATTAAAATTGTACACGAAATACATTAAATTTTTTGTACTCACCTCCCACCAGCCTGAAGATGATAATTTAATGTTAAATAATTTAAAATGAATAATTCAAAGAAATCTGACATTACCTAAACTTGTGAATGTGTTACTCAGGTTCAAAAACCTTCAAAATCCTCTTGTATGCCAAAGAACCATTTAAAAAACAAAAAGTCTCTTCTGTTTATACTTACAAAAAAATAAAATCCTTACTCCTTCTTTCATATTTTAATGTATTTTTTTTCTATTATTTTGTATGTGAATTTCTGCTAAGGCTATATCCAACATAACTTAAGAAAAGTAAAACTGTCTCTTGTTCATACTCATTTTAAGCAGTTACTCAGTCATACTTCATTTCAGCATATAAATTTTAGCAGTGAGACTAGTGAGGGCCATTTCAGATAATCTCATCACAGCTTTGGAGGGAAATCCTGCAGGGCCTCCAAATCTTTTAAACTATACCTCAGTGATTTAAGCTTTGTCTGTGAGCTGGTAATATTGTACAAATAACTGTTTCCAGAAGTAACATTATCAGACTGAAAGTAGAAAACAAAAAGCTAGATGGGAAAGATAGCTAGATGTAAACTTAACATTTAAAACAAAAATATGAAGCATAACTTATTATCATCAGTTGAGAAGCTTAAATGACTAGGAAACAGAACAATCTGTATCATATCTTATTGCTATGGAATATGTTGCTTAGAAACAAGTCAGAACACGCAAAAGCCTCCAAACAAATTACTGGAAGGTCTGCTGGGATGAATACATACATATATATAGATGTATATAGATCTAAAAAGCAAAACCTCTATTTTCACAATTCTTTAAAAATGAAAAAAAAATTGCTACCATCTTGGGTAGATAGTCTAAATAAACAGAAGCTTTCATTTCAAGCACTTTGTAAAATTGCATATATTCAGTATATTAACAATAAGTACATATTCTAAATCTGCAATATTCCTCTGCTTAGTACAGGCTTCTGATTTTATTTTTTTAAAACTTATTTGACACTTCCTCCAATACTGCTGTCAGCCAAGAAATGTACTGTCAAGGGACTCATGAAAGTTGGGTTCAAATTCTACATCTAGTACAGACTTGCTCTGTGATAGTATGGAGCATATTACTTTGAATGATGTCAGATGATTTCCAGGCAAGCCCTTTTGAGAGAAGGTGCTACTTCCATTTTACAGGCTCTTCCAAGGCACAGAAGAGCCAGCAAACAAAACACATACCCAAGTAGATCATCCAGGTCACAAGATTACACACCAATTTAAAACAATGAAGAAGGTGGGTTTACACTTAAGTGCCCGATCGCAAAGTGAGATCTAAGCTATGGCATTGTGTCAACTCTACGATGTAGACAACATCCAATTTCTGTGGGTGCCTGCTCTGTGGATGACTCAGATTGTTTGCAGTGACAGTGAAGTCACTAAAAAGAACGTTGCATTAAAAAGGCTGAGGTGTATACATGCATTGTTGGATGCGTTGTGAAAGTAAAGAAAAAACCCTCCAGCACAGCAACAAAACAGACACTGGTTTCAGAGTGTGGTTTCATATCTTAATGTGATCTAAGACCAGAATGCTGATGAAAATACAATGAATGGTCTTATCCTCTGTACAGCCACAGCTGCTCCTCTTGCATCAATACTTGCAAAGGTGCAGGCTGCCAGGTCAGTGCAATCTGGCTGAAATCTAAGACTACAGAAATAAACAGTCTTCAGTGATACCTACTCACTGATCCAGCTCACTTCAGGGTTGCATAGTCACTAATACCAACGTAAGGAAGAGGCTGGCAGGGATGGATGAGACTATGCCACTTTTGACAGCAGCAGTTCTGGGCCTAAATTCTGTGAAAGCTTTAAGAAATCTTGGCATGACTGGAATTGCCATAGCAAGTTTCCTTACAATTCCTGGTTATCCCTCATATCCTCTAATTGTATATAGATTACATACAAAATCAAACTAATGCACTGTGACCTTGATTTATTAAACTATTTAAGCAAGTATCTATTATAATAGCACTATCATATACTTATTGTCTGTTCAAGTGTTATACTGAAGAAAAGTGGAATAAGCATTGATTTACTTGTAAGACATACAATTCTCTCATTGTCAAAGAAACTGTTTATGGTAGATAAAGTTAAGAATTTCGATACAGCCTCACAGGATCAGGATATTTGCATTAATAGTGCTTCCTTTACTAAGTCAACAGGCATACTATTTTTTCAGCATTTTACTCATCTGTGTCTTGAGAAATACATCTCATAGAATGCCACTGATGAGCAAGGACTAAAAATACCTCAAAAAAAAAAAACTTAGAGCTTTTTTTTTTTTTTTTAATACCAGCAAAATCCTTAAGTATTACATACTACCGCAGGAGAGCAGTAGAGATCAAGAGTACTACCAATACGCAGCATGCCATCAATATCAGGAAATCTGTTAAAAAACAATTCTCATTCAATATTGATTTGTTTGCATGGGAGGAAGGGAAGAAACCACTCCTGCCTAAATGTGGTAATCTGTTAACCAGATAGCATGAAGATAGTTCCAGCAAGCACCTGAGAAGCCCCTGTACTTCACTCATTCTACCCCGTATCCTGTTTCTAGCACTTACCAGTCTCCGGTTCCTCCTAAGGCCATAAAATGAAAAGGAATACAAATATAGGAAATAAATTATGCTTTAAAGTGGAAAAAGAAAAATCCTTCCTGGTTAGAATTTTTTCCTTACAGTAACCTGCAGGCAACTAGTAACTCTGAAGCTCAGATTAATATATGAAAGATAAGACCATACTGATTTGTTTCATCAATTTTATAGTCTCTTCAACAATTTTCCTGCATGTTCATACACTCTTGCATGAGCACAGCAATCTCTGTATCAAAACAATTTAGGGTACAGGGTAAAATTGCCAACATTCACTTCACTCCTCAGTTAGAAACCTAGTCTGTAGCCAAAACGTATTCCTAATAGACACATTGTTGATCACTACCTCTTTCTTACTAACAGTATGCACAAAGATGTCCTGATTTCATCCAAAGCTTTTCTTTTCACCTGACTTTTCTAAATATTATGTCTGCTCACTTAACATTAGAAGTCAATGCTTTAGGAATTTCTAAGAGTTATTTAGCTATCATTGTATAGTAAGCCTTAGAGAGGAAGTCTTTTTTATTCCTTGCTCATGCAAAACGTAATTTTGATAAGAAATCTTATTAAGAAATCAAGAAAATCTTATTAAGAAATTCTGTTTTCACAAAACAGACAATATGTAAGATTTTTTATTTTTATCTTTTTTTTACAAGAAAGTAGGATAAGTAAGACGATTTCTTCCAATGCTATCAGATACTTTGAGAGGGACAGAAAGAAAAAGAGAGAGACAGAGAGAGAAGTCATTAGAATAAGCAAAGAAAAAAATCATCTTTGTAACATAACCTTCCAATGCATTTAGTATGAATTTGCTGAAGTCAGAGTTGGGATTTGTGTTTCCACCAAAACTCTTCTTCCCTGTAAAGAAATAACAAGCAAAAAAAGGGCTGCACCTAACAAGACTAATTGCTGAAATAAGCAAACTATCATCTCAGGACTTTTATATTTATCAAATCTGTGCAAAATAGATTAGAAAGCAAAGGTTATGCCACCTTCTGAATTACACAGACCTCTACAGATTTCATCCAGGACTCCCCCCCCCCCCAATTTTTTATTTTTTAATTTTTTAATTTTAACCATACAGATGGTATTCATATGTATTGTTGTTTCAGAACAAGAAAGGGATAAAGGGATGATGATTCAGGTGCTAAAAACAGTCACAATTTAATTTGAATTAAAAAAAAAAAAAAAAGAAAGAGAAAGAATCCCACCATTAGCTAATTTAATATATTCTGTAAAATGAGAAGTGTTTTAAAACTATTTATGCTGTTATTTAAACAATTAAAATTAACTGCAACTGAATTTTTCTAAATCTGCAAAATATGTGAACTACATATGTATATTATAAACTGAAAAGGTGAAGGTCTGCCTTAGCGTCTCTCGTTTAAAACCAGTCACATTTGCTATGCCTTCAATAATTCATTCTACAATAAAGAAGATGTTTGGTTTTGCTTAGCTGTAGGAAGAAGAAAGGCTGGAATAGGAGATCCTGTACTCCATTCATACTCTCAGAAAGAGGTTCATTATTTTAATTATTAGGTTGCAAAATTTGGGAAAGATAAAAGAATTAGGAATATTCTCTTGTTAAAAGTGAAAGCAGCAAATAGGTACTAAAATAGAGAAAATGAAGCAAAAATAGTGATTGTGGAAAACAATCACATACTCTTTTATGCACTGGATAAACTCCAGAACAGTCATGAATTTAGACTGTACGAGTGACCCCTAATTGTAGGTTTTTTCCTACTCTGACAGACCATCATTATTGTAATGTACGTTCTTTCAGCCACTTGCTATGTAACTGACATACTCAAAAAAGACTGAAGACAAAAATTCACGTGGTTACAGCCCACCTACACTATACATCATGCTAGTGATTTTTTTTATTTTACTTATTTCTCCCTTTTTCTCGGTAGTGTGCATTTGTTAGCATTTTCCCTACATTTTTTTCCAGAATTGTATGCTTATTCCTCTGTCCCTCTCCAAACTTCCTTGCCTTTCTTTGTTCCTGCTGCCCCATACAGCTTCAGAGGTAGCAGCAGCAGGTTTGAGTGAACCTGCTTGGGGTCGACAAGGCATCCACCATGAAAAAGAAGCCACTTTTGGCCCTTTCAATCACGGTCTCTCAGGCAGTACCTTCATGCTGTAAGGGAAGCAGAACTGTTATGCTCTCAGCCACAGACAGTTACATGCATCACTGCTGTACTCATTCTCTATCTTTTTGATCAGTGTTTCTCCAGCCCTAACTTAAGAGCTAACGCGTTGTTTTTTTTTCCTGTTTAAACAGACAGTTACTAAATTCCGTACAGAATACAGGGTATCTTTTCATTATCTTAATTGTTATTAATTTCCAAATTAAAAACAAAACCAAACCCAGCACTGAAGTTCTGAGAAAGGCATCCTGCATAGCAGGGGTAGGGGGGTAAAGCAGTCTTGTCACAAGAATGAGCAAAAAAATCTCTGCATCACCAGACAACCCAATGATATCTGGAGCAAAAGCCAAGGCAGAGTGCTGGAAAAGGGGTGAAGGAATTTTGTCTGCTACAAAGTACAGCTTGGTTTTGGCTCATTACAAAGGTGGAGTTTGAGTCTTGATCTGCAAAGAGCCTTGTATGTTAACATGCACCAGCTAACAAAGTGTCCTCTGCAGGGCTGGCAGCTGACTTCCAGACGTCTCTTCCCTCTCCCCCTTAACACAGGCCAGCTAGATGAATGCCTCAAGCTAGAAGGAATGAGACAACTTCCATGTCTCCGCAGTATTACTGCCACAGCCTATCAAATACTTTAAATGTATGTTTGTCAGCTCTCAATAAAGCTCCAAGTATCCTCAAACTATTGACATTTTGCAAACTAATGCTTATGGATTGTGTCAATTTCATGCACAACCTAAAAGCAATCATATAAGGAGACACATTAATTTGATAAGCAGGTATCGGGAAAGCAGGCTCAAATCTAATTTGTCAGGGGGAGGAGGGTATTCTTCAAAAGACAGTAGCTGAGAAAAGCAGTGGAGTGTTGACAATAAGATAGCAATATATGTCTAAAACTAACGGCTTGTGGGGCTTTATTTTTAGTAGTGTTATATTTTATGATCATTGTTTCATTGTATTTTTTTCAACAGTGCCATTTTGAAGCATTTTGTGCACTATTTACAGAAAATTTCAGAGTCCTTCACAGATTTACCACTACATTTTACTCTGAAGAGAGTAATCACTCATTTTTCTTCATACAATTTCTATCAAGCTATTACCATCATTATTTTAACAGTCTCAGGTAATTTCTAAATTTAGCTTTTCAAGGGTAAACAATACCTAAATTTGATGAACAAAAATACTTTTTGACATACATTATGACATCGCAAATACTTGAACTGAATATGCACAGTACTTCTGCATTTCCCATCCCGAAGCAGCAAGTGACTAACCTTCCTTGAGACTTTTCTGGCTGTTCACCTCAAGGCATTCCTTCTCCTTCAGTGGCTTAACATCTCCTGCAGGTAAAATCTCAGAAAAGCCCTGTTGCTGCTTCTTGGAGCTATCAATCATGATGAGAATCCTTTAGAATGGCAACATCCAGCATAGGAAAAAATACTAATAAGTCACCAAGCAGTACACTACTGCCCCAAACGCTGCTTCAAGTTTCTTTCTCCTAACAAATGAGCAATTGCATCTTCACACAGGCAGAAACAGCCATCATCCTTCACTTTTGAGGTTGACCTGCAATACGCTCGGTCTGCTTTGGAGCCTCTAACTCCCTCAGACACCAGGCACAGAGCATGTGAAGCACAACTCCCAAATCCCCACCTCTCTTCCCAGACAACCACTCCCCCTTTTCCTTCAGTTATGCTTGCTTCCTCTGCACATTCATGTTTCAATACGCAGCTTGATGGTCAATCATCTGACAAAGAATGAGTCAAGCAGTTAAAAATAAATCCAGCAGTTGCTGAAGGAGCAGCATTTGCTGATACCTAAGACAAACTAGTTCTGTGGACTCTCTCCCTTCCCCCGCTGCTCTGCACGCTGCTGCAGGCAGCAGAAATACTTGATCTTTGCCTAACTGGCACATTCATTACTTATTAAGTTTCATCAGTAAACAAAGCTGCCTATTAGCATTTGAAAAAATTATGTTGAGGAACCTCCTCCCTGCCACCCCCAGCCTTGTTTCAGAGATTTATCTAGCAGACCTAAGTGGGAAAAGCCATTCATGATTCCCATGTGCTTCCTTGCAATCTAAGAGAGATTCTACTCCTTTTTGTCAATACTGAAAAAACAAGTATTTTATTATTTTCCTTTCTGTATTACAGTTACACTTCTCATTGTTCCCAGCAGTTTTAGGAGTATTTCCTCACACAGCTTCTGATCTGCCGTTCTCTCCAGCATTTTACACTCATCTCACATGAGTCATCAATTTCAATGTCAATCAGGAAGGTTTGGAGAAAGGGATCTCCCTCAAATTACCTGGCATGAGACGTACAGGAACAGAAGACTAACTCACATTTCACCTACCTAGAGCAAATAAACTATACATCATTTTAAACAGTCACAGTATGTCAAAATTAACTACAGCAGATGCATTTTCCCTTCCCTTTGGCCTAAAAACATCATTATACAGACTTTCCATATCCCTACTTTATATTTTAAATCCTTCAGCATGAAATTATGAAGGACATCTCCACTCAGAAAACATGTTTCACTCTTATGGCATCAGATTTGAACAGATCTACAACAAACTCCTGATTCAGAACTGGAGAACTGGAAACTAGAGAAAAATGATTTTGCCTCTTTGGATCTTTCTGCAAGACGAGCATCATTCAACACAGAGAAGTGCAAAGGTTCTTTGCCTAAACAGCGAACTCCCAGGCACTTGTGGTGCGGCTGCACAACAAGTAGCACCATTTGAAAGTCTCTCTTCCACTGTCTTCCTGCTGCTGGGAGGAGGAATGCCAGAACTGTTCCCATCTGCAGATGGGAAGGAGGTGTGAGCTTACAGGCAAAAGAAAAATTCCTGCAGCATAAATGATTTGAGGCAGCTTTCCCAGCCTAAAGATTCATTGTTTGCACATTGTGTATTTAAAATTTATCAGCTTAAATTACAGTTTTCTTAAATACTAATTATAGACGATTCCCATACATCTGCTTTTGCAGTGATTTTTCTCAAACACAAGAAGAATAAGTATAATGGAAGAACTCATCATAAATCAAATGAACTTCCTCATTGCCTCCAGCCAAATATTAACCATAAGAAACTAAACTACTGTTGAAAAACTCCACATATCCAGAAAATAAATTCCAAGCAAAATATAAAATTAGGGTTCAGGTTTTGGTCACTTTTTTATTTTCAAATTCTTGTAGTGGATTCTCAACATGTAAGTTGGTTTTAATGCAAAATTTTAGTGGAAATTTGCTTTGTGGACAAAAGAAAATACTACATGCAAAAGTGAGTGTAACATAAAGATCCAAGAAAGCTGCTGACAAATGGCTAGCAATGGCATGGTGAGTAAGGTGACCATGAGGCAAAGGCAAATAAATGCCTTTCTCAGGCACACAAAATACTGGTTTCAAAGGAAAATATGCAACAGCTAACAGCTTTATTCATAGTTACTCTTCAAAGCAACAGAAGTATGGGAGTTAAAGTGCCATCTTTCACATTCCACACAATTTGTATTATTACACTAGATTGACAGTCGCATCTTTTCTTAGTGTCGCATTAACAAAGAGTTTGTCATTTTCCAATACTGAAAATTACAAACTGAGAAAAATTGAAACAAAAGTATCTTAATGTCCAGTAGTTAAAAAGTGTAGTATGTATGCAGACTTTCTTTGAATTCTACATTTAGGACTTAAATCATTAGGCATATTGTAAAGATTGTTCACAGCACTTCTGTGTTTATGCACATTTTAATGAATTTGTAATATTTAAATTAAATCTGCTGCAATGTTGTAGCTGTAAATATAACAGTCTATTTAATCTAAAGGTTTCTTTCTAGAATGCAAGTAAGTACTTTGTTGGTTTTTTTTTCCCCTTGGAAAAAAAATTGCTAGCCCTCAGTAATAGTTGAGTAAAAACTGAATTTTTTAAAATATTAAAGTACAATCACTTTTCATCCAATCCAAAACTAAAAGATTTCTTTAAGAGCAGGATATTCCACAGTGCTTTCAGCCAAGCCCAGTACTTGAAAAATGTCTCTCTTGCATTAGGTTAATAAAGGAAAGACCCTACTACTGCAAGTAAAGCTGGACACAGATCCATTGGAATCTGACTTGGAAAACAGTTGAGCTGATAAACAAACGTCTTAATTAAAAACCCTTTCCTGCCATTCTTATTCATATTGAATGGCACTTTACTCCAGGATTTAAAATTTTATTCAACGGCAAAGTACAGACTTCACAAGCAGAAGTGGAGTCGTTCTGCTTCTCTACCACAAGTATGTTTTGTTTTTTAGTAATACCATGTTACCTGAGTGAGTCACACTGCTCTCGAGAAAAGAAACAATACAATCTAATCTACAGTTTGACAGATTTTTTTTTTTTTTAACTGGATTTTCCCAGTTGAACAGCATTTGAAGAACTATTTAAGTGTCTTCTGCAATTTTAAGAGAGTACCTATCACCTCAAGACTTTGCGGTAGAATCCGTTATGCAAGAAGTATCGATACCACAGCTGCTAAAGATTTCAGGAGAGTTATCTTGTATAGGAGAAGAACCTCCTCAAACAGCAGAGGAAAAACATAAGCAGAACAAATGAACTGAATCCACAAATTTTAAAAAGTTCTATCTGAAAGAGGTTGGTCATATTAAAATAAATATATATATAGGACTGTGCCACTTGATAATAATACTTTTGTTGAAATCATAGTAAATTTCAGAGTTCAGAGAATGCAGGATTCACCCACTGTCTCTTTGTAATGTCAGTGTTTATTTTCCAATATCACCTGTTTCTTACAAAACAGACTTACAAGTCTTACCAATGAGAAGTTACAAAAAGGAAACATAATTAGGCTGTTTTATTAAATATTCACTGAATAACACAACTACCAAATGAAATGTTATATATTTGTTTAAAATTGCCAACTGTCATTTAGTCCTACTATATACCAAAGAACATTTAAGAAGTGATTAAGGTGATAGAGGTTTCCCATTCATTCTATTTGAAAGACAACCTGCACAACTGCAGAGAAAGACATTTTGGAGGATATGCCAGTAGACTGCAGATTCACACAGTAGCAATACATTAAAAAAAAAAAATCTATTCCCATGGCTATAGTCTAACCCCAGATCAGGTACAGATGCAAGTCATTTTTATAGTTGTACAGATTGGTGCAGGGGCAGACATCCAGATGAATCTAAACCAATTTTTTCCTGTGTTTGCAAGTGGCAGGGGTTTAGTGCAGAAAATTCCTGGCTTACAGAGAGATAGAGAAAACTTGAGGCTAAGTAAATAAGAAATCTGAGTAAATAAAATAAAAAAGATTAACAGGCTGGATCTCCATGGTACAGTACAGTGCAAAGATGCACAGATTATCTCTGAAGAACATCTTACGTGGATACACATCTTATGTGTTGTGTTTTACACAGCACAACAGAAACTGAAAGCTTGAGCGAACTAGAGGGAACAAATGTTAAAGTGGCAAATTTCTTTTGCCACAAAGTGGCAAAAGAAGAATAATCTGCTACAAATAGAAAAGAGTGAAGGGGGAAGAATGACTGGAAGGAAAAAGGTAACTAGACACTTCATGATACCTTTGTATCTCAGGGAATCTCATATGAGCAATAACATAAAAAAACAGTGAAGCAGTTTTGCTTGGAAGAACTACTACTATTCCCTGTACGCGCTGTATTTTAAGTAAAAAAACACGCTGTTTTAATTTGCATCAAGTTGATTTGAGTTCATGTACATTAGAGACTCTAATTAGATGATTTCCACAGGTCCAGCTCAACCTTATTATTTTGTATATTGTATTATTATAACCTAGGACAATATCCAACTTCTTGAGTACAAAAGAGCTAAAGACTCATATAGGACTGTGGATAGTGGATTGTGTCCCCAAAACAACCTACTGCTCATCTACAGGAAGGACATACCACAAACTGTTACTGCTCTATGATACTCCCTTCATTTCCCATTTTGATTTTTGAATCATTGCAGATGGCATTTATTTTTATTTAAAAAAAAAATTCTTCATTACATTGTCATCTCCTAAAGTGACTACTACTTGGAATATCTATTGTGTTCTATATGCAAGTGGTAACCCAGCTTTTAAGAATAATGCAAAAATGTAGTTTCCTTCTAATGCCAAATTACATCTTTACCACTGCCAAAGGAGATGTTTCCAACTTCTCTCCATTTCTCCTTCTCCCTCCTCTCTGTCCATGTTCCACCCCCAGCTCTAACCACACAACCCTCTCGCCTCCTTCGTACTGGCTCTGGTCTAATCTCACTGTAACCCAATTCAAATAGTTGGCCTGCCAAAAAACAAAACCAAAAACACATTCATTTTCTTGCTAGGAAATTATGCCATTAAGCAGTTGCATTGGGTAATCCTGTAACTGGATGTACACAGGAGCCCATAAAATAAATGCACTGAACAAATAAGGAGTGGAAAAGAAGGTAAGATTAGGGACCTCCACTTTTTGTGGAACTATCAGCTGTTTTTAAGTGTCATTTCAAATGACCATCCTCAGATTTCAGTAACAGCGGTAAGGTAGCTTCAAGCTAAATGAGTACTAACACAGATTTTCTTCTGTACTGACATTTCAATAGCCAAAACCGTTTTTCAAATAGCTAAATTTTCATCTCATCCTTCTGCTGCTGACTGTACTTAAATACAGAATGATTTGTAATATCTGAAAGAGAACTACTCATTTCCAAAGTAAATGTTGAGCATACAACCTCTCTGATCTAAACACATACCTGTTTCCAAAGAAATATTTTCAGCCGTACAAACAGCTGAATCTCACTGAGGATCATACGAAAACCATAACGAGCTAGAAACAAAACTGTGGTTAAAACACCAGTTTCTATCAAACACCAAAACACAACCATCTCTTACAGCTAAAAGACAATCGTAAGCCATGTGTATTGTGTCTATCAATTGCAAGTTTAAACTGGGGTACAAAGAATATCAGTGGATCAAAAATGGAAGCTGAAGTAAAAGATACATGAGGTGCTTTTTGTTTTGATACTAAAATACATCTCTTGGAATTTGCATTATATTCAGAGGGTAGAAGTACCTCTCCTTTTAATTTCAATTTAAGTTGTATAGATTGCATATAAGTGGGTGAAATGAAGAATAAAGGCTTCAGAATGGAACATCTGTCAGTTAAACGAAAACCAAGCAACATCTAATTAAATAACAATTTATTGCATAGTGTTTTCATACACACTTGTTTGCTTTTAATCTAAGCAAAGTGGTATTGTTTCTTCCCATCCTCCTGCAACACAGACTTGCAAGTGCTCTCCCAACCTTCAGCCTATAGAAAAAGCATTATTTTAGAAAGAGGAATTGCCTGCTTGAGGTTCTCCAAAATCACAAGTTACAGAAGGAATCATTGCAGCTACACCAGGCTCCCCACAGTGCCTGCCTGCCTGCCACTTGGCATAGCCCTGGTACCTTTTTATGCATCAGTGGCCTGGTGAGCCAAGCACTAACAGTATGCAACTTTACCCTTGTTAAACAAATAACTAAGCAACAACTGCTTTAAAAGTACATTCCAAGTTGTTACATCATATGGAATTCATTACTCTGCATTAACATGGAAAACCCGCTACAGATGAATTTAAACTCTAGACAAATAAATAAATAAGTAAGAGCACAGGTAGGCATTTAAGCTATTTCACTACCATGAGATTTTGAAGTGGACAAAAAAAAAAAATAAAAAGGTTGGCAATATTCACTGTCTAAATGAAAGATTCCCCACCATTTTGCACCCATGTATATGCATTTAGACAAATACATATATATAAAAGTATATATGTTAAAAATACATAAAAATATAACTATTTTTAGATAAATGTCGTTTATATGCAGTTTTAACTGCACATATACATATTTAACAGCATATAAATTTATATACCTATATAAAATTATACATAACATAACTTTTCAAGGCCATTACTCAGTCACCCACTATGCCATCTATGATTTGCTAAGGGCTCATATAATAAATTCTGCACATCACGTACCAGTTTGTTTGAACCACCTTACCATCTTGTAGTGGCTGTATCACAAGCTAACATTTCACTGATAACATAGAAATTGCTAGGACTACTATACAGTAGAATTTAAAATTAACATTCATTTCTAGCTATGCATGTACTTATCCACAAGGAATTTCAGGAAAAAAAAAAAAAGTCAGAATAAGTCAGTTTGATCAAAAGATCTCTTAAAAAGAAAGCATACTTTCCATATCTCCTGTAATCAGTCAAATGCCAAGCCCTCTAACAGGATTTTTTTCATATATACCAGATGCCTTAAATTGAGTCAGTCACAGGTCATGTCTCCCATCTTGATCTCTTCACAATAAGCAGACAATTAAAATAAAAATCTATAAATCAAGCTAAAATGACAGCATGTTTGTTTAGAAGTTTACCAAATGGAATGACCCTGCTGGAATTCTTTCATGCAGCCTGTGAAAATGTCAGAATATATTCCATTTAAGAGGTCACAGTCCCTAGGGAGCTCTGAGTTTTGGCCTGTATGTCTTTTCACATGCTTTAATATTTGAAAATTGTTCCTTGTAGACACTGACTGATGCCCTGGGAATGCTAGGATTGTGGGAACTGGCAGTACCAATGACAAAGACAGACTTACTGGGAAATCAGTACCTACTCATTTTGCTCTCTCATAACAGATAAGACAACATTCAAATTTTATGGGGGGAGGGGGGAGGCAAAAGAATCCTCACAAAGTAATTTGTTCTTTCTGCTGACACCATGTCTTAAAAAAAAAAACAAAGAAACATACAAATATATATTAATTACAACATTGTGTGTTCTTACAATGGATTCTTTAGTACAATATTTGTACTGGATGTTCTGTGGACTATTAAAACTTAAAGGAGAGAGAAATCACAGAACAGCTGAGATCTTGAGATCAACTAATCCAACCTCCCTATTCTAGCAGGGTCAGCTGAAACAGGTTCCTCAGACCTGTGCCCAGTCGGGTTTTCACAGATCCTACAACCTCCCTGGGCAACCATTCTTCATTTATAACTTACAGTATACATCTATTTGGTACATACTATATACAGAAGCATACACATATGTGCACACAACCTACGGTAACATACACCTCTAGAGTGTACTTTCATAAATCGTATACTTCTTTATCTAGGTTTGTCTTTTTACAATACACTTCATTCTATTGTTGTTGTTTACTTTCTTTGCAGGGGGGCTTTGCTGTTAACCACATCTGTATGCTGTTTTCCAGATCTCATTGCTTACAGCTTAGTGACTGTGAAGCTTTAAGGTGACATTTCTAATTATTTTCTGTGCCACTCTATTACTTTAATCAGAACCAAGTTTTCCATTTGTTGTTCCCACTATCCATTTTTCTCTACTTTTGTCTCTCCAAACTGTCTCAAGAAAGTGACTTCTATGCACAGTAGCCTACTCTGTACCATTAGGAGAGAAAAAAACATGTCTAATCAGAGAACTTAAAGTGGGAAAAACTGACCAGATGAACACAAGGAGAATATCACAAATTTGACCTGATTCCCTAGCATCAAATTTGCAGCTTGAAATCTATTAAGTGCAGAGAGGATTAAGAATTTGTTCAGAAGCTGTAAAGCTATGCCAAGAATGTATGATACCAGTGCTACTTAATGAGGGAGTGAAAGATAAGAGATAACAGGAAAAACAGTATGCCCACAATTCTTTTAGACGCCAGAAAACTTCACCTGGTGCATCAAGTTTATCTAAACAATATCATTAGGTTAAGCGCAATATAGATTTCATTTAGTTATTTTGAGAACTGTATCACAGGTGACTCCACTGATCTTTTAGGACTATGCAATACACACCACTTGGATTTTTTTATTATCCTTACAGTAATTCACTACAGTTCCCCCAATTCCTATTGGAGCTATAGTGGCCTATAGGAAGCTGTCATTCTCATGTGACTCAATACCTTAACATCTTGGTTCCTGAATGCTCTTGTTCTTATGCAGCCTAAGGCACTAATTTCATAAGACTAATTTCTTTTAGTAGGGATTTTTCCAGTCTTGCCTTTTACGTAAAGATGTTCAATGTCCCTCAAGTTTTTTTTTCCTGACAAACCATCCAACGTTCTTATCTCTTCTCAGTTAGCTCAATTCTGCTGTAAAACATTAGCTGCTGGCCATTAAAGATTAATGCACAAGATCTAGCAGACAGACATGGTAGGCACATCACAACCTCTTCTACCCTCCTCCAGTACAAACTGGACAATTCGACACAGAACAGAATGCAACCCTGTATGTAGCTACTCCAAGAAGCAGATACCCATGAGCAACATGGGGCAGAACTCTTTTGCTACATAATGCAAGGGACAGAGCATGTGCATGTGCACAATCTGTTTACAGCCAAGACCAAGAGCTAAAGTGGGCCGATAAAGTGGTAAAGGACAGTCAATGGCCTGTACAGGATCCATCCAATTACCCATTTTACAAGAACATACCTGAGTACTCATCTGCAGGTAATGACTGCACAAAAGTAATTCACTGTCTTTCTTTCAGAAACCAGTAGCCATTGTCACATGAAGGCAATTCTGGCACAACGGGATAAGTTAGGAAGCCACTGGAAAGCCAAGAGAGTTTGCTATTAAAGGCAGAAGCTAGAAACTTTTGACTCTGCTGGTAACCTTCAAACAACTCTGATTGCACAGCTCCTGACAGTAAGACCTTCACAACTACCTCTCCCAGCCCAAATGGCATGCTCACCAGTGCTGGAAAAGTACTAATTCAGCATTGCTCTGGCAGTGCATTTTCTTTGATGGTATCCACATGTGCGATCCCTTCCCAGCCTTTGGCTCTGGAACAGCAGGTTGGAAGGCTGCATGCAGCACCATCCCCATCCACCCTCCTGCTGTCAGCAGCAGACAACCTGTCCTTCCCTCCCTTGCCACCTCTTGGCTCTCAGACAGATGCTTGTGAAAGTGTGGTACAGTGTGTGGGCAGCACATTGTTCTGACTAGTACTTCGGCTGTGCCATGCTGCCTGCCTGCCTGCTACTTTTGTCATTCTTCTTCCACTGCAGTCCAGCTACACAACACCTAGTCATCAATATTCTTCCTCCCACTCCCAAAGAGCCTCATCTGTGTCACTTTTCTCCTCCCCCAGCCGCTGGCCTTCCTAAGGACATAGCAGCCTGACACAGACGAGCCCTTCCAGCTTCAAGCACAGGTGAACTGTACACAATCAAGTATCCTGCAGGCAGGAATGCAAACCAGGAGCCTCTTAAGACTACGGCACCCTGCTTCCCATTCTCCATTTACGTGAGCAGTCCAACTACTATGCAACAGCCATGGACTATACGCCAGTGGCTGCTGTTAAGACTGCCAGAATTACAGGTACATCTTCAGTGTCCACTCACCAGGGATGAAAATCAGAAGAACTGAAAAGGTAACTTTTGCTGCTTTCTGACAAGTTGAACAAGAACTGGCTTCCACAGAACAGGCATGATAATTCACTGCCATCAGCTGAGTACAAGTTCACACAATCAATGCGTTGTGTGTATTGACTAATTATCCAGAAATAGATGCAGACTAATGAGAAACTCAAATTTAATCAGCAATTCAGTATTCCCCACAGCTGTCAGCCTGAAAACAGTTGGTCAAATTAAAAGGGAAACTTTAAAATTGTGACGGTATAGAAGGCCACCATATAACATCCTGGAAAGATGATTCTTTGTTATTACACGCAAACACATACACTGAGTTGTTATTACACATCAATACATACAATGTTTTATAAACAGTTTATTGTTCTAATCCCCGAAAATTAAACTAAATGTTTGCTTTAGTGATGACTCTGTTAAAGTATTTCAGCCCTGCAATAAAACCTTTATTTAGCAAATCAACTTGAAAACTCCTATTACTTGCCTTACAATTAAAATATGAAATGTTAATCAGTTAGTATTTCTCTTTCAGAGTCTTTTTGTAATGGAATTAATTAAAATGGAGAGGACAAGAATATTTTGCTGCTCTTCTCTCTCTCACACACTCCCTGAAGAATTTACCCTTTTGTCTTTATTCAGGGAGTAAACTCCTGCATTTAGTAAATGGCTGGAGAAGCTTAAGATGCTCTTTCACTCCAACTGCTTGTCATTGGTCCTCTACTGGAAGTTACAACCTCTTCAACAGAGCTGGCAGAGCACGTAAATGTTTCTTTGACAACTCAAAGGACAACAGTTCCAGTGGAGGTTAATCTGCACCATGAGATTTTGAACCAAAAAATATTGAGCCATGCTCACCTGAACCATAATGCTAGTTTTGCTGTATGACTGATGGCTGGAGACAGACTGGGCAGGGGAAGGGAAGTAAACTGTAAAAAAAGAATGAAGTAGTAACACCTCAAACTCACCAGGCATGTGCCTGCAATTTCATTGCATGTTTCTGTTACCCTGATATAATTGCCTCTATGTAAAACCAAACCAAACCATAAACCTCACACACTTGTACTGTCAATGACAAAGCCTGAAATGCAGTTTTTGTACTGACTTGGGGAAGTCAGCTTAACACTATGCAGACCAATACTAGAATAATTTAGCCTTCTACTGGACTACTGCCAAAAGTCTCCCTCAAGTAAACAAAGTTTAAAGGATGACTACCGAAGTTCACAGTAATTATAATGCTTCCTGCATAAAGTTATTCAACAACAAAAAAACCTATATATTCCATATTTTTCTATGGAATGCCATTGTATTTTTGCGTACTGAATTTTCATATACTTAGAGACTTTATAAAATATGGACGTTAAAATACTCCAGAAGAAATCTGGTTTTGGATTTTCTTCTTGTCAAAACAGATAGTAAGTATCGAAGCTACTTTTAGTATGAATACATCATATTTACATTTTACGTCTATGATTTTTCTATTGACTTTCACCATTTCTACCAAATTTTAGTCTGGATTCTCCTGTGAACCGAAATGACTAAATTTGAAATTACAGGTGAGCAACAGTTTGGGTGCTCTGGAGGATCACAGTGCCCACAACTCCAATTGTTCTTTTAAGAAAATAATCTGAACACAAAATAGACATTTCTTCCAGGAACACAACCAGTATAAAGTCAGATATAGTCAGCTCTTCCCCATAAGGACAGGAAAAGTACTGGGATGCTCCTCCAAGTACACTTTGGAATTTACTGAAAAAGTATTCACTGTGGCAGGATGCTTAAACAGTATTAGAAAGATCCACACAACTTAAAAGGATAGGAAATTGCACTGGTGCCCAAACACTTGTTTATTGTATCTACCAGACTGTATTCCTCCAAAAAAAGAAAAAGAAAAAAAAAAAGCTCCAACACTATGAATTCTGTCTCTTCTGCAGTTCTATTTCTTGAGCTTTTTCCTTTTTAAAAAATCAATAGGCTTATGCTTACAATTGTCTTGAAAACAATTCTGAACCAGATGACTTAGTCTTCTAAAAAGACCTAGATATGAGGCCATGGCCCATTACATGAACTTTCTACAATTAAACTTTGTCAGAGAGGACATTAAAATCTTTGTGGCTGGCCTGATACTTACTCCAGACAAATGCCCAAAAGGATCCTAAGTAATAAGAAGAATTGTGATAAATAACGATGGCTAACTGTTCTTAAGTCAACTGGCATAGAGGAATGAAAGGCAGCTTCTCAAATTCTTCATTCTCCCCCTGTACGCTTTACTTATGAAAATCTCTGCTCATTTCCACAAGCCAAACATTAAAATCTCTTGCTGCTGCCATTTCTTTGGAAAATAAAATCAGCAGCTTGTATTTGAAGACAACACAAAACCTACCTATACGTTATTTCACTAATTCATGAAAGAAAGAAAAGAAACAACTGTCTGATATGGAGGAACTAAAAATGAAATACTCAACAACAAATACAATTAAGTTTAGGATTTGATGCTGCACACCTCGATTTACTGCTTGTTTGACAATTTATTTGTATTCCTAAAAGCAGAAAAGTAACAGAATAATGAAATTAAGTGAACAGGGTAAATATATAATTAACACACTCATAGCAAGGTTGCTCATTAAAGAAATTTAGAAACTAACCATCTCAGAAGGCGTTTTTGCTTTTAAATTTAGTGAAATCTTGTATTACTAGCCTTCAGAAAATGCAAGGTTTGACTTCAGAGTCAATATACACACCTGAGTCACAGAATCATCTAGGTTGGAAGAAACCTCCATGATCACTGACTCCAACCTCCGACCTAACACTAACAAGTCCTCCACTAAACCATATCACTAAGCTCTACATCTAAACCTCTTTTAAAGAACTCCAGAGATGGTGACTCAACCACTTCCCTGGGCAGCCCATTCCAATGCCTAACAACCCTTTCCGTAAAGAAGTTCTTCCTAATATCCAACCTAAACCTCCCCTAGCGCAACTTTAGCCCATTCCCCCTCATCCTGTCACCAGGCACGTGGAAGAGTAGACCAACCCCCACCTCACTACAGCCTCCTTTAAGGTACCTGTAGAGTGTGATAAGGTCGCCCCTGAGCCTCCACTTCTCCAGGCTGAACAATCCCAGCTCCCTCAGCCACTCCTCCTAAGATTTGTCCAGACCTGTCACCAGCCTCATTGCCCTTCTCTGGACTCACTCGAACACCTCGATGTCCTTCTTGTAGCGAGGAGCCCAAAACTGAACACAGTACTCGAGGTGCGGCCTCACCAGAGCCAAGTACAGGGGGACAATCACTTCCCTAGCCTTGCTGGCCACACTGCTTCTTATGCAAGCCAGGATGCTGTTGGCCTTCTTGGCCACCTGAGCACACTGCTAGCTCATATTCAGCCGACTAGCAACCAATACTGCCAGGTCCTTCTCTGCCAGGCAGCTTTCTAACCCCTCATCTCCCACCTGTAGTGCTGCTTGGGGTTGTTGTGCCCCAGGTGCAGGACCCAGCACCTCACCTTGTTGAACCTCATACAGTTGGCCTCAGCCCATCAGTCCAGCCTATCCAGGTCATCCTGCAGAGCCTTCCTACCCTCGAGCAGATTGACACACACACCTAACTTGGTGTCGTCTGCAAACTTACTGAGGGTGCACTCAATCCCCTCATCCAGATCATCGATAAAGATATTAAAGTGGACTGGCCCCAGTACTGAGCCCTGGGGGACTCCACTAGTGACCGGCCTCCAGCTGGATTTAACTCCATTCACCACAACTCTTTGGGCCCGGCTACCCAGCCAGTTTCTAACCCAACAAAGCATATGCCAGTCCAAGCCAAGAGCAGCCAATTTCTTGAGGAGAATGCTGTGGGAAGCAGTGTCAAAAACCTTACTGAAGTCAAGGTAGACCACATCCACAGCCTTTCCCTCGTCCACCCAGCATGTCACTTTGAGTCATCCATTTCAATTTTACAGGCAATTTGAAAAACTAAACAAATTTCCCAGGGGTATAATTACACACAGGGAATGCATAAACCCACTACTTTCTCTTCTTCATAAGGTTTATGAATTAAGTGTTGGCATGTTTAGTCTCATTATGGAATAGCTTTCTTTAAACATGTATTTGTGGTGCTTCCTTGACAAAATGGTAAAAGGTTGTGAGCCATCTTATAACAAGCTTTTGGTACAGAAAAACAGTTTATCAGTTGGACATCAAATAATAAGACAACAAAAAGCACCACAGACTTGCATAATCAGAGGCATCTTGATCACAGACCATTCTGTGTCTTTCTGAAATGAAGAATACCATGACTTGGACCCGTCCCTAGCTATTTGATATACATGCAGCCCACTAACACATATCCCATTTTTTTCTGCTTTAAAGTAGGGATATTCAGATAGCTGTCCTTCTTATGAATTAATGCTTGTACCATTACAACTAAATTCATTAATAACTTACTGTAGCTAAACTGATTTAATAAAAGACAAAACACTGCATTTACATATGTTCAACGTTCCCAATACTTACTATAAATACTACAAAACACATCTTCATTATTATAAGATACTAGTCTGAGAAAGCAAACACAACGAAAAAGGTTCCTGCCTTCTTCCCAATAAAAATGAGCCTACATTTGGGTAATTCTTCCCAATACCTACTGTAACAGTGGAAACGCCTTTTTTCAAAGTTGCCATGCCAACATCAACAATGAGAACAGATATTGGAAATATTCCCGAAATGTAAATCTTATTCTTTCATTGTTCAATCTCAAACTATGTGGTGAATTAAACTTTCTAGGATACAACGTGAAACTTAAATTCCGTATTATTTTTGCAGAAAAATCTGTTCTTGGTAATTTTCACTTTTTGTCTGGTATTAACACAACTCCTTTCAAAAATATCCTATTAATATGTCTCTTATATACTATCTGTGGCTTAAAAAAATATTTAAAAATATAAACTTCTCTATTCTATATGCCTCAGCACAGTACTCCAGTTGGAGTTTTAAGGTCGTGACAGGTGAAGCCAATCAGGACAGATTTTATAGCAAGCAATCACTGTAGCACTTTACATAATGTGGGTTGGGAAAAGCAAGTGAAGGAAGTCAGTAACATTATTTGAAGAAAGCAAACTACATTATTCAATTGCATACATTTAAGCACCCCAGAGTAAAGGAGAACAGTCACTTTTGCACTCACCATTCTTCCGTTCATTGAGGGGAGGTAAGTACTGACTGGGCTGCAAGGAGAGTTCCTTGAACTCATGCGCAACTGCTTCGCTGTGAGGACTAGGAGCAAGCCGGGTAAGGGAGCCAGAGTCATCCTCGGCATCCGTTGTCCCCAAGTGATCCATTGTGTTAAAATCGTCTAGAGACAGGGATAGCAAGTGGTCTCAATCACGCTACAGTTGATAAAAACTAATGAAGAAAAAAAAAATAATGTAGACATGTTACAGCTGGCTTCTGGTCAGTTCCTCTGCACACAAAATTCTTTAAAATGATATATAAATTATCTAAAACTTTTCCACATAGATCACAGGTTTGCAAAAATGCAGTTAAGCAACGTATTTACATGCAATTTAACAGTCATTTGGTTCTGAGAAGCAGGACAGTTTCTCTGCCGGCTTTACAGAAGACACTCCACAATGTTCTTTAAGTTTAATAATCAACTTTGGTATTAATTCAGGACTTGATACCACCAAAGAGCCATATAAGAATTTGTTAATCTTTAATCTCTCTAACAAGGAAGGGTTGTTGCCATGAAAATTTTCAAATTAATTGTACTTCATACTAGTCACTCATTGTAAAATAACCTACAGACTGGAATATATGTCCTAATTTATTATTTATTTCCTTTCTATCATTCATGTAGTACTTAGTCGGCAGCGAGAAAATACAGAAGCACAGATTACTGGTTGTTGTGGTTTAACCCGGCTGGCAGCTAAACCCCACACAGCCGTTCGCTCACCCTCCCCCCTCCCTCTCTGGGATGGGGGAGAGAAACAGGAAAGTGAAGCCTGTGGGTTGAGATAAAGACAGTTTATTAAGATAGAAAATAATAATAATAATAATATGTACAAACAAGTGATGCACAATGCAATTGCTCACCACCCGCTGACCGATGCCCAGCCCAACCCCGAGCAGCCGGCCCCCCACCCCGGCTAGCCACCCCTATATATTGTTGAGCATGACGTCAGATGGTATGGAATAGCCCTTTGGCCAGTTGGGGTCAGCTGTCCTGGGTCTGTCCCCTCCCAGCTCCTGCTGCACCCCCAGCCTGCCCGCTGGCAGGACAGAGCGAGAAGCTGAAAAGTCCTTGGCTTGGTGTAAGCACTGCTCTGCAGCAATTAAAACATCAGCATGTTTTCAGCACTCTTCTCATCCTAATCCAAAACATAGCACCCTACCAGATACTAGGAGGAAAAATAACTCTGTCCTAAGTGAAACCAGGACACTGGTACAGGCTTTTCATAGCTCACAGAACACTATCAGATCATTAAAACTTCATTAAAATCACTATGGACTTCAAAAAAGTTCATCCCTGGATTCTTGGAAACATAAGCAATACATAATAAGGACAATTCATGAGTATGCATAAAGCCAAAAGAAATGTCTTACTATTGTTAAAGTGTTTAGTTATAGTTATTTTTCTTCAGAATCACCACTGCTGCCCATAATCAGCCTTAAACTTCAAACTTCAGGTCTGCACAATATAAATACCTTATGTGTTCAGGTCTACATTTAAAGGCTGTTAACATGCAATCCATGTTTCAATGACCACAACCAGAATATATCAAGTGACATTTAAAAAAATTAAAGATGACAAAAAGAATGGTCTACACTACAGAAAGGGGTAAAAATCTTGTTGCTGAAAGCACCAATTTGAAAGTAAGCAATATAACCAGTACTGCTTGATATGTACTTCAGTAGAACAATTATGATGGTTAAGTGCATATTTTTCATTATTTTCCATAGTTACCAATTGGTGTTTTCACATTAAATGAAGACACATTAACTTACTGTTATGCAAGATTTTTTTCTTTGTTCTTAGCTTTTAGAAGAATAATTTACCCAGCTCCCATTTGATTTACTGACATTACACTGTCCTCAAACTCCCACTCACACGTACAAATTAAGTACATTATTAACCAAGCAAGTTTTTTCAGAGCAGAATTTAAGTGAAAATTTAGCTGCTTATCTGCTTGTAATCATGGCATTTTATCCACGGTGTATTGGCTATGAGTTACACATTGGAGTCACTTTTCGAAGAGATCAAACCACATTAGCTGTATTCATTAATTTAAATCCATATGAAAATTAATAGAACACCTTGTATGAAAGGTTTAACATCTGTTATATGCTGCATGTTAGCTTTTGACTCTATTCCCTATGACAGATAACTAAATATCTTGCTTTAAGTTAAGCCAATATAACTTATCACTTCTACAACATGCAGATAAATTAGCTTAAATGTCCATTCGTTAATTTTAGTTCCAGGATTGTGCATAAATGTGGCTCAGTTATCCTGATTCAACTGAGCACAAGGCAGGCCTGAATTATAACCCACGTCATATGATATCCCTCGTTGCACTGCATTATAACTCAAAGTGACTTCTTACACAAAAAGCAGCTCGAATCTGACTGAATCAGGTGAGAACGGCCCTTTTGGATGTCACCTAATGAGCCTCTACCCCAGAGCAGGGCTACCAGCTGCTCAGTATCTTGTCTTGGATGTTCTGAAAACGAAACCTTCAGGGAACCTCACTGAGAATTCTCCCTCTGCATCCGCCTCTTTGGAAACAACTTCTCCTGCTGCTACCTATGACTGCAGTGTCTTGCTCTTTTGCTGTAACAAAGGATGATACTGCTGTTTGCGCATCTCAAATCTGAGTTATTGCTATGGTTTCATACAGTATCCATACTCGGTTAGGTTATTAGGAAGCCTCTAAAAACAAGTTCTCCAATTCAGAACTCTAACCGTAATTTGAAAGTTAAGCAAAGCCTCAGATATTGCAGGTTCCTTGTCTTAAAAACTTTGGAAAAACCTTAGTTAAAAATGTGCACCATTTTAACCACTAAAAGTAAAATTAAAAAATAATTAAATAAACACTAAGCCTAAACATCAACTATTTATTGGTGTACCATCCTTTAACAGTACAAAATTTCACAGCAACAGGACTCTAAGCAAAACCAAAAGAGGCTGTAGCGTGCAATAGCAAACGCCCCCTGAAGTACCACGGCAGATGCAGGAAGCTATTCCTATTGTTTCCTCAAGCTGCTGTCTGCACTGACCGACAGAGCTGGGTGAAGTCACAACACACCATTACATGCAGAAGCTCCTCTTTCAACTTGTGCTGGAAGGGTGCTGTAAGACCTTTCACTTTTTGGCTGTTAGAAGTCCTGGTATATTCCCAAGTGGTCTTCTAACACTAGAGCAAAAGCCAAACTACGTTCTAATGCTTCTACCCCTTCTAATATAACGGCTTGGCGATCAGCAACTGAAACACAAAAACAGGAGGAGAAAACATTAATTTACCTTGAATGAAATTAAGCCCGGACCAATGAATATTCTATCCAGACATCATGTGCAGATGTGAGAAACTCTTATCTGATTTACAATTTAATGTACCATACCATAATACAATTATAATTGTAATACCATTACAGTTAAAGAAAATACATTTGCCTCCCCTTTCTCTTTTATTTGAGCCCTCCTCAGTCTTCAAGAAGTATTTCATATTTGCTGTCTGTATTTACAGATGGTAACCATTATCTATGTAACCACTGACTTTAAGCAGGCCTAGACACAAAAGTGTATTAATAACTTAAAGCTCAAATGCAACAGTAAAAAAAAAGTACATGAAAAAATACTTTATTTTTTTGAAATATCCAGACTGTTAATGGAAGTCTCAATATTCTACTCTGCACAACCTGAGAAAGCACCACTTCCTACAAGGCTAATCTGACAGACAGCAGTCAGTTGTTACTTCCAGGGTTTCCACTCCCTTCAAATTAAGACATCTAAAAGTTGATTAAGTTGTGTGAACAATCATACTGTTTGGTATGAAAAACATTTCTATTTATAGAATTTTGAAAAAAGTAATACTCTTTTGTTTGTAGCAATTATAATAAAACTATATTCTACTCTACCAACTGTCCCAAAGGCTTTCAGGTTTGGGGGATTTTTACATAGAATTAGGCAAAATGGGTAAGAGTAGTAAAGTGAAAACTAGAACAAAATTATTTTCCTACTTAACCTTCAGAATAGATTATCAAAATAGAATATGCACCAACCCTGCAAGCAAGGCTTCGGTTCCCATTTATCCGACAGCCACGCAGAAGCAATGTGCCAGTGCTGGCAAGGAGCTGCTGTACAGTGTACCCGTCTTATGTAAGTGTTCCCGCAGATTGTAGGTGGTTGCTATCTTTCTTAACTGCTGAAGACAAACGCTTCTTTTATTTTTAAACATTTTATCTTAAAAAGACAAAGTATATTTCCTTAGAAAAACCTTCAGAAGGGGTAAAATGCATACTTCTCTGACACTTGGGACACCAGAGCTGGTATTTTATTCAGCATAACCTGTGAAATGTGGAAGGTATTAGGTAGTTAAGTCAGCTTGCGTTATACAAAATTGGCTGTAAAAAATAGCTCAAGAATCACAGTGCATTTTAACTGACTAAGTCAAATGGCTGGTTTTTAACACTTCCACTCATTTACACCTGCAAGGAACTTAGGTCACTTCCAGTTTCTCCATTTATAAAACTTAGGAAAATTTAAATGATGCAGCTATCAGTTTGTAATACACCAGAATTTTCAGTGGGAAAAATACTAGAATATGCAAATGGGTGTGTTTTTTTGTTAATTTTTCAGTGTTTCAGGAAACACTAAAAAAGACTCTTAAAAGCTCAAGCACCATATCCAGCAGGTTAGTGTAACAACTGCCAACACAGGTTATTTCCATTAAGCTCTTTGATCTCCTTGTCTGTGCCTTGGAAGAATCAAAAATCTGCATACTGGGGACAATGATCTCTAATTCTAGGGTGGTAATAAGCATTTAGAGAACAGCTACAGTTTCAAATATCATTTAAATTTGTCCAGCAAGCATTATCATTTTGTATCTGTGATAATGTGCTCAGTCACAATATGAGACTAATTTGCCAATTCCTCTTTCCACTCTATTAAGGGCAAGAACAATGCTTTCACAATGCAGCTGGCCCTATCAAGTGCGTAGATCTGCCTAAAAAATATTTCCTCTCTAATCTTCAAACTAGCTGAGTCCCAGCAGTCGGACTCTTGGAAGGTTCTCAGTACCTCCCTTCTTCCACAGAATCAATACAGACAGCACTTGGACATAAATATTCAAAATACAGAGGAGTATTTGTAGCTAATGTCTGCCATAGGGTTTAGTGAGCTAAGAGTGATTTCCCAGAAAGAAGAGCTGGGGATTAACTACCCACTTCAAGGAGAGTAAAAGATGCAACGTTTTTTAAGAAAATGACTCCTCTTGGCATGCTACCTTAACAGCAAGGCACCCCTTAAAAAAAGAATATTAAGAAAGAAGTAAGGCTAGGCTGCTGAAGTCCGTCTCAAGTCAGTTTACCTGTGCAATTTGCTCTAGGGAACTTGCTTTGGCAGGCGGATGGACCCGATAACCTCTCATGGTCCCTTCTAACCACTACAATTCTGTGATTCTGAAGAAATACAAGATCCAGGTGTCTACTATCAAAACAAATAATGCATTTACATGGCGCTGCTCTTCAGGGTACTACATAATGATTTCACTGTGACTTCGAAAATGTTCTATGATGTGTTCTATTTCGAAGGCATTCGCACCTCTATGTACAATTCTATTTCAGCTGTGCTTACATCCTATTATGCTTCTGAGATATTAAATTCCTACATGAAAAACTATTAGGCCTCCCTGTATTCTGAATACCCTTTTCTGCATGTGTATACAGATTTTTTCCCCAAATTCTAAAGACTTACAAAATCAAAAGATAAACAATAATAAAAAACCTTTGGAAATACTTATAAAGTATCTAAAAGACACTTAGACCTATTCTGCGAAATCACTAGCCTGCGACTTTTATACAAATTCTAATATATTTGCGTTCTAAAAATAGTGAAGACGTAAACCAACCAAACAATAAAAACTAACAGCAAAAAACAACAAACCCTTTTGCATGTGGCACTATAATTCTAACAATAAACTGTTACAGAAAAGTTGCCCCCCCTTCTCCCTGTAGGTTTCAAATCCACTTACTGAAATAGCTTTTAGAACCAGCAAAGCTGAACGTACATGACTGAGTAAAAAATGAACATAGACATGGAAAGTACTTGGTATTAATAACCATTATCAGTAAATCAACTGATTCATCTAATTAATTTTTGACATTCATACTTTTACTGATTAGAGAAAACATTGTTTCAAATTGAGTTTGCCTCTGTTGCAAGAACAATGCTCACTCTTATCTGTAAAGATTTATATCCCTCATTTCACATAATTCCATAGTGGATGGGAAATTATTGAGATTAATTTTTTTTATAACTGTCTACTCTACCTATATGAATACAACTGAACAGACACTACAAGACCTCCAGAAACTTCACCACTTCTACATATTACAATGACAATGCTAAACTGAGTTTCGCTTTATAGAAATCCTGAAATCTTAAGTATTATGACCAATTGAAGTCTGAACAGCAATGTGCTACAGTAGCTAACTGTGTAAGGAACTGAAAATTACTTGTATCTGGACAGAAGCAGGGAATGAGTCAACAGAACACTGGGTGATGCATTCCTCCCTGAACCATCACCAGACCAAAGGCACCTGGTACATAATGGGAGATGTGGCCTGCTCTAAGTGTAAATTATCAGGCAGAGAGCTTGAGGCTGTAATGGCAGCCTCCCACAGCTCCGCTAAACCCCAAAGCTGGTAGCTTACCCAGTTGTCATGTAGAGCAATACAGATGATTTTTCACATTATTGACCCCTCAAAACTCATCTATTCGAATATCATTTGGTAGAACCTTCTAGGTCTCCCATAAACCTTCAGCAGAAAGGATGTAGTTCATGGCAATGTTGTGAAGCTTAGTATTTAAATACTTCAAGGTCTCTTGAAATTTTTTAAGTAATTAGGTACATTACAAAAAAAAAAATCTGTGTTTACCATTAGTGGACTTTAAAATGGTAATTAATAATAAAATTATCCCAAGATGCTAAAATTCTAACAAATATTTCAAGTAAAACAAGACAGGGTTCAATATGCGTAACATACAAGTCACTGAAACCAAACTAATCCCTCAAGATGGAATTTATGTTTGAATTTCTTACTGATTATAGAACTTTTCAGAACTTCCTTCAAGGAACAGTTACAAAAATAATGCAGTGTGCACCAAAATCCATGAATAGATGGTCTGGCAGACCAAACAAAAAAGCTGAGTCTAGCATTAGCTGCCTCTCAAAGATAATGTATGGTTAACAACTTTCTTCAAAGAAGGGTATGAACTGCTTTGCTAGTCTATCTATCATGTGCAAGGGAGATATGGTCACCTAGACAGTTGTGCAAGCTATTTAAAATTAAGCATCGATGCTAGCATCTATTAACCCATTCTGATAACCCAGAACATCTTTTAATGTAACTTCTGCTGAGGCAGTCCTTTTTAACTAGAAGCTACACTATGCTTAACTTCTAGTACAGTACTATTTGTAGCAGAAATACAGTAAGTTCATGAAGATTTAACTCATGTTGAACACCCCAGATCAGGATACAAAGATTTGTTATTTCATTTACAACTAGTAAGTCCATCCCTCCTAACAGCTGCTACCTAAGCATTCAGTACCAGCAAGAATTACGGCAACACTTTAAAAGCTTGTCATTCTGAAAGGACATCCAGGTACAGTTTTCCACATTTTGTTTATTACTTTTGATCATCTTATGAACAGACAATTTCACCTTATCATTTTTGTGGATATTCTTAGTATTGTCTCAATATGGGCATTGTTGGCTAAGTCATTCAGCTGAATCAACTTTATAAATACATGTAAGGCTGTTATAGCACACCTTCACTAGTTCTAGAAAAGAATCAGCTTTATAAAAATGCCTTAAAACAGACAGGTAAAACATGAAATAGTATCTTGTTTAGGTATGACACACAGATGCACACACATACATAGCACAGGGGATGGTAATATTCCCTATGTAAATGGTCAGAGAAATCCAGATGTGACATTCCTATTTGTCAGTCTAAGACATCAGTGTTGATCACCATTTTCTTTGCATTTGCTTTAGTACTGTACCAAAATTTAAAATGTCTGTGGTAACAAAAGCAGCAAGTAAATTTATACTCAACTTAGAAAACTACACAAAGTCAGTTTTTTAATATCTAAGCACAGCAAGAAAATGTAACTGCAAGATCAAATCCAATTTACCTGCCAAAAAGCAAGTTCAGTTCCTCTGGACTATGGTAGAGCTCTGTGGAAGGACTTAATAAGATAATGTGCCCCATGATTTTCTGTGGCTAAGAAACATAAACAGTGTAGCTAGCAGAATGTATTTATGTAATTAAAGTTGACAACCTATAAAAATCAAAACACAAATGTTCATTTTGGTATTATAAAAGCACTTGATAGCTCAAGTCCAAAGTAAGGGTCAAATATATATGAACACATCATATGATTGCTGGATATTTTAGTGTCATGTCCTGTCCTAGAAGTGTGCATTTATTTGAGAGAGCTTTTTAAAAGAAGAGTTCTGACAGTTCAGAAAGTAACACATCAATAAATTGGATTAAACTCTTTAACATGTTCAGTCTTTTTATAGCCAAAATGTTGCTCAATTTTAAAAACAAATGTTGGTAGAACTTCCAAGGCATTTCAGAAAAGGTTAAACAACTCCATGATTTCATTTGTTTGCTTAGCTACTTCAAGATGTTCCCATTAATGATTAAGCTGCAGGTGCTATTCTGTTTACTTTAGTGCCTGTAATCCAAGCCCTTGAATTGAACAAAGCAAGGAAAGCGCTACGATTCAAGTCAAAGAGGAAGGAACTGCAGGACTGTTTCCTGTTAAACATGCTACTTTCTACCTTCATGAGCATGACTGAACATCACAGAATTATTTCTGTAAAATGAAATTCCTTGAAAAAGATATACTTTGTTGCTTTTTATTTCTACACACTGTGACAGAGATTAGCAAAATACACTATTTCAATACCAAAAGACTAATATTTAACCTTTAAAAATGCAATAAACTTCTACAGGACAGAACTTCAATTATTATTACATTCAACAATTAACTAAATACTAATTTGACATGAATTCAAAATCATGTTGCATATTTAGGGCTTGTTAGCAACTTCAATATAAGAGATTTTGCAAATATCAGAACGAGTATGTCTGAACTGCAACTCAATGCACATAGGCAGATGATGCTGTTAAGCAGTCCCTATTCATAACCTCAAGACAGCACAGAAAATCTCTTTCACAAACCTATTGTTGCCTATTAACTTGTACCAACACAACTACTTTCAGATATTAACAATGCAAACAATAACTTGAATTAGCATGGAAACTAGTCAACTTGTTATTCTTAATTTCTAAAACTTGTCCAATTTAACCCACTAGTGGACAAAAGAAAAACGTAGAAAGTGACAGATAAACGTGTGGAAAAAAATCAACATTCTGTAAAACCTAAGTAGCAGCAATTTACCATGATTTCTTCATATGATTTATGCTAAGTGCTTAGAGTTCTTCTAAAATAAGGATGTCTTTTCTGGCCTCCTCTCATTTATGATCATATAACCTCCCTGTAAAAAGCATGGCAGAGCATTCTATGTCTTTAATTGTCCCAAACAACTGGGTTTACTTTGAAAGTTATTAGAAGTATTTAATCTCCTCCATTCAGTTTCTTTTAACTAGAAATAAAATAGAGGCCTAGTACCAAAAGATTAACGTCTGACTTAAAAGTTCAAGGGATCAGCTCTTCTTTTTAAGAACTTAGTTTACATTGGACAATGTGACATTTTAAGTAGCAACAAAAGTACAAGCAAAGATAATTAAACTGTAAGTTTTCAGAGATAATGTTTATAGTGCTGCAGTCCTGATCACACAAAATCATTCAATGATCTACAACTGAAAAATCCCAGGGTTTGTTACCCTGGGATAACCCACAGATACATACGTTATACACATATATTCATCACACAATTGCTGTGTGGATATAAATGCACATCTTTTCTCAGCTAACCTCGGTGACACAAAGTTTTGGCAGTCCTGGTCCCACTTCATTCTATTGCCTACTCTTCTACTAAATATGTGAATTATTCTCCATTGTATTTACCATTATTAGTCAGAATGAGATCAATAGTCAATATACTTCTCGCATTTCCTACTCCAGTTAGCCAAAACTGTTACTGGAACTGGACAAATATGGCTATCTGTTTGGCTTAGAAGTATTAATCAGGGCTTACCAAGTCTACTACAAACTTTAGAACACAATTAAAAGGTAGACAGCACAGTGTTTTCATCACTTATTTATCAGCTGTTATTTAGATCATGGCTTTAGGAGGACAACCTTTTTCCTCCTCAGTCTTCAATTGCTGTTTTCTCCAAGTTTTATCTACTAATACAGCAGAGCCAAAGAACAATTATTACACCTTACCTAGAAGCAAACAGTACAAAGTGTCATATTAAATTCGGTAACAGTGAACCAAAACAGTGAACAGTTTAACAGTGTACTGCTCACATCCCACATCGTATGAAGTGACCTCATTTTTTATGCAGCAGAGACAAAAATCAGAATGTGGATTCAATTATATCAGCTGTAATAGATTTACACCTCACAGCATCCTCCCAAGACCTGAAGTCCTTTTTTTCATAGGTACAGTCATAAAGTATACCAAGAGGATACTAAATCTATCTATCTATATATATAATCAGATCATATATAGATCTATATATAATCAGAGGCTTTCAGGTAAAAACAAAAAAAAAATAAAATAAAACCCTAACTTTCTAAACACTGGAAATTAAGCATGAAGATACATCAGAAACAGAGTATTTTGGCTTTAAAGATAAAACGATACTTTTTACAAATCCAACCTTTTTACTTCTCAAATCTATAATGCATCTAAGAAGACCCACGATACTCCCTGCTACCAAGGCAAGACCACAGGAAAGGAAATCATATCACATTGTTTCTTTATGAGTACTAAACAACGATTATGAGTAGATCAAGCTTAATCCCCAGATCAACACCCATACTCTAAAATAACCAGAAGAAGTATGTTATTAGTATGGTGCCTGAAAAGTCTGATGTTCTAAACAGTTTAATGTTGTAATCCACAGTCCATGCCCTCACTGCTTTAAGAAGCAATTTCTCACGATCTCCAAGTCTAAAATGAACTGGAATTCCATTTTCCATACTGAAATTAGCTAAAGACTAATAGGGCAGAAACTTTGGGTCAGGAGAGTTTATGTGGCCTAAGGCCACTTTAAAAGAAGTCTTATCTGTTAAACTATTATATGTTCTAATATTTCATTCTTTACAAAGCTGCTTGATTAAAATAAATAAGTAATAGATGGTAATTACAAAACTGTTTACTATAGATTTCTGCATGAATTGTTACACTTAGCAGCTGTAACACATCTAAATTCTCTATTTCTTGGGATTTTCTCTGATTAGAACTTCAAATGAGAAAAGCCTTCCCTGTGTAAAACAATTCCCCTTGTAAAGCCTTCAACCTTCCCCTTGTAAAACAATTATTCTCATGCCCCTCCATTTTTTAAATTAAACAGAAAAGGTCCTCCATTTATGCAGAAATGGCCATATCCAAGAATAAGCTGATACAGAGAGGGACATATCAGCCTTCAGAAATACTTCAAAACCATTCAACAGCAACTTAATAAACACAGAAGGAAGGCCTCTTGATTTGAAGATAAAAATTTTACAGGTGTAGTCTGAAAACTGAGAAAGCCTGACTGCAACAAATTATTTCACTCAGTCAATTAACACTGATTACTTCCAAAGGAAAATAATATTTATAAACTTACCAGTTAAAGTGATAACACAAAGAATCAACACTCACATGAGTGTGAAAGACAGACTGTCTGTAAACTGCCCCCCAGTAAAGAACAGAGTGTTTCTAAAATAAAAAAGGAAAACACTGATAATTAATTCTGTTATACTAATGTAAAAAATGCAACACTGCCTTATTATTACCAAACTTAAACAGCTTACTAAAGGTCATTCCCTAATGAACACCTACTACCACTAGAACATCTACTTCAAATGTTCAAATAATTTAAACTATAGTTATTGATTAAGTAGGTTCGATGACTAAACACAGGTCATTTTTGTTAGAAGCACCAAGTTCATCCGTAGTTATACTGGATGGTCAAATTACCCACTTGTCAGATGACATGCGCCATCCGATTTCTGGTTATTATGACCCTGTCTAAACTGCTGGGTCAGCAGAAAAACCCTTAAAACACAGACCAAAAAAAATATTATTACATTTTCCTAGTATCCTTCTGCATGATGGAGAAAAACCTCTTACTGAACATTTCGAGAACACATCAAAACTAGGGTAACAGACAATTTACAAACTCTTAAGTCTGAAAAATACTTCAAGCCATAATTTCTCTCCTACACAGTAATTTAAATTTTATTCATGCAATAGACATTGTTGGTCTTCCAACAGCACAACAAAAAATGTACTTGCTTTAATATTCCTTCTGACATGTAAGACATTTCCATCATGTAATAGTCATCAAATGTAATTTATCAGGGTATGTTCTAAAACACTTTGGCTAGTGCAATTTACTGACTCTGAAACAAAGCATTTAATCATGAGTATATCAGTCAAAAAGGCTGAAAATTGTATCCAGTGCCACTCCTTCCTGAAAGACACATGGTTTTGAACCCCATTAAAACGGTTTTTGCAAAAATACTACGAAGTTTTGTTTGAGACCCTGTTGGGAAACTACTGATGATCTATCTGATCAAAACAAGACACTCATCAAGCATTGTCTGCTAAAATATAATCTCTAGACTATATAATCTCTAAGCCCCAGTTTTTTTCTTGTGGCTTTATTTCATTACTTTTTTTCTGGCAACAGATCACAGTTCTTTGCTTCCCTTGATCAATTCAGTAACTGCTTTCCTTCTCAATTCCTCTTCCCATATTTGCTATTTCTTCTGTCCTCCATGTATCACTAAATCAATTCTCATATCACACCTATCTCAGATTCCACTTTACCCATCAAAAGTGCTCTGTGTGTTTCCTAGCTATATCTTTTCTTCCCATGAGCACGTGCCTCAGAGAGAGAGATTATCTGGAAACCAACTCTCTTGACTACATCCACGTACTGCTACAGAACTCCATCTTTTGGATTATCTTCTGGCCCCGCTACTGACCCCAAATATTTAAGAAACTGTAAATTTAGAACTGTGCCTAGGCTCAGAAGTCTCCTTTCAGTTAGTTGATCTGTTTTAGTCTAAAAAAAAGGAAAGAGAATGGTATGTATTGTACAGTGTCTTTTCCATCCTCTATTTCAGATTTCTAGTTTCCTTATTGTCCATGTTTACTTCTGCTCAAAACTTTCTCACTGCAAAAAAGATGCACTGAAGCAGGTTGCTACCATCTGCATTTCAACCCTTCCCGGAGCCGACCTTTCTGTATTTCCCAGTTTTATGCAATGCTTTTATAAGATCAGGCTCATTTTACAGGACCTGGTGAGAGAGCAGTCAAATGGTTAAACTGGCAGAACAGAGGAAGGGTGGAACATCTAGCAGAGGAAGGAGGGAGTCATTAACCACTCAACTTGGAACTACCGCAGCCAGAACAGTTTGCCTCACCATGCTGATCCGATTCCAGGAGAAATCACCCATAACACAGTTATTCATAGAAGCAGAGAAGGTTGGTTTAAACTGTCTACAGACATAGAGTGAATTATTTGAAGCTTGTTTCACCTTGGAAGATTTATAATTCCTGTAGCAATAAGGCTGGTTTACATTTTGCACAAACTGATAGCATTTGCTAAAACCTTTATCTCGCACCAACTGAAAGAATAAGTACTGCTATACTGACATTGACACAAAGGAGCATTAATATAAAAAACTCATACAAATTCAGAAAAAAGAAAGACTGTGTAAGCAGCAACTTCTCTTGAATCAAATATTTACTAGAAACAAGGTGACTAGTACCCTCAAACAAGATATTTATTTTTTTCTGCTGTACAGAAATAACATATGATACACTACAATTTCATCTGATAACCAGAAATCAACGAGGTTTTCCATTATTCCTATAAATTCACATAATTGTCTGATGTGGTGATTATATTCATTATTTACCTAAACTATAGCCAAACTCCAGAAACATTGGAATTGTTTAAAGAAATAACAGCAAGTCTCAAACAAATGACCTGATCAATTTTGCTTTTGGTCCTATTCCTCGGTATTCCATGTTAGCAAGTATTGCTGTCACTCTCACCACTTGCAGTTGGTATTTATATCTTACTGCAGGATTCTCAAGAATACATTCATCAGTACAAATTCAACTACTGCCCTAGAATACAAGCATTAAAACCCACAATTTTACTGAACAAACAAACAAACACACTTAAAGTGAAGATAAACTTTAAAACAGAGAACTAACATGCAAAGACATTAGTGTCAATTTTGCATTCAATGGTGCTGTTGCACAGGAGTATTAAGTCAATGAGCATCTGAATTTGTCTGTCTTCAGAACTGTCTTAATAGGTGCGAACACATTCCTTCTGTTTTTGGACACAAAGCTATAAAACAAGAGCTGAAGTAAGCGCAAGGATAACTAAGAGTGACAGTGTATGAACAATCATATTGCCATCCAAGAAAATTATGGTACAGATTTGAAATAATACAAAATCAAACATCACTACTCAATGGTGTCAAGAGCTGCTTCAAAAAGATTTCTAAAATTATATTTTCCAATTCACATAGCATATAAATCTTTAACAAAAATCTTACATTGAATATATTTATGTAGAGGATAGCTATACAAAGAGTACAGCTTACCTAATGAAAAAAAAAGTAGATAATCATTAGGGAATTCCTTTTGGTTACCTGTTTTGAGTTGTATTTCCCACGGATGTGTTTTTGTGATGATATTTTTTTAAAGAAGCTGCCCTAAAAACATGCTATAAAAGTATCTCCTACCAAGTGACATGGTATCATAATGAATAACCAAATGCTCCAAAACAGCCAAAGCGATTTATTAGTCCATTCAAAAACTCCTTAAATAATACACAAATAGTACAGTTCAACTGTAATCAATGTGAAGATCCCATTCATTTCTGTCATTTTAGCATATTTAGCAAGCTCAATTTTCAAAATACACACATTCCAAGTCCCTTTTCCACTGCATAAACACCAAATAAATAAAATACAAACACACCCCTTTGCTTTCACATGTGCAAAGTTACTTACGTATAAAAATCAAACCTACATACAAAAATACTTGTAACGCATACCACTTATGCAGATAGCATTTTAAAACACAAAATGAGATTACTGGTGATGTTACCTTATAGGTACATTTAAGTATAAACACTTACTCAGACCATAATTCACTGCTTAGATTAATGAATATTTGGTGTAAAATAGATCATCTGTACATAAAACTGACTGCATCTATGATAATGTGATGCAAGAACAAATACATCCACCACAATTATATTTATACAGCGATTTCTTTGCTTATGCTAAGGCACAGTTATATTTTCCTACAGCTTCACTAGCATCTGGTCCTAAATCCTGAAAAGCTTTAAGCATGCATTCAACTTTGTGTAGCGCATGTAGCATCGTAAATGAACGCTTAGCTTTGCAGGATTACTTTACCATAGAATACATTCTCATTTTTTAAAAAAGGGGAACAAAATAAAGCATGGTGCCAGAAATGTAATTAGACAATATGTCAGTAGCTGGCTTTTTTTTTTTTTTGCATAGGAAATACTGAGAAACAACAGCCATTTATGGATATTAAGTGGACTTTAGTGGAATACACTAACTTGAACTCTATTTTCACAAGTTTCTTTGCTTCTGAATTTTTATGAGCTACCTCTCCTTCACTTAAAATAAGGAATGTCTGACAAACTAATTTTAATGTCTCCAGAATTTTTAAATCAATTTTTCAGCAAATGTTTCCTAGCCTTCTAGTAGACTTCCAACATTAGAAACAAAATCTAGAAACAAAAATGCCATTGTCCACACTTTTCAGGGCTATAATCCACGGTTGATTACTTTATAAATTCAGTTTAATAAAGGAAGAAAAACAGGGGTGTTGTCTTTTTTAATCTTTTTTTTTTTAATGTTTGGTTCATTTGTGTTACATTCACTGTGAAGATCAAAAAGGAGCTCTGCAATGACTTCTCTTTCATTTTGTTGCTTTTGGCATCATGCCCAGGTTTAAGCCAGTTTTCAAACATCTAAATAATGACTTTAGCCAAGTACCCAAATATGAAATCTTAAAATACTGAGTCAACGATCACAGAGATTCAGCTTATCGCACAAGTGCACAACTGTTATATTAACATCTGGATTTAATAAAAGTAATCTGAACGCTGCTTAATAAATTCTGTAATGTGAATTTGCTTTGGAGATTCAGGATGTGGAAGATCTTTGTGGTAGTAGCTTAGACAGAGCCTAACAACACTAAAGAGCAGTTTTACAGCAGCTGTCAATCTTTACCACAGAAGAAAAGTTTGAAAAAGCTTTGTTCCAAAGTGAATTATTATGGAATTTAGGCTCTCGAACTTCAGATGATGAATACTGCTTACAAATTGATGCCAGGAAGACGGGTTCACTGTGCTTAATGCAGCAGAGAATAGTTTCATTTAAAGATCCAAACATGAAACGTTCATGGCTGTAATGTGCAAATAGGCTTAATTTCAGTTGTTGATCTTTTTAGGCATGCTGCTAAAAAAGTAGCAGGTAGATTCACTGTAAAAATCAAAGGCTGCAGATACACTAAACCAGAACATGAAGTGGTTTGCCAAATGTAAGCCAACCAACCTCCTCTTCTACAAGTAGCCTGAATGCAGCCCAAAACCACACCTAATCTTCAGATTAAAACAAGTTCCTCCATCTTTAAGTGTTACCAGTTGCTAATTTTTTTGCCTAACACTACAGTTGCAGGGTGCTGATTTACAAGTATTTGAACCAACTTAAGGTGAGATGTTTTTTCCCCCCCCAGTTTCACCAATACTGTTTCTGGCTCTGCCCTCTGTTTTGCTTCTGGTACTGGCACTCACATACCACTACCAATTTTGAGGACTAGAATTGCAAAAAATACACATATTTTTTATTTTTTTTTTGAAACAGGATTTAATTTTCCATCAGATCAGCTCCTTCATCTGACCCACTATGTGGCTCTCACTGCATAGAAAAGAGACCGAAAGATCACAGATATAGCAACAGTTGGGCCACTCTTTTTCAGCAGCAACAGAAACCTACAAAGTATTGTATTTACTTTGGCAGAAAAAGTCATTGTCATCCTCCCCTCAACCCTCCCTCCTGCCTCCCCCCACACCATTGTCAGCAAAATGGTGAACTGGCTGTTCCTACATACCACCTAAGTCTGTATTTTTGGTTATCATGAGAGATGAATAATACATCTATAACAAATGATTATTAATCAACACAGAACAAGATTTGGCACAACTACAAAACTGAGAGGACTTTTCATATTTACCTTTAGCATGCAGATAAACTGCAAATTACTATACTGTGATTAGAAAGAGACAGTAAATTAACAAATCCAGCAGTGTAGTTATAGAATATTGAAGTGGACTATGATTACATTTTCATTTTGTCACCTTCCTGTTTACTAAGAACATCATTTATTCATTTCTCATGCTACAGTTGCCTTTTTTAATACAACAGCTAAGGGTTTAAAAGTGATTTGACATGATACTGATACAACAGCAACTGAAATACTATTTTTAGTCAGTCTGTTTCCTCATTTCTTACTGATTTTAGAGGTGAGTGCTTATCACCAAATACAATTAGGCTTTGAAAAACAGTGATTTGTTAACAGTTCAATCTTCCACAATTTTCTTCCAAGTACATGCAATTGAATGACTTCTTCTGTTTCCTCCAACAGTTTAGACTCTGATCTTATTCATCCCTAATGACTACTTGATCAATTCTCTTGTCACTGACATATACCCACACAGTATATAAAAGTCTTACTGGAAAAAATATTATTATTCTTCATACAATACCAAATAACTGTCAGGACTTTTTTTGAACTCTGAGATGGATGTATTAATGTTTTGTAAGGTCAAACACTGACAAATCTGTTCCAAGTACAGTGGAAATTATGAAGTTTAGTTTCCTATAAGCTTATGTTCTCTGTCTTCTAAATATTTATCTGTAACTCCAGTTCCCAGCTGTGCCTCACTTGTGCTATGTGGGTAGTCCAGAGTAAATGTATTTTGACAGTCCAGCCAGCTGCTGCCAACCACAGTAAATAACTGCTGAACTCTGTCTACCTTTCCCTGATGAGGCTGCTGGGAGCTTTCTCTACTAACTTCAACTTTGTGAATATTATTAAGAAATTAGTTGTTTGAGATAATGTTCTCAGAAATGTGATTAAAGCTACTTGTGTAAGACCTGTATAAAAATTACAAGAGAAGGCAATGTATACGCAAGGCAGCAGATAGTGCCACCCAACTCAAAGCCATCTAGAGGCTATCCAAGTCACATCTCTGGTGCTCTTCAAAGGAACAGCTTTTCAGTAGTCTTCCACAAGTGATTATGTGTAGCATAGAGAAATGACATGTTGAGCATTTCTAAGTGCATTATTGGTAGTGTTCACTGCATCTTAAGACGACAGAATAAATGAGTCGATGAAGTATCCGATAACGTTTAAAAACCAGGAAAGTCAAACTTATCCCGTTAGTCAGTACGTTTACACATATGGTAAGTCTGCCCACCACACTCTTAGAGCCTTGCTTAACAATTCTTACTAAAAATGGAAATTGTCTTTGTTTTTTAAAGTCAGACTGTACGTTTGCTTATCTTTACTACATCACACTCCCTAGCCAGGATACTCTGGTGGTAGATTCTGGTCTGTCTCTGTAAGCAGATTTGCTGGAACACATCAGTACTCCAGATACATTGTACCTTCTGCATACATCCAGAAGTTTTTGTACTTCGTGCTCTTCTTCTAGTCTCTGGAGCAGTTAGTTCTTAGCCATCAAACTTGTGTGCAGTGTCTGGCTTTTTCAGTAGAGGTGGAGCCAATACTCTGTATCATCTTAGAAGGGCCTCAGTGGAAATAATCAAGGAGGCTTTAAGCTTGGTGCTCTGCCTTAGTAATTCTGAAAATAAAAGCATCCCTTCCTAGTTCCCCAAAACAAAGCCCTTTCTTCTTCCCATACAAAAAGATGGGGAGGGAGGGGACAGGATCAGAGTTTTCACCAATTCTGTAGTAGCTGGACATCAGAAGCATGCTATTTCAAAACTGCAAATATTTAAGTTGATATAACTTACATCCTTATTTTATGAAGCTACTTGAGCCCGTAGTCTTACCCTAATACTTACTAAAGTACAATTCTAACAGCAGCCATTAAACATTCTTAATTACTCCCTTTGAGAAAGAAGTTTCCTCATCTATAACTGAATTTATTTAATCAAAATGCATCAGTCTGGTGGTACTATGGAAGTGCTGTACTGTAACATGTCCTGCTGGAACTAGCCTGAGTCGCTGTAAAATAATTGTTAAAATAAACAAAATGCTGTATTGGCCAAAGTTTCAATTACCAATATCAAACCTAACATTTAAAAAAAGTCTAACAAAATCTGCAAAGGCTTGCAAGCATGACAGTCCTCTAAAAAAGAGAGAATATGATTTAATCAGCATAAGAGTATTTAAAGCAAAATTCTAAGAGATGATTAAAAAATACTCATAACCAACAACTAAGCAGAAGTATCACAATGATTTGCTTTTAGCTTATATATCATGGGTAATATGTATCCCCAAATTCCTCCTTGTAAGAGTATATATCTCTTGGAAAACCTTCCCTTTCTGACAATAGTATAAAACCAGCATAATTTAAAGTGATACACTGCTCATTAAAAAAATAGCAGCTACATAATAGTTTCATTAAGTAATAGTAATAAAAACCACATAATTTAAAAGTTTTAATAGATTTAAGATATAGCACTTACCTTGTATTTTTATCCTCCTTTTATAGTGTCTGTTTCAGCACATTTCTGGTCAATGGGAAAGTAAAGATAAGAAAAAGAAAAGTTACAAAAAATGTAACAAAGGTTCTTTATTTTAAAAATTACATATGCTACTTTGGCTAGGAAATTAATACATTAATACAAGTTGCTCTTTCTTAGCTTTTGCACTTTTGACGTTGAAGTATCTTCTTGGGTTAAAAACCCTGAAGGTAAACTAATTTCAATATGCTCTAGACTCATTCTTTAGTACCTTTCACATTACTGCTCAAACTAACACACTAATTTTGTCTTTCTAGTTACCTCTGGCAAGAATAACAGTGCTAGAGGTGCATTACCCACCCCTTTTAACTCAAGTGCAGTACAAAAGACAAGTTCTAGCTCCTTCAAGTTCTACTTGCGTAATCACTTACAGCTGGAATGTCTCCACACTTGAAAGTTTAAATGCTCTATTCACTTAACTTCATTTCTATTCACTTAACTTCATTATCTATTCACTTAACTTCATTTACTAACAAAAATATATTTTAGTTATGTATAGATTCCAATATGAAGGAACCTTTATGAAGAAAAAGGAAACTGTTCACAGTTTGTCTTTTTGCTATGACAACACAAACATATTTCCTCAATCATCAACCCTTAATTTATTTGTACATTTTAGAATATGTCTGTACATAGGTGATCTTAGAGGTCTTTTCCAACCTGAATGACTCTGTGATTCTTTACACACATATATGATTATGCCAGCAGAAACCTACTGCGTACTAAATTTAGGAAAGTTCAAAAATCATAGTTATCTTTTGAGTTGGCATTTATTAAACGCCATTTCATACAACATGAATGAGTTCTTCCAATTTTGGCTTTGATCCCATTGGTATCAAAATATCCCAGACAACTCAACCTTGCAGAGTGGTTCTTGTTCTGAGAGATGAGTCCTATAGATAGGGTTTTACTTCTTGTAAAGGTTTGCACGCACAAAGGCTGAAGCTGACGTTATGGTTTCTATATGTATCAATGACAGAGGTTACAACACATAAAAAAAATGTACATGCAAGAGGAAGGGATTAAAAGACAAATACCAAAATGGACTACAGGAGGAAATGGTCTAATACTAAGAGGTATCCCATTTTCCTTTCAATAATTAATTATTCAGTAATCTAAATCTAATTTTATTTTTTAAAAAGCAAACACTACCAACTACATTCCATATCCAACAACACATTAATCCATAATATCATTGTGAACTATCTATGTTGATTTCTAGGCTGACAAGCAATGGCTTATGTATATAAACATTAAATTTGGCTGAATCTGTGTATTAACCTCCACCTTTAGTGCTTTTTTTTTTTTAAAAAAAAAAAAACATTCAGCAGAATCCCACAAATTAAAAATGGTACATATTTTTACGTGATTTTCATGTTACTGTGTAACTGCTCCTAAAAATTCACCAAGTCCAGTCTCCTACTTTTCTCCAAATATATCTAAGTTGTGAAAGTTGCCCTGAGCTTCCAGTAACATACTATGGATTTTCAGCTTCCATGTTTTTATTTTCTGAAAAAAGTGTGATTACCAGACAGCACTGGTAATGTCAAGTTTTAAACACAAGTTATACCACCAAATCATAATTAGTCCCAGCTAATTACATAGGAAAGAAAGCTTCAGGAAGGAACTAGATAACATGTCAAACATTAAGAAAATAACTTCTTGAAATGCCAGCTGTGCCTTTGAGAGCTCTAAAACACCAATTAATTCAAAACCTGGGCATTCTTCCACCATAAGGTGAAAGAAGTGGCATGAGGAAGGGGTGCAATCACCTTCCCATAAAGGTGAACATTAGAACACAGCAGGCTCACAGCACAGTCAGTCTCGATCTTTTAGACACTGACAGTGAAGTTATGTGCTGTTTGTCAAATACGCACAAAAAGATTATTTTATAACATTTACTTCCTAATTTAACAAATTCTTCACTTTAAGTCCTGTAGGTTTTTGTGCTGCAGCCGCAGAAGCCCCAACAGCACCTCTCTGTACTCGGACACAGCACCAACCCCAGAGTCAGAATAAAAGCAGATGTTTATGGCACCTAAGGCACACACAGGTACGCTGCTCCCTCCCTCCTGCAGAGCCTCACCCCACTCCTTTCCGCCCTTGCCCGTACAGCTGCTGCAGGCAGCTTCCCCTCCAGAGCGACGAGCACACACCAGCCTCCCTCCCGACCCACCGAGCGCCCGCCCCAGCTCGGAGCACCATCGGGCGGTGCAGGCCGGGCCCCGCCGGTTGAGGCAGAAGCGAGGCGCTAACGGCAGCCCGCTCCCCGCTGGACCGGGCCGGGCCCTCAGCCCGCAGGCCCCGCACCCCCCCGCCTCGCCTCGCCGGCTCCCCTCAGCGCCGCTCACCCCCTCTCGCGGCCGCGGCCATGTCCTCTCGCGAGCTCTGCGGCCGAGACCGCCCTCGGGCGCGCGCCCCGGCCGTTGGCCTGCGGGCGGGGAGGGCGGCGCGCGGGCGCGCGTCCGGGATGCGCGGCAGCCTCACGCGTGGGGACGGAGGGGGCGGCGAGTGCCCGGATGGTGCAGCTCAGCCCCTCCCACAACCCCCGCCGCGAGGCTGGCTCGGCACTTGAGGTGAGAGAGGGCTGGAGGCGCGGACGGGGCGGCGCTTGGGCATTTGAAGAGTTTTTTGGGTTGTTTAGCGAGCTGAGAAGTGGTATTACTTCTGTTCCTTTTAAAATAGGATGTGTATCTTTTACCTTCCTCTACATTACACTTAGCTAAACAGATTTTAACCAGTTTCAGAAACAACCTAAGAACAGCAATGACCCAGATACTGAGCAGTTAGCTGTGTGCAGATCTTGTTAAAACCTGATTCACTCCAGATTTATTTCTGCCACTCTTTGAGTAAAATAGTTCAGATGTGTGGCCACCGTTAGAAGCCACGCTGCAAACAACTTCAGCTAAGTACTCAATGTGTCGCATTTAATAAATCAAATTATGGTTCCAGAGCATTTACAGTGAAATTCAACAAAATCAATTTGTATCTCAAATTGCATATTTCTAAGAAAATGGGGAAAAGGCTGTATAATGGCACGGAGGTTAAGATCTTACTCCTGCTTTGCCATTATGCTATTTGTAGACGATCCTAAAACTTCTAAAACAGATAAAATGATAAAACCCATTATTTCAGTGAGTGTCCATTGTGCCCAAATGTTACCATCTCACACTGATAGAAGTGATAGGCTGAACTCAGGGCTCGTTATAACATCCAACCAAACAGCTATCGTTAACAGAAACAGCACAAAGAATAGCAGAGGTGGTGTGCCTAACGGGGAAGTAGGAAGACTTGCGGTTAAAAAAACTCCAGTTCCTTTAGTTCAAGGCCTTTTTCCATGAAAAGATGCTTTTAATGTGGTCAGAAATTTGTAATGATAAAGGAAAGACATTTACAAACTGACGTTTATTCAACGGTATTTACATTTTAACACAAACCAGGGATTCAGCTGACCATGGCTACATCTCTATCTCAAACGTTTAGTTTCTATGGACAAATAAAGGAGGCTTCATCAAGTCTTCCCAATGACCATGCCTAGAACATGTACATCATCCTTCAAAATGACTAAATATTCAAATCTATTTTTTTTTCACTGTTTTGGAGTAAAAACTTGCTCTAGGGAGTTCTAGGAAAACTGATAATTAAACAACAATTAAAAAATCCCCACCTACATATTCAACAGTGCACACAAAACCTACAGTAATAGAGGAAACTGATGTATTTATGTTCTAGTAAAGAAGTTTTTCTGGAACTGGTACTGAAGATGAGTTTAACGCACAAAGGTATCTCTTGAGGGTATTTGGACTTTTTTTAAACAACCGAGTGACACTAGACAGTGCATGAAAAGGAAAATGCATTTAAACAAGCAAATAACTACTTGAAAACAATTTCTGACTTATAATCGCTCCCTGGAAATGTCCAACACAACACAATAGTTCTTCTCTTTGAGCACCACCTTTCCTGTCATAGGCATGAACTTTTACAAAACTTCCTTCTCTGTACAGGAAAGTTCAACCACAGAACTCAGCACTTGCCTCCAAGAATAACAGTGAGCCCTGTATGCCCTTACTTGCAATACTTGTAAACAGAGGTGGAACAATCTGAACAGGTAGAGTAATGCTGTTGAAAGGAAAGGTGGGCCTACTTTCACTCTGCTGCTCTTGAGTTCTCCTGCTATAAACTGCTAAACACAAAAAGCAGACAAATTATATGATGTCAGTACTTCAAAATCCAAAATATGGCATAAATTCAATATTTGTTATGATTTATAACAAGTATTTATTTCATTGTGAGATTGTAAGCTGTATATTTTAGAGGATAGCAGTTAAAGAAAAATGCAAAAAAAAAAGCAGAAACTATATATGCTTTTCAGTTCTAGTACAAGAATTATGTAAAGAATTTGTTGTAGAAATGTAGACACTGGTCAGTTTTATTAATGAAAGAAAATTAATTAAAGCACTCCATATACATATTCTGTAATTAATGTTAAATTAGCACAAAATTACCAAATTCACTCCTACAGTTTTGTGTAATTTTACACATTTAAAAGCCATATCAAACACAATCTGTGCTAGTACAATTATCAGCGTATTTGTCTGAGGTGTGCCTGTAAAAACCTTACATGCAACGTGGCACTCAGAGTGCTGTCTTTTCCAAAAGCTTCCCAGCAGTTCTTTTCTCAAGCATACCAGACAGGAGCGGTTTTATTATGGGTCTTTCAGGCAAGAAATCCATATATGAGTTGATACAGAGAAGAAGCATATTCAGTTGTCCTGAAATATTAAGTATGTCTTGCTGTCATTCCTCATCTAAATATGAATGTGGAATTTCACTGCTGCCAATACAGCAACCAGTGCATCTGACTGACTAATTAAAATAATAACTTCCTACTGCTGTTTATCGAAACACATGGTCTTACCTGTATCCAGCAGGTCTTCAATTATATTTTTCTCTATCTGACATATAAGTATTTTTTAACTATATAGAAGAATCACATTGGCTTTCTGGGAAGGAAATTCATGTGTACCACTCAATAAAACCATATTCTTTATAAATTCTAGCAAGGAGTTTTTTAAAATGTTAGTGTACATTTTCAAGTATTTTTTTTTTCTTTCAGCCATTGTGATGTTCATTTGTAACATCCTTCTCAAGAAAGCACTTGAAGCCTGCATCTCCTAACACAAATAACTGAAGTACTTGGTTTAAAACGTACCCAAATTTATGTTGCTTTAGAGACAAGCTTTATTCATGGGTTACCTTGCCAACCACAATTAGCACCCACTCAGATGAAGTGTATCATACAGCTACACCTCTTTACAAACAGAAATGCCATACAAATGAGTTATGCTAACCATAAAAATAGTTTTCTCATTTTTTCTCATCATAAGAGTATCTTGAAGCTTTTAGGACTTCTTTAAATGCTGTTGCAGAACGTGTTGGAAATATACCTCCACTGAAGCACTGGAAACAATATATCCATATCCATAAAATCAATTTCTGCATGTAGGATGAAAACCTATGCATTTCAGAGTATTTCTATAAATCTGTCTTTACCCAGGAGCACCACTGAACCACAGCATTTTTATTTTTTTTTTCTGCTCAGGTTTCAGTTAGTACATAGGGTTTGAGATCTTGGCTCAAATTGAACGCTTATTGAATAATTAACTGTAAGGAGATTACGTGTTATTAGAATCCATCAGATGAGAAAAACATTTTGTAATACTTCTTCATTGCTGCAAGCATTTTTGTCAGAAAGTAAGACCAGTTTCTCCAGCATATCTACAGAGCATACTCAGTCCTCAAAGGAAGACCACTGAAGCCCAAGAGTACTTCACATACAGGGTATGTCTGCAGAAACTGCTTGGTAGGAAATTTTGATTGTGTCCAAGGTAGAAGGAAACTTTCTGGTCACATCGCAGATGTAGTTACCTTATTTTCACTTTCCAGAGAAATAAACCCACATTTCTTTGGCTAGGTCTTTAAGGGGCAGATAATAACTCTGTCTTCTGTCACTCTCAAATGAATAGTAATTATTATATTCCAAAATATTCCTTAAAGGCCTGAGATAAGATAAGAATGAAAAAAATAGTACATGCATTAGTATAGGGTATAGTTGAGAGGAGTTAGTGGAGCTTTTGTAAGAGGTCTAATGCCTTTATGAGTAATTTGAAATAATTGAAGGGAAAGTGGATAAGCTGACTTGTTGATAAAGTGTGTTTGGACTTGAATAAGCTTTTAACAGTTTAATTCAAAGGCTGTAACAAAAAGTAAGCATAGTTAAAAATTGATGGTTCTCACAGAGGGTAAGTCCAACAGCTCCTGAGTGCACAGGACACAAAGGACAGGGGTGTTTCTGTGACGTGTCCTACCGTGGCTGCTCTCAGAAGGAGGATGCTAGTCCAGGTGTGGATCTGGTCCAAGCTGCAGCAGCAGCGCTTATTTCTATATGATAAGGAGACTGAAAGAGAAAAAGACAGCATTTGTCAGCAGAATAGTTAAGAGTGAAGCAAAGGAAACCCCCAGCAGGTAACTGGTTATATTAGTAAGCAGAGGTTGGCTGTTAATGCCTGAGGTTGTAGCAGTAACAAACACAGCAGTTACAGATACTAATTGTGAATTCAGTCTTGCACTGAAGCTGGAGTAGTCTGTCATAGAATTAGATATTTATTTATTTAAATTCTATATTTTCATTTGTTTGACAGTTGAATGTTAATGATGCTAAACATTAAAAGCTTCAGCATTTCTATTTTCTCCAGATAACAGAGCAAGCAAACCAACCAGCACAAGAACCTTCACTAAATAGTTTTGTTTCTGAAAAAATGAAAATATTTATAACCTTTTGAAATTCAAAGTTAAAAGTAGAAAGATATGCAACTACAAGAAATATGATATGAATAGTCATCTTAAGCTTTTTCGTAACATATGAAAAATACTGAGGTCTGCGTGTTGCATGCCTTCAGCAGTAATAGTAATGCACAGGTTGTTATGACAGTGTTTTCTTTAAGAAGCAGTCATTGTCATTGATTATAACCAAGTTGCCTAAACTTTTCCTGTAGCTAGCTTTTTCTGTAGCACATGAAGGCGTGTATTTATGGTTTGAATTAGTACCGTACACAGTTATATCTTCTTTTTGAACTGAGTTTTTGATTTGCTATATAAATGGGATGTTATATATTATCTCCTAAAAAGCAGAAACCTGGAATCAAGTATGGCTCAACAAAAACGGTTTGTTACAATGTGCCAGCTGTCTGTGTAGTCTGAATACAGTTTATCCAGATGTTCCCACTCTTTCCTTTCCTCTAATCCTATTCATATCTTCCTTGTTTCATAATTTCTTCCTATGCAGTACATGAATCCCCTATATCATCCCATTGTGTCTGCATTAGGCTTTCCTACCCATTTTTCCTCTTGTGTGGGTGCAGCCCCACCTCAGAACACATGCATATTCCACGTCTGCCACCTCATGCCTCTTCTCTCCTCCACTGCCTCTTCCTTTGAGCAACAGGAAGCCTGCCAGAGCCCCCTGTTCTTTCACATCCCAGCCCTAGTCCTGTAGATTTGCAGAAGTTTGAAGCGTGCAGGGATGAGACTGGAGTTGCCTACCCGTAGGCTGCAGTTATTTTTGCCTGCTTCTTGTCCTTTTACTTACAGCTGGTGGGGAAGAATGGATAAATAAAACATTCTCTGCTTCTCTTTCCTCCAGGTATACCAAAAAACAGGGAGGCAGGCACTGCTGACTCTCACTGCTGTAAAAAAAATTGGCTTGGGACATATCTTTGCTCTGTAGGTGTGAAGCATAGACCCACAGCTATTCCCAAGAAGCAGGTGACTACAAATGCCCATGTTGGGGGCATTTATAATATGGTGCAAGTGATCTTGCACCTTATGAAATATCTGAAAGGTTATATGAAACCAAAAGCTTCTTCAGCAGGCAATACTTTGTACCCTAAATAGCAATGGCCTGGTCAGTGGCAGAACAATGCAGTTGCTCAGAGTGTGGAGGGGTGGCTGCGCGGGCACAATTGTTGCTTCTGTGAGTACTGAAGCATCTGAAGGAGCACAAAAAGATGTAGACAGATGGTGTGGTGTCAGGATAGCAGTGGTATGAGAAGTGGTTGTTAGCTGTGTGGCTCGAAAGGCTGCTGCAGTTAGCTGAGGAGACTTGGGGAGCTTTCTGGGCATCCCTTGGGGAAATGGTTTTCTATGGAGCTAATGATGGATTCTGTGTTTAGGTGGTGGAATCTCCATTAAGTCTTCTTGCCAATGGAAAAAAAAAAAAGTTCTAATGATATTACTTATTTATTGGTCTTCAGTAAAGGGTCTACCAGGAATTAGTATTATTTACCATCTTGGTGCCAGTTTAGCTGACCTTGCAAGAACCTCCTGCCCTTGAAAGATCCTGAACTCTTTGTCAATTGCTTTGGTTGTGCACCAAAGCATTTGAGAAGATATTTTAGGGGGGATGTTTGTTATTCAATTTTGGAACACTGGCAGCCAGCTGTTTATGTCTAAATGAGAGAGAATTCCTCGCACAAAGAGGTACTTAATTTAATTTTCATTTTTGTCAGAATGCCCAGAGCATTGAAAGGGGTCTGATCATTGGAACAACATCCTTAATACAGATTGGAAGAATTATTACAATTAGTTCACCACCACCACAGGAAAAAGCTGGGATCTTTTTAGTGCAAATTGAAACTGATGATGAAAATACAGAACCAACCATATGATGCTCTTGCCTTTTGTTTGATGTGAGTTCAGTTTCTCATGTAAAGCTCTGGTTTGAGATGCAAAAAGCACTTCCTATGGTACACAGATGAAGGCTCTGCTCATTACTCATTGGAGACTGGAGAGTTCATGGTCTACTTGTCCCAGGCAGTAATTAAGACCTTTTCCCAAGGGATGCAAATATCTTGGTGTCATCTTATTTCATTATAGAGCATTTGGAAATATGGTTATAATGAGAGCTTGGCAAAAGAACAGTTTAAAATGTAAAAATAGCAAAATGTGTGGAGGCTGCTGTTCATTTTGTAAGTCAGAGCTTGTGACTAAGGAATGCTGCTTAGCAACAAAGGGGGGAAATCTGAAGGTGATCACATCATCTTGCACACCCTGAAAATTAATTATTCATGTTCATCCTACCTTTCAGGCACCATCCTTTGCACGTCCCTGTTCTGCTTGCTCCTTGGGATTGGAACGATGTAACAGGTGGAGGGGTGTAACCCAGCCTTACCGTCACAAATGCTCAGCTGTGATTCAGCCTGAGAGCACTGGCTCAGGCTTCTTTTCTTCTTTGTCCCATGCTGCTTCACGTGTGTCCTTATCCTCATGGACCAAGACATAAATGGGTCCTAAGGAGGATAGAGACTACAGACTGCAGCTTCTATAGATGGCTGTTCTATGAAGCACATACTTAGTCTCAACCAGGAGCACTCAGCATCCCTTGCACTCCTCCTCTGCAGCTTCTCACACCTCCTTTTGGACACCAAACATGTTGGCTTCATGTGTCTTTTTGTGGGACTTCAAAGAGCACAAGGTTGCTTTTTTTTCTAGGTTTGATTTTCTTTAGGAAATTATTTGGACCTCAGGTCGAAAAAGATATTTTAGAAATGTTGCCAATTAGTTACTCTCTGATTGGGGCATTTGGGAAGCTGTAAAGTGCCCCTTTGATTCACTTGCCACAGCCATCATTCAGCATGCACAACAGTGGAAGGCATAAATACACCGTTATAATTTGGCTACTGTTTGATTTTTTAATCTGCAGATGCTTTCTGTGTGAATCAAGACTTACATTGCCCATGCCATTAATCACTTTGCCAGGCTTAGAATACAAGTACCTCATACCCGAGTGAAGAATTCATTCTTCAAATTCGAATCATTCAATTCAAATACTTTAAAGGGATGCTTGTGTTGGGAAATTCACAGAAATTTACTGGGGTGAATTTCAACTTTAAACTGTAGTTTTGACACGATGTAGCATAGGAGTTTTTTTTGTTTTGTTTTTTTTTAATTTACAATTTTCTTAGTTTCTTTTTAGCCCTGAAACAAGGCTCAAGTGGACAAGTGGTGTATGGTGTTGTCAGCTGTTCATGATCTACTATTGGTTCAGTAGAGGAAGGAACCCCATGTTCTTGTCTTGGAAATCATATAGGTCCATCTTAAGAGTTTTAGACCACCTTGGCATATCACTTACTGGAAACTAAGGTGGAGTTATAACTAAAATCTGGGGTACTCTTGACAGGAAGGTAGTCTGATGTACCAGTGCATTTGCCAGGTGATATAGTGATACTATTTTTGGCTCCTAATAAGTTAGAGTACAGTAACTGCTAAACAGTGACTTTTTTTTTTTGTGGTTACTTATATATTAATTCTCCAATGTCCTAATTAGCTAATAAAAGTAAAGGTGGACTAGATTGCGAGTTACAACTTATGCTTTTGCAAATTTGAGGTTTCTGTCATTACCACAAACTATTTAGGTGAAGAAATCTTATAAAAATACAAAAAAAAATGCTGCATGTAAAAATGTTCAAAAGGCTTTTCTATATAGTTCTTCTGGTGGCTGTATGTTTTTCACAACCATACTCAATCTAAAGTCAGCAGTTAGCTCACTGGTTCCAGGTGAGCATTTTTATTATGAAATGAAAAACAATTTGTTAGGCTTTTAGGCTTCAGGTGTGCCCTACCAAAAGCACAAAGCCATTGCTTCTCCAGCTCTAATGACCCATAAGAGCTAATAGTAAGCCCCTTCCAAGTGTAAGATGTGATTCAGAGAGATGTGATCACGAAATATTAGATCACAAGTGCAGGAAGCATACATTTTTCAAATACAGAGTGATAAAGCCAAAGTGTTAAAGTAAGGAGAAGGGATAGGACACGTCTTCTCTGCTAAAAGAGAGAGGTAGACTCTCTCCTTTCCTGTGTTGCATAACCACTTCTTCCCCATGTTTTTCTTTTGCTAATGTTAAATAAAGAGTTCTCATTTTTATTTCAATCTATTTTATGCAGTACTTATAAGATGCCTTGATCTTCTAGTTGGCCTCTGCACACGTGAAGAAAAAAGCCATTATATACCTGACTGCTAATTTGAGTTTCCAAACTGAAGGTTTGGATGTTTTGTTAAGGCACAATTAGTTGAAAATGAGGCATTATTTACCGAAATCCCAGTGTCAGCTTTGAAAATTAAGCTTATGATGAAATAAGACGTTTCAAAACTGAAGCACTGACTGCATTCTCCTTCTTCTCTAGGCCAAACATATGTTCGTAATCCTTCGTACTTATTATTTCTTAACACACAATAACAAACTGAGTCCACATGAGCTTTTTAGATAAATGAAAACATTTCATAACTGATTTGGCCATGATCCTGTTTTGGAATCTGCTGGTTTAAGCAGTGTAACCCTAACAATAAGGGCCAAGTTAATTACAGTTGCTAAGAGCTGTAGATTTTCTAGGTCTGAGCTGGATCCCACCTGCCAGCCTGAATTTCTCTGTAGTGTTTGAAACTGATGCCTTGAACAAGGGCTGGAACTGCTGATGTTATAGCTGAACAGTAATGTCTTGGCTCCTGACTCCACACCACTACTTAATACCTGTAAGTCCTCCCTATGGGTTATGGTTAGAGACTACCCAGATGGTAAGAAGAGGCTGACTCTGGAAAGGTTTTCCCGGTGAGCTAGCAGTACCACAGCTAGCTGCCACACTGGAGGTGGCAGAATGTTTCTTTTGTGGCTGAGGCTCGCTCAAGGTGAATTGATGCAGCAGTGATAGGAATCAAGATAAATTCTTCAGTGTATGCTAGTCTAAGAAATATTAAGACTTTTACCTGAAAGTGGTAATAAATAACCCTATCTCAGAATTGAAGAAGCATAGAGAGGGATACAAAAATAAGACTAATAAGGTATGAAGTCATCTATGAGTCAATTTGTAATTTCAGTTTCATGCTTCATCATAGACTTACTTTATCAACTTTGGCATATCCCTTTGCCTTTTTTTGCCTGGTCAACATTTAAACAGCACTTCTTCCAAGCTCAGGATTGGTGCATCCCTAAGAGTAGGAAATGGGACAAGGGGGCAGGAAACCTGCGTGGATGTGCAAGGAGCTCATCGATAAGATCAAACTGAGGAGGAAGGTCTATGAAATATGGAAAAAGGGCCTGTCCTCTTGGGAGGAGTATAGAAGTGTTGTCAGGGCCTGCAATTTAACAATTTTTACATTCAGTAAACAAACACGCTAACCCCCCACTTAAGAGCATGAATGCTTCGTTCTTGAAACATTGTGCTGTTCATAAACTTGCACTTAGATAAGAGGCTGTTCATCTTCAGACAATGAAACCATTAAAAAAGGATAGAAGATAGCTCTGATTTGCAGCAACTATCCTAGCTGACTGTTCTGGGAATGATCTTCAGAATTACCTCATTATTTATTCTTGGTGCAGTCCACCAATTAAACAGTTTTATTTATAGAAACAGGAATGGGCTTAGCTTACTTTTTCAGGGCCATTTTCAGAGACAGACACTGAAGATGTGCAGGCTCGTATTGCCCAACACAGCAGACAATCTGTGTGTGTGCATGTGCAAATGCATATGTGTGCAGTTACACACTGCTGGAAAAGTTGATAACGAAGGACGGAAAGTCAGAGATTCCCAGTGGATGTGAGTTGAAACTCCTCTGTCAGGGGTAGCACATGTTATTCAAAGCACCAGAAGCATAGCAGGAATCCCTAAGAAGCTGCTGGAGCCAAGGAAGAAAAAATTAATCACATTTTAGTGGTAGTAAATCTTTGTGGAAGATTAAGATCACAATTATTTGATCATTCAAACCTTCTCATCAAATAAATACAAGTCAAAAAGAAAATTGTGACTTTGGACTTGTCAGTGGGTGGTGCACAATATAACGCCTTCTATTATTAAAAAAATAATAGTATACTGTAATGGTTAAAGGAAGTATAATACAGCAGATTTATTGCTGCAGTTCAGGGCATTGGTTGAAATATTTTCACTTTCTGAAAGACTCTTTATAGATAGCATCTCATGCATCAAGATTTGCAGTAGAACATGCCTCAAATGTTTCTAGGTGTTTTTTTGTATTTGGCATGGGTTTCTTAAAGGATCTCTCAATTTTTGCTGTTGTGGTGTAGCTGAAGATGATCTGAAACATTTACATGTCCATTAGGAGCATCTCTTGTCTCCAACTAGTAGCCATAGCACAATACTTTCAGACTGCAAGAATTATAAATGCAGTATAACATTCTGTAAGGTACAAAAAAAGTGGATCGATACACTTCAGAATGCATATGCTTTAGCAGTTAGACTCACATTACAGTTTAACAGAAACATACAGTGAATTTTTAAGTCTGTAGTTTTTTCCAACTCTGAACATTTGCAGATTTTAAAGATGAAGCAAGAACAAAGTGTACCTTGGCAACCAGAAGAGCCAGGTAGGGGGATTTGTTGGAAGAAAATTTAAATGGAAGTAGGAGACGTAGTCAGTGTTAATATTCTTAGCTGTTGCAGATCTCCAAAGTCCTGATACAAATGATTATGCATGGAATACAAGTTATCACAGGCTCTGAATATTTGACAATTATATTACTGTAATTTGTTAAAAGGGTCCTGTGATATAAATGCCACAAGAAAATTTGCAACTTCTGCCATTTACGCTTAAGATTCTAAGAATTTTGTTGCAGCTAAATGTTGCAGTATTTCCAGGGTTAAGAATATTTTATACTATCAACTGATTATAATTTTATAATTTTATCTATATTTGGTCTTTTTAGTTCATTTCCAAAAAAAATAATATCCAAAACACAAAGGTTGCATCTTGCAAGAACTGCCAAGAGGCTGCTCTGTGTTTTCTCTACATGTCAATTTTCCAAGTGTGACACGCCTTGAGTCTTAGACCAACACAAAAATGAAGCACAATACATTTCTGATACAAGCCCTTTGATGTTCAGAACTGGACAAGGCTCCAGTGCAGCCAGTCTTACAAAGAGCTCGGTGTTACTTCTGCTCAGTACACATCACAAACTGCAGCAGTACAGCAGCAGCACTGCTGAAAGGCAAACAAGTGGACAACAATACAGTTAGGATAAAAGAACATTAAAAAACAACACATAGGAAAAGCGTATGAAAGGTAGAAGTTCAATGGAGAACCTGAGAATAATGCAAACACAGCAACCATAAGAAAAAAGTTTCAAGGAAGCCATAAAGCTAGTTCCTGTGTGTTTCTGTGGACAGCATACAATTGTTGCTGAAGAGAGATTACAGACCTGTTTCACTGAATCTACTCTGGAAATTTCTGTTCTTGCTAATCCAATTATATATTATTCCAGCACATATGTGTGAGCTTTCTGAGTACAGGCTTATGGAATTTGAATTCAGTTAACTAGTTATTGAAGGGAAGGTGGAGCAGTTGGGAATAGTGATTTTAAAATAAAATTATACTATATTTGCACTATATATTTGTACTTATTCTGAAAAATTTACCATTGAAAAGTATACATTTTATTCTGGCATTCCCAAAAGTCCTCCTGTAAGGCTCCTATCTAAAAACCTTTGATTAATATTCCCTGTTGGGGTTGCTAACTTAGTCATTTCTGAAATCTAGTTCAGAACCAAGTAATTTCTTTTAACCTAGTTAATGAAATGAAATCACCTTTTTATTTACAGAGGGAAGCTTTTGCAAACAGAACTGGTAAATGCCATCTAAAAAACAGTATCTATTTAACCATAATTTAATATTCCAGGGAATACTCTTTTATAGCAGTTGTGGATTAAGATCATTTTGCCATGCTCTAAAAATCACACTAGAATTAGTACACGTGCAGGCCCATGTTGATGTATTGCTGCAACGTCTTCTGTTTAGACAACAAATCACCAAGCAGTGCAGTAGCCCTGGTTACACTCACTAAGTTCTGTAAAACTGAAGAACTCGTCCCTTAGGTAACCGTTGGCTAGCCAAGCTATTGAACATTTCTTCCAGGTTTTCTCTGCTGCTGAGAACATCTCTTGCAGAGAAGATTGTAAAGAACAGATCAAAAAAGTAAAGTAAAAATGGCTATCCTACTCATATTGAAATACCTGGGAGATGAACTCTTAACATTTTGTACTCAAAATAAGAGGCACTGAAGCTTTAAAACATACTTGAGTATTTCCTTGTACAACCTCATCAAAACATTTAGTCATGTACATTCTCTCTCTGGCTTTTTTACAAATGGAGTAACTTTTTTTCTCCCTCAGACTCTACTAGCTGATTTCAAGGATAAAAGGGAAGTTAATGGTTCTAGAAAGTTTGTTTTCTAGAGAATTCTCCTAGTCCCTTTTTATTTAGTATCTGTTTTTCTGAGCTTTCCAATGTATACATAAAATTAGCTGCATCAAGTTAGTAAGGAAAAGAGCTAAGAGTTTGTTTATGTTCAGTAATTAGGCTTCTGCTTCCCTTGAAGAGCCTGAAGAGAAGCTAAAGCTAAGGAACAAACAACCTCAAATTGCAATGTTTCATCTATTGAAGCTAAAGAGAGAACTGTGGCTCTGAATTATCACTCAACTACATTCTGGGTCAAATTTCAGCATGACTTTGTCTTAACATGATTTTTAATGGCCAGTGGAGGGAAGCAGGAAGGTTTAATATTTGCTAATAGAGTATCTTTAAGAGTTTTCGCTATTTTTCTGTGTCACGTGTCGAGGAACCTTTCAAATTTATACTTTAGAACTTACATTTTGATTTAAAATAGACCAAACCAACTACAGATTACAAGAGATCTACTTAACAATTACACACTACTAGTCTCACCAAACTTAACTTGTTAGCAGTTAAGTCATTTTTAACTGATAAACATTAAGAGAGATTCTTTGTATTTAATTCTTCCCCCATATCTTGTAGATGAGGGGTATTATTTCTCATGCTAACTTCAAAACAAGCTAGAAAATAACAGAAATGAGAAACGTGACTGGCAAATGCATTCATCATTTATGGATTATTCTTGACTAGGTTGCTAGCCAACCATGGAACAGAATATTTAGAAATACTATTCAAGAATGGAAGTTTTGGAGAGGATGACTCCAAGGATGAGAAATATAAAACTGTGAGGAAAAAGTGTATGCAATCAAAGTTATGAACAATTACTGCATATATTGCTAGTGATTATATTTTCAAGTTAAGAAGGTAGATCAATCAAGTAGATATTAAGGACTTTATATCAACAACAACAACAACACAATGGGTTTATGCTTGTGTTGATTCTGCAAACATCCAGGATTCTTGCTATTATATCCAGAAAGAGTAAATGTGATATAATTACAAAGTATTAGGAAGTCCTGTAGCAGTAATTTCTGATTTTTTTTCAGATTATAACCCTACGTACATTTCTTAAAACCACATACTGTAGAAAACAGATCAACTGAATATTAATTTAATTTAGACTATCTTTGTGTAAGAGCTAAAGAGAACTTCTTCCTAAAATAGCACTTACAAAAGGACTGTAAACCTTGGTAGCACCCAGTTTATGGAGCCTGAAATAGACTGTCAATTGGTTAAGCAATGCATGACAACTTTCTTTAACAATCCTCTGTTACATTTCTTTATGCTGTTTGGCACAACAAAAATGTATTAATTCAGTAACTTTTATGGCAGCTTTTGGATTCTATTCTGCAGTCACAGAAGTGGGATTCTGGATGACTAAGGAAAGTTTCAGAGACAGATGTTTTATTTTCAAAAAATATTTGTGGTTGTGCTGTCACTCTGCAAATGAGAAAGCCTCACAATCATAAAAATACTTTCAAGCTTTTGCACTTTCAGAAGTCGCTGCTTTTCCACAGTAATGTTTTATAAGCAGTGTGGATTTCTCTGCAGCTGGCTTATATTTAACTTTTGCAAACATAAATTTCAAAGCAATTAATATAGCTGGCACTAGAAATGCCCTACATGTTCATGCAGAAAAAGTCATTTTGAAGATTTTGTTTTGGTTAGGGAACTGCTCAGACAACAAGGCAAGCAAAAGGCCTTCTTGGCAGTTGTAGCTAGAAACTGTAAGTGTCACCACTACTGGAAATAGTATCCAGATAACAAGATAACTTAAACGTATGAACTACAACACAACCTATACTGTACAAAATAATGTTTGCCAATACATGCTGCATTTGTTCCAAAGAGATTTTGTTTTTATTGTTACGCTACAAGAAACATTGAGCAAGCAAAGCCTAGGAGAAAGCTCAGAAACAAATAGCTTGCTAACTTACTTCCAAATGGTGCATTAAACACCCCAGTTTCATGTATTAAGTGTCTTATTTGTTTTTAGGTAGCACAAATTTAGAGTCAAGCAATGACAACATATGCAAAATTTCTTTACTTTTGATGAAAGCAAGCTAAAGAACACTGTAAGGCCAGGGAAGATATATGGATTTTCATCATTTACCCAAAATACTTTGTTGTGTCTGCATACAGGTGAAGTGTGACGCAGTGGTTTGGTTATTTCAGCATTAAGGGGTTTCACAACACAAGGTATCTCGCCCATCTGTTCACAATTAGTACGTACTGCCTCAGAAGGACAAACCGCTGACTTGCATTTAGAGATTACTATAACCTAAACTGTAATCTAACCTCATAACATAAGATACCCACTCACAAGTAATAAAGCCACACAATAATTGCAGTATGTTTTAAAGAAAAAAATCATGCAACAGAAGAAAAAAATCACAGTAATTCTACACAAACAAAATGAAATTTAATCTAATTATTTCTCGATTGCCTTATGTGACTTTGATCTAGCATACAAAACAAAGCTACAACTTTTTTAACCTCTTCACATACAAGGGAAAAAAAACAACAACATTGCATGACAAAGCTGACATGCAATACACCTGGAAAACAAAACAAAACAAAAACAAACAGTTAATATCTTAATGAACAATACATGTTTGGAAAGGTTGTTCAGCACCTTTTTTTGTACCAAGCTCTATAGGACATGCATTCAAGATAATTATGCTTTTAGTACCATTTTCTGTTTTCTTAGCACCACTTTAATGGCATTCTCAACACTGAACATTTCTGAGCTTACTGCTTTGAATAAGAAAATCTCATGGAAAGACTTCCTTCTATATTAAATGAAATAAATTAGAATATAGGGCAACAGAAACTCTCATCTTAGCTACAAATTAAACATTAAAATGTTCAGATCTCAATACAAACAATTCAGAAACAAGACGTATGTACAATTATCATAATTAAATTACATTTTAAATTACATTTGTTTAAATGAATCTAAATTTTGTTATTGATCTATTTAATACTGAAATTTGCACCTGCAGAATAATGTTCACTTTAGAAATCTGTCACAGCTCAAGGCTAATTCACACTTAAAATGCACAGCATACTTTAAATCTTAAAGTGCACAATACAGTTTTTACTGAACTTGAATACAAAAAAGTAATGCTTTCTCCTTTAACTATAGAAATCGTATGTGTCATTAGAATTAGAATCTTACAAACATATATATGCAAGTCATAACAGACAAAGATTTTGTAAATGCCAATGAGAACACGTTAGAGAAATTAGTAATGACCCATCTTTTAGCAATCGCAGTTTGTTATATAGCTGTCAAATCATCAAATCAAAGCTCAATGCATAATACATGTTTTTAACAACGTACATATTCACAAACTATTTTAAAAAAATCATGTTTTCTTCCTGCTTTATGCTACTCAGAATGCTAAAATATATCTTCCAGGTGACAATAGCTTTACTGAATTTATTGACAGATGGTCTATTTAAGATATTAAAATGCAAGTGCAATAGGACATAGGAATAAGACAATATTGGAAGAACTGTTAATACATTCAAAAAACTACTGCATTATATGACAGGAAATATTCTCTGGTATAAAAGAATTGTCCCAATTGTATACCTGTATTTCTACTTCCAAGTGAATGCGGTGAAAGAGCTATCAAAACTGACTGAAAAGTAAATTATCTGATAAGTATAAATAAGGCACATGGAGAATAATATGTTATTGTGCCACCATGGACATGCCACAGTGTCCAATCAAGACCAAAGGAATGCACTTTAGAAGATGTAGTAAGACAGAGCTGTATCAATTTTGGAATGTCAAAAATGACTATAACTTCTAGTAAAGTAAGCAAATATAAGGGACAACATACCATACAATTACAGTTTGTGACGAATGTTTATGATGAAGTTCTAAAATTCATGATTGATTCCAAGTGTGTTCTTCTAAAGTAGTTAAACTCCTGGCAAGTGATCATGATGTGTTTCAAACAGCTCCACCACTGTCAGTGGAAAACTGTCAGTTTCAAAAAAGCAAGACGTTAATAATAAAAATGGCAAAAGCAAATTGATATATGATGCATCAGGTGACACAATTAATCAAAACGTACATTTTTTGCTTTAACAAGATATAGCTTTCAAAAGAAAACACCTCTATCGATTAGTTTTAGCACTTAATTTTAATGGGCTTGATGAAGAATTTTATTTAATTCAGTGCTAATATAGAATTTATTAAAGTGCTATAGAAAGAATAAAAAGTATTTGTGTTTCTCTATTAAAACTTTCTTTTCCTCATAAAGCTTGCCTACAGTAATAATTAACTTAAATGTTAAAACTGATGGAACAGCATTAGCAGGAAACTGCTGGTTAACTTAGAGGGCATTTGTTAAAATATTTCATGTGCCTTGCCAAAGTCCTGTGTGAGAAAAGCTCATCTCTAACTTATGTTGTTCAGTTCCATTAGTCATCTTTTGTGTTTTTCTTTAGATATTGCCTCTTTGTAGGTCACGTGAATAAAGTCATAGAGTTGTGTGGCATTGATGGTATTACCCAAAATTTCAGAGAGTTTGTCCTTTGACAGAGTCACTAGCTCTGCAATGCTTTTTACATGGTTCATTAAGGCACGGCAGTTTTTTGCATTAATACCTGGCATTTTTAGTAGAAAGTCCTGAGGGCCAGGGTTATACTTGTCTGACTCAGGAAGAGTTTCGGAATCTGCTGTTACAGCCATTGCTGTTTCTGCATCAGGTTGTGGATGGTTTTGTTTTAACTCTTCAAAAAGTTCGGCAGTAGCATGGGGAGAAGGACACCACAGGATACGTAACTTTGGGAAATGGAGTGTAAGAAGAGTTAGTTTAGATGTAACATCACTACTGGAAATCTCCTGATGTAGAGAACCTCGCGGAATCAAGGAGAAAGGTTTGTTAGGATCAAATTCAATCAGAAGAATTGGTCGCTTATAGTAACGGGACATTGAAATGCATTGTGTATACAGTCTTCCATTGTTTAAGGAACCAATAAGATCACTGATACTTTTCCGCTCTACACAGACATCAGGAGTTAAGATATAATCTCCAACTTCCAAAGTAACAGGCTCAATGTCAATACCACGACGATGAATCAGTGATGGAAGCTCACTACGAAATTCCCTCATGTCCACTATTATAGTTTGTTGAGTACTCTTCTGTTCCTGTCCACCTGAAGAGCAAAATAAAGAGTTAACCAAACTAACATATGACCGCCAACTCTAGCTATCCCATGTGATGCCAACACTTCCATAATGGATGAACTTCACCTTTCACATTATACCTCAAATTCAGCAGTATAATAAATCTAGACTTTATTTAATTTTAAACTTTAAAGACAAATGAGTTGCCACATTATATACTGTAATTTATGGAGTATACTCTGCAGTTTAATAGAACTATCATGTTACCTTCTATACACTGTGTAGTGACGAGATATATTAAACTGTAGCAGAAAATTACTTAAACGCGTTAAGAAAATGTCTAAAATTTTTCCTGCAAAATCAGATAATGAAGCTGCTGCTTTTTATTTCCAGCTGTTTCCCACAGAAATATGGCATTTCATTGTAGAAGATATATTTTAACTTCTATAGATCTATCTGTAAAAGGATACATGAAAAGATCGCAGCATTTAGGTGACTAAAGACATCACAGCAAAGATTAGAGAGCACATGGTAAAGAAGAGCAAGATTTCAAAAAATGACAGCTAAGAAAAATAGAGGCAGAGCTGTAAAGATGAAGACAGTACACATCAGAGGAAGGAACAAAAATACAGTTAGAAATGCAACAAAATTAAAAAAATATATGCTTTATTGGAAAGAAAGACAAATACATGATGTGCAGTTGTTCATTCAGGCAATCTGTTTTGCCAAGATGAGAAGTAGTCCCAAACATTGACTAGTTCAAGAACAAAACACATCACTTGACTATCTGTAGACTTCAGTTTTAATGTTTTAGTTTATTTTCACCTCACTACAGGCAACAGGCTACCCAGAAACAATCCAAATGGTATCTGCTGTCTTAATGGTAAAATACTCGTTAATCTATAATTTCTTTTCAGGGAAAAACATACTTCACTGCAGTTACAGAATGACAGCAAGAGATGCATTAAGGTAGATAATGCTTATTTTCCATCAGGATTGCAGAATCCACGTGTCTCTACCACCCAGATGCTTTGGACAGGATTTAAACAAAATAGGTTACAAGCCTCAGCTCAGAGCTGTGAGCCCAGCTTCAGAAACCACTCACCTGCTTTGCGTGTGTCAGTGGAAACAGAGGCAGTTTTAGCATCTCTCAGAAGGTCTAAGTTTGTTTCATCTCTTCCTTCTCTTTCTTCAGGAACAACCATAGTGGCCCTTTCTCTAAAGGGCCACAAACAAAGAATCACTGAAAAATTGCAATTATGTATGACGAATACTTCATAACACTTATGTACTGTTCACTGAGATGTAAAATTACATGTAGTTTAATACTAATTGCAAACCCGACTAGAAACGCAATTCATTAGGATTTCCAGATTGTTTGGGCTAGATTCTGAACTTTTATTTTCAATTTGTAGTAATTCTGAGCATCTCTTTATATTTTTTGAATTTCACAGAGCACATAGAATAAAAGAACTAATGACTAGTACCAGGAGTATAACCTGGTGAGAAGACATTATCTCATGCAGTCTAAGAAAATAATTGGTTTGGTCCTGAAAACTACTTAAGTCATGAAAGCCTTCGAAATACCTTACAACATAGATTACCTGCAGACTAAAACACATTTTCTGAAGTTTCTCAAAAGAAGAATCTTAAATAATCAAGTAGAAATACCAGTTATACTGGGTAGTCTTTGAACTTTCATATTAAAAAGCCAAAATATCAGGTACTCTGAAAAGGTTTTGGTTTTTTCATCGATAAGAAAATTATCTTTAAGAATCTAAGAAGCAATTGAATTAGGAGTTTACTTAAGGCCTTCACACAGTTAAGAACTTCACCATTTAAAATGTGAGCACTTAAGGGAATTACGTAAGAAATTAATAACAAAGGTTAATTTTGTTACCGAATGAGTTTTTCAAAGGCTTCCTTCTCTTTTCTCAGAGCTGTCAGATAGCGCTGTTCTTCTGTTGAGCTTCCATATATGAGGAAATACACCCTGTACGTTTAGAGGGGAAAAAAATCCACCAAACTATTTAGTAAATTAAAAAAAGACACCAAAAAAGGTTATTTAAGATTAGTAGCAGTAGGTGCCTGAAAAGCTGATATTTGCCTTAAAAAGGTAAGCTGAAAACATCATCTTTTTTTCTGCAAAGATACTCCAGAATCAGCAACAAAAAAACTTATATCCATTTTCCCCTCTTTTCTTTAGAAGAAATAGGCTTACTGAAATTTTGGGATTCAACCAGGGTGGACTCAGATTTTAGTCACACAAAGCAAATACAACAGAGAAGTTACTTTCTTACTATTTTTAAAATCTTCCCAGAAGACTCTGTATAACAAACTACAACCTGCAATTGTCCTGATGTAGGAAAAAAAAAAAAAACAATGGAAAAAAAAACACATAACACACAAAACACCAAAACATATAAGACTTCAAATTGTGCATTTGCATTAGGATATCTATCTTCTACATAGAACAAACTGCCTTTTATAGAATGGACTTTTTTATTACAGGTGTGTTTGTTATTAAGGGACTAAATACCTAGGGGACAGTAAAAATTATCTTGCAATTACATTCGACATAGTTTTGTTTAAAATTAAAAAGAAAGCTAAACAGGACTTAAAAGGTAGCTTAAGAAAATCACTAGATGCATTCTGTGCTTTGATTGTCAGAAGTGCACAAAAGATTTTTTTTTTCTTTTAAGACTAAAATTAGACCAAGAACAGTCTTGATTATCACCAAGTTCACTTGCCTCAGAGGCTTTCCAGGCCTGCTTGCCTTGTAGATTTCCAGCTGCCGAACAAAAGTTAGCTCTGCATCATACAACACAACATATCTTGGTTCTACTTCATGCAGTACCCTGGTGAGAGCATAGGGATCACTGCAACCCTGTAACGGATGAATAATTGTGAGTGGGTTTTTGAAAATACCGTAGTAAGAATCTGAGGGTAAGTTCACAGGGAAATCTTCAGGAATGGTCTCATCAATGCTGCCTTCTTGGCTACTGTTTAACCCTTTGTTATATTCCACATCCAAGTCCTCTTTATTTTCCTCCTCAGTTTTCCCTATCATTTGGATTATAGTCCGGTCTTGCTGCTTCTTGTGTTTGTTTTGTTTTGAAGAAATTGCGAGTTTGTTTTTTTTGGCTTGAGGCCCTGTGTCTTGTCTGGCATTTCCTTTGGACTTGATGGCTTTTCTGTCCTTAATCCACACATCTCCAGCCTTCTCATCCTTTCCAAAGGTTTTATTATACAGTCTTGTTAAAAAGGTTTCTGCTCCATCAGTAATATACTCCCTGAGCTGTGCACAAGCTCGGTCATCACTGGCACAAATAAGCACTTGCCCTGCAGTCAAGAAACAATATCATGTTTATAATCTGTTACGATGTACTTCTTTTAATCCAGCTACAAGACATCTTGAGCAAATCGTTTTTAATGATCCTAGAAGTGTGCCTGCCAAATGCCTTTTACACTTGGTGGTCACAGTTCTGGACTTCCAGGGAGTGTAAATTGCATCATATTTTGTATTGAACCAAGATTAGAGAAGGTTAATAAAAGTTCAGCATTCCTTATTCTTACACCATCTAAAACAAGGTTTTTCTTTTGACCATTTGAAATGAAGCAGATACAGCATGGGCTGAAACATACTCAGATGCTTTCTTTTTTTATTTTTTTTTAAATGTGGGATAAGACAGAACTTAATTGAGACTGTTCTAGTTTTCAGCCTTTGTCAGCTGTGTTAGGGAGTCCAAAAAATACATGTTTCACACAGTATTATTGACGTTTGTGGGCCTTGAATTACAATTCTCTGCAAACTGACTCAGATAAACTCCTACAACACTAGGTTAGAGAGCCAGATCCATAGTCAGAACACTGTGGGTGGGAGAAAAGAGCACTTTTTTACCCTTACTATTTCCTAAAATAAAACTTGGTGAAATTTAAGGGGATGAAAAGTCCTAAAATAGGAAAGGCAGCAACACACTTAGAAACACACTCGCCTTCTTCTCTCTTCCCAAGAAGCTGCACCTCCTGGAGAAGCAATTTTTAGGTGCCCTCTGGCACCTGGAACCTCTGTTTTCTTTGAACCTGAACCAAGCAGTACCTCAATTACTATAGTTCTAGCCCTCTGCAGCTCCATGCCCCTCTGCAATCCAAGCAAGAGGACTATGTCTGAACAGTTCAGGGAAGACTGTGTAACAGACCGATACAGCTTGTAAAGCTATGAAACAGTTCTATTTCTGCATTACTTTACTTGCTGTAGAAGGCTGGAACATGTACAAGTTGCCTTGTTATTTAGAACAAAGACCACAGCAGATGAGATCTTTTGATTTGCACTGGGATAAACTGAATAGATAATTGTCTTATAACTATCTATCCTACCGGTGAGAATATATAAAACACTTTGTCTTAAGTCTATAAATTACTGTTTAAAGCCAGCTCTTTAGTATAATCACAGTAAAGAATTAGAGCTACCCCTCTCAAATGTCAAATAGAAGAGAAAATCAGATGTACTGTGAAAATTTACTTCATTTACTATTTTCTCACCTGGACCACCAAAGTCTTCACTGTTCTTATTCTCATTTTCAACCTCATTCAGTACTTCTCTCAAAGCTTCCCATTTTGGGTTACTTTCTAGAACTAATTCCCTTTTCAGTTCTGAAACAAAGTAAGATTAAACATAGCAGCTTTTACAGACAAAATACCCTTCAAAACTTTAAGTTAGTGTTTCATGTCAACAGTGTGATGGTTGTTGGCAAATACAATATTCAATAGCCTACGTATGTGACTTGTTTTGCTGATGGGGTAGGAGAGCACTCCTACAGAATCATTTAAACATAGGGAAAAACGCTCTAATGAAGCAAAAAGTTAAAGTATTGACTTGTTCTTCAATTCTGAAACTCTTGAATAAAATATATATATAAAGTAATGGCAGCTTCTTATCCCTTCATATAAAATGCAAAACATCAATCTGAAATCTATGTAATTCAAGAACAATCCATAAAAGCTCTCCCAGTGATCAGCTGAGTAAGCTGAGAAGAATGCCTTACTTGTTTGTGACTGTTTTATGTTGTTTATTATATGTTTTTTGAACAAAGATTATGTCTCAATATATTCCAGCTACCAGACTGAGGTCTAAAGCTGTGTAAGATCCTGTAACAAACCACAGCACAAGTAATAATATACAGAGTGTTTGAAATCGTGTTACACTCTCAAACTTAAAATTAGGAGTGATCAGTACCGTTTTCCTTCTTTACATCACTGTTTCCAGAGATTTTGCCTTTCTGATTCAGTTTCTCATCTGCAATGCGATAAACTCTTGCTCGAGCATTTACAAACATCGAAGTACTGGAGTCAAGAAACAGCCAACCTAAAGAGAAAAAGAAAACATTAATTGTTTGACATTTGAAGTGTACATGCTTCAGACATTTCCAATAATAGCTTCACATCTCCATCTGGATTACCTGTGCTACCTGCTTACTATGTAATTACTAGCTTAATAAAAGACAGAAATGTGATGCAAATCTCACGCTGTTAAGTAACAGCAGTTAAGTGGGAAGATGAAAGTATTATCTGTCAATAAAAACCTACGCCTGTACAGCTGGTTATATAAAACCTAATTAGATGCCTTCATATGTTTAGGAATGTTAATTAAAAATATCATCATTTCTCTGTTTCATGCATTAACTTGTATGGTTATTCAGTGTTTACCTGAATTCTCACCAAAAGCTTTTTCGCTTGCTTTCAGTGACTCCAGGAGATTGAGGAAAGTGACACAATCATACTGGGTTAGATACTGTAGCAAAGTACGCAGTATTTTCAAATCCTGGACCAAAGATTTTGTCTTAGCTCCAAGTTGATGCCAGAGAGGATCTAAGTAGTGACGTATTGTCTAGAAATATAAATTGGAAAATTCAGGATGTCAGATTTCTACTATACTAACCAAGATTTCTACTATACCAATCAAGATATAAATGCCTTATTTTTCATTTATAGGAGGTACCACTTGCCACTTTTTACCCCAACTGGGATAAAAAATAGCCAAGTCAAGATATGATAGTGAGACATTTATTTTGATGAGTAACCATTTTTTGCAAAGTTACAATATAGATGCCATTATGTAAAGTCCTAAATTCAACAAATAGATGCAATTCAACAATTAGCAACTATATATAATTTAATGCTTTCAGTACATATTTTCCTTTCTATATTAAGAAAAAAAAAAAAAGGAAAAATCTTATTTTATGGGTACTGGCCTATGCCTTTAGTGTTTAGCATTCTTTATTTAGCTAAAGTAGAAAACATTAAAATATCATTGAACTTTCAAATTAAGATGAGTATGATAGAGATACACAACGTAGAAAGCCAGAAAAGCCTCCAGATTTTTTCAAGTACAGAAGGCTTCACACCAACACTAAGTATCAGTTAATAAGTGTTTCACTACGATGGCTTGAAATTTATGATTTTACCCTACAGAAAGCATATGCATGCTAAACATGTTGCAGATCTGCCCATTATAACACTGCACACACCGTTAATGGACATATACGATGGTTAAAAATACAACAAATGTGCTTTACAGTGCTCCTCCTAATAAAGAAAATAGAAAATACAGGTATGAAATTCAAATGAAGGGGGAGAGGGAATAATACATGCCTATCTCTAAATATTATTATTATATTACAACAACAACAGATCAGGATGTTCTTGATATAGAGACTTTTCAAATGAAAGGTGAACAATCATACTAATTCACCAAAAATCCTACTAGTAACCATAATATCATCTGCTGGTTACTTATTTATTTTATAAATAATATTTTTGTTTGCATGATGGATAATTTGAAGACCTACATCCCTTTATAATCAGGCATATCAAAACAATCAAAATGGTTACCTTGTCAAAAGGTTTACCAATAGCATTTTCTAAAGATAGATCTTCTACTTCAAGAGCTGGATTGTAACGTTTGAGTTCTCTCAAACATGCATTCAAAATGTCCAGGATTGAAGTCTGGATGGCAAGCATAGCAGGGGTCATAGACACATGTATTTCCACCACTTCAGGTTTATGCTTCTCTAAAAACGAGTTCACTGCTATATGAAACCTATGAGGAAAAACAGCTTATTAGGATTCACATGAATATTTTGCTTGATACTGTAATTATAAAGAAGTTCTTATAAACTAAAGTTACAAATTATTTAAATGTAAAGTAAAATAAATGCAAGATGAATCTACTTCTACAGATGGAAAGACTGCAGTCTTATGAATGGTCTCATAAAACCATCTGATGATTTCACGATTATAACTGTTCCCATTCTAGGCATGTGAGCCTGTAGCTCTGGTGACTGATCCGTGGAGAACTACTGCACTAGATTTCACATCATCATTACGAGTAACAAACCTCAAAGGATAAACAACAACAAAAATCTCATAAGGAAGAAACTGTAATGGGCTCACAAATCCCTTGAAGTCACATGGATCTGCTGGCAGATAATTTAACATCCCCAGCTTTGGATAAGCAGCAGGTCCTTGTTCCAACACAGCCTCTATAAGCCAATCTGGCCACACAGTTACAAAGGTGCCAGCTCATTTTACAAACAGAATAAGGCACGGAGAAGAACACTATGTCTGAAGAACTCTGAAACTCAATGAGCATTCTCCTTACTTTGTGCTGCACCCCCAGGTCTTTTCATGGTTCAGAAGGCAAGAAGGAAAATTCAGACAGCTTTGTGTTGTTCATTTTTGCATCTTTGTAATACCAAAAGGTAGAGTTTAAAACACAGAGTGTGAGTACACAAGATGTACATTCTAGACTGGACAGAAAAAAAAATAGGCAGACCTCCTGCCCAGTTCCATTTCAGGCTCTGCTCCTGGAAGACTTAATGCATGCCACAGACTTGGCAGCTTGGTTTCCATCAGTCATCAAGAAATATTCTTTATGTATCACATACATGAAAAGGAAAATTAAAACAAAACAAAACACAACCTGGCACAAATAAATAAATATCCACAGAGTTTCACCACAATTGAAAAAAAAATACTTTCATGAACAGTGAAGCTGTGAGACTGTGTTCCTGTTACTTCATGGTTTAAATTATCTGTTCGATAAATTAGGTTTTTCTTAAGCTATTTAGATTATCACTTTTTGCTGTGATTTCTACTGTCTAAAAGCACAGCTATACCATAAGGTTCAGCCTCTTAAAGATTTAATTTGAGTCTATTTTCAAAAATACTTAGAGAAATTTAGGTCTTTAAGACCATTCTGTCACAAATTGAATGAAAATAGTTTCAGAATACAAATAGGGAACGGAGATAAGCAGTTTGACTACATAAACCTCATTTTATTAGGAATCCATGGTAGCAACCTTAATAATTATAAGATTTCAATGAAATAAAGAAGTATCTTACCTTGGCCACAGGTAAAGTTTCCTGACAAAAAGATTTCGCATCACTCTTTCCACATGGCAAAAGCCAGTGTTAAATGCAACCGCATTATCTGTAAAAGCTTTAATGAAGCCTTGCTTGTTCTTCTGGCGATAAAGCCGCAATATAAATGCTTCCTGACAGGACTCAATGATTCTGTGTGCCTTGTATACCAAAATGCCTGGCAAAATAAAAGGTTTCCAAGTTACAAAGTAGTAAAGAGAACTTGAATACTGTATACATTTTCCAAGTCTGTCTTACTCTTCTGTTTTTGTTAAATAAAGTACAATAGGAATTTCAATCTTCTAAAATGACACTGAACAAATTTTTAAGGGTTAAAACCAAGTGATTCCTCAGTTTCAGTACCATGGAATCTCCCAGTAACAGAGCTGGGTTAATGATGCATCTTGAGCCAAAAAAAGCTTGCACTCAAATGGCAGGACCTAACAGCTTCGAAAATTCTTTAAAGAAAAACTTGAACACTTGAACTCATGCTTTTTTGAAAGGGAGAAGAGTGAATGCATGATGTAACAGTATTTCTGCAAAGCAAGTTTGATAAGTTCAAGACCATGAGTTTTGAATTCTTTTGTTACACAAGTTCTGTAGTTAAGAGTTGTCAAATATGCTTTTTTTGATAATAGTTCAAGTTTTTGTGATATTCAAAGAACTTCTGAAAACATTTCTGGTGCTTTTTCCCCCCTTCTACAAAACCTTTTAAAACCAAGGCTTATTCTTCCTCATGCTTAACTGTGTAAAATAGCACATTGTATTTTTTCCACTCTGCCCCTAGTCACAAGGCCTATGTGACACTTACCTGTTCACAGCTTCAATGGAATAATAAATGCCTTTCAAAAATGGAAGGAAAAGACATCAAACAAAGGCTTCATTATGTACCTTGATAAGCTGACAAACTTACAGTGCATCTAATTTCTACAGCAAGTTTCTTCAACTCAGCATCTAGCCATTGATTTTGATATGTCTGAATAGGTTTTGCAAATTAGAAAGCATCTATATGAAAAGGATTTTCATTCAACAGCTAACCATTCATGATCAAGTCATGGAATAATCCACTGAAAAATGGATAAAACATTCATACATTTCTCTCACAAAGTCATTTTTTTCAGGACATAGTAACAATAGCACTCATTTCTGAATATCGTCAAGTTTCTCAAGATGTGACTGAATGGACATTACAGGAGACAGAGTTTGTTACAGGCCAATGAGACTATACTATTTGCTACAGCATTTCTATTTGGCCCAAACCACCAGGAGTACTTGTGTATTGCAGTGATAATTTATTATTTTCATTCAGCTGAATTTATGAGTTCATGAGCTGCTCATTCACAAGTGATTCTTCAGTGATTTCATAAACGATATTTCTAACACTTACCAACACTTTACTGTATTTTTTTCTATGTTAGTTCCTCAAGAAACACTATTACAAGCTTTTGTTGATTTTGTTGTACAATTTCACACACACGTGGTACGTTTCCAATAGGAATGCATGTTACTCAAGCTTTAAATGAAGCACCAGGTCTGTAAAAAGTGCTGTCACACTGACCTCCAGTGGCATTACAACGAGTATAACAACTCTGTCATTTCAGGTCAGTAATTTGAAAAAAAAAAAAAACTTTCGTGCATTTATTCCTTTCATCCACACAAAACCCAAAGATGTGTTTTATTTTGTTTTGTCTTTTTCCTCAGTATAAGGGGGAAAGGTGAACAGGAAGGAACCAAAGGGAAGAACAGAAATTGAAGGAGGTGCCCAGAAACTTTACCTTTTTTTTTTTTTTTTTAAGTTGGAAAAAACGGAATTGACAAGTCTAGGTGTCCTTTTGCCTTAGCATGAAGCTGTTCAATATGTTTCACAGATTGGAGGTTTTAAAGGTTGAATAAAAGGAAGGAGATACAGCTTATGAAGCAAAAACTTACATTCTTCGACACAGTTAGCATTCTGTTGCATTTAAACATTATAAAGATGTTAATATTTATATACAAGTAAAATATTCCTATACTCTCAGGCATCTGTTTTACTAGCTCTCCAGGCTGTAAGAGGGTTTCCAGCTTAGACAAGAACATAAAAACAAGTGAGGTCAGGAGGAGGAGGAGACCAGAACATTAGAGAACAAGACAACTGGAACATCTTTCATGTGTAACTTGGTTGATAAATATGCAATGTAAAATCAGTTTCAATCACAGGCCATTTACTGAGAGTATTCTGGACACTATTTTCAAGTATAATCAGTTATTTTCATTGGAAAGCAATGCAGCCACTCTGAATTTCCATGTTTCTTACATCATGGCATAGTTTAACTGCTGATTGTTTTCCAGTGTATTATTGATATCATAAAGCCATGCAGGGATATTATCCACTACCTAAAAAGAATGTGGATGTTTTCAAATTGTGTGATTAAATAAAGCAAACAAGTTTAGAGCAAATATGACCATTAAAATAAATAAATAAATAAAGGAAAGAACGACATATCTGTTCCTTTTACTTCAGTCTTTGTAAAAAAAAAAAAAAAAAATCTTCAACATCAGTCAGTCGGACTCTTTCAACAGAATTACGCTTTATGTATTTTCAGTCATGGCTTGACTTCATTAAGCTCTTACCAGTAATGAGGTTGGCAGGAATTCTGTCAGTAAGGAAATCTACCACGAGGATTCGACTTGTTGCAAAGAGAACTCCTCCTTGCATGTAAAATTCATAGCGAGTGTTACTTGCAACCTCATTGGTAACACGCCGAGGAAGATGAACAACTCCGTCTGACCTCAGTTGATCAATAAAATACTCCTAAAACAAATGCAGTAAAACCACAACAGACTTCATTCTGACAACTGTTGAAATGGATACAAAAAGAATCGCAATCAGTCTTATTTCATTAGTTTTGCAGAGCTGTCCACAACCACATAAAAACATGACCGTGTAAGATACTACGGAAGGAAGTTAGAATTATGGTGATGTTTTATTTTGATGTTTTACTTTGCTAAGTTTCAAACCCTTTCAGGTGACTTAGAAACATTAGTATTTTCAATAGCACTTAGACAATATTTAAGAAAGTACAAGCCTCTGACACTCGATGGATCTTAAGTACCCTGAAAATTTTATCTTGCGTTTTTCACAGTATTTCAACAGCTCTTTTTTTCAGGGAGCAGGCAATACTAACTTAAGGCCCGAAAAGTGACAACGGCCCGTCGCGGCCCGCCAAACCGCCGCTGAAGAGCCCCCAGCCGCCAAACCCCATCTCCAAGACGGCAGAAGCCGGTGAGAAGCCTCTGCTCGGGCCCGGGCAGCCGCCTCCATCCCTCCTTCCTCCTCCTCCTCCCCTCACCTCCTCGGCGGGGCTCGTGTTCAGCACCAGCACCAGGCTGGCGGGCTCGCTGTAGAGGCGGAGGAAGCGCAGCAGCAGGCGGTCGATGCCGAGCCCGCGGGCGCACACCACCAGCCCGTCCTGGTGGAAGAGGTCCAGGAAGATCTGGCTCTCGTGCTCCAGCAGCGCCGCCATGGCCGCCGGCCCCAGCCCGCCACAGCGGCGCCTGCGCCCGGCCCGCCTCGGCCTTGCCGCGGCTGCGGGAGCGGCGCCCTCAGGCGGCTGGAGGCGCTGCCTCCACTCGTAGTTGAGCGTCTTCTGAGAGCAGGGGTCAGGTACGGCAGTCCTTTTTTATTACAAATGGTTCATTTTTAGTCACAGACTAGAGACCAAGGAAGCTGGCTGATCTCAGCCTGCGCTCCACTGACTTGCGGAAAACGGACTCCACAATCAGTAAGATTGTAAAGTAGGTATGGTTATTCAGCACTGGGCAGCATGGAGGGTAGTCCCAGCAAAGTCGTGTGCACTGATGTGGCAAATTGCCTTGGTTATATGCAGTAAAGAGTTACATATGCATGAAGTTTCACAATATGCCTATACATATTCATAACATGTCCCACTTCATATTAAAATTAGTTCCAAGGAGTCGTTTCCATAAACTCCTCCCATCTGCACTTGTGCAGTGTCTCCAGGTGGTGGTCGTCGGGAGTCATGGGGATGAAGGTTGATGACTCTTCCTTGTCACCGCTAGTTGACCTCTTGTCTTTGCACAGACTCAGTTGCTCCTTGGCTCTTGTCCATCCGCAGGACCAGTTTCTGCCAGTTTCTTAAGATAGGCTCACATTCTTATTAAGAGACTGACCTTGGTAAGGGGCCCATGGCTTCTTGCCTTAGTTAATTTGCACAATGCACCATAGTTAGCAAAGCCACTAAGTAGCATCATAGTTTAATGGTGTCAGTGCTCATTCTCTACTTGATAAGATTCTCCTAACTCCCTCTCTCACCACCATGAGGTACCAGCACTTCAGCTTGGCAGTGTCCCGCTGAGAGGAGCCCCAGGCCTGCTCCCAAAATGGCTGCCAACGCATAGATATAAAATAAAACAATAAACCTGGACGTTTTCTGGGCGTCCCACAGGGCAGATGGGTGCTGCTTTGGTTGGGCCATATGCTAGTAAATTAAGCTGTTGAATGTGGTCATTTAATATAGGACGTTTTCAAATTATTTTAGAAGTCATTTGCATTTTAACAGGCAAACATTCTGATATTGTATGAACTCACTTTAGGTTAGAATAAATCTTGTAGTTAAAATATAATGAGAATAACACATCCTCACGTACATTGTGTCTGCTAGCATCTTGTTGAAACTTGAGTTGAAACACATCAAAGGGGGAAAAGACAGATAACGGGATGCTGGCAGAAATTGGAATTAGGGCTGAGGCTGAAACTTGAGATAAAAACACACCAAATGGGGAAAGAGAGATAACAGGTTGTCAGCTGCAGCTTGGAAAACAGCCAACCCTGCTGACTCAGCATCTTTTAGCAAAAGGTGAAAAGTGCATTGTAAGGAAGACCTACAGTCTTCCTCCCAAAGACCACTGCCCACGTCTCAAAGACCCCTGCCCACAATTCTTGGAAGAATCTGCGCAAGCACAAAGGACTGATAAGCAAATTAGCATACGAAGTGAGAGTAGGTGGGATTAGATAATGAATATGTATAGGCGTTAATTGAATATTCATTGTTTTGCTGTATAAATATGAGATAGTTTGTCACTTCAGGTACGCACGTTAGGTGGAGAGATCTCCCGTGCATCCAGTGCTGCCAATAAAGAATACTGCGTCACTAAGAAAATTTCTGACTTTATTCTTCAAATCAATCTGGCGACCCAGATGGGACATCCTCTCTGCCAGGCTGCAGGACCCGCTGGGAATAGGACTCCCTAGGGTACCCCCGGGATTTCTCGGAGGCACTCCTTGACTCAACGGATCACTGCGGAGGCAGACAAGGACCCCAGTGCTGTAAGTGACAGTATTCTTTATTTTTATTTTTTGTTTGTTTGTTTGCTAGACCGGTCATTTGGAACTGCCTGTAAGTCAGAAAGTAAAATTCGCAGGGTGGTGTATACTTCCGTGGCTAGCACCTTAAGTATACGTTGGTTTTGTTTTGGTTTTGTCGGCATTCAGTTGCCATTTGGAACCTGGCAAGTTTGCCTATAAGGTTCATTTGTTACAGTGTCGCTTATTTCGGTTTCTTGACGTACTGAATGTGGAATTTGACGCCGATTATTGTTATTGTGATTTTGGCTATATGCTTGGTAATAATAGTAGGTTCTTGGTGTTGCTGTGGAAAGATACCTACGTGTTGTATTTTGGAAGTGATAAGTGTATTCTGTGAATGTGAACTGGGAAGATGGGAGGAAGACAAAATGGTGGGATTTAAAAGAAAAGCCCTTTAGGATGTGTTCTGAGTCATTGGGAGGATATTGGAGGGTCTGCTGGTGGAAGTATGAACAGGAAAACATTGATAAAATATTGTAATCAATGGTGGCCGCTTTATAAGCTGGAATGTGGAGAAAAGTGGCCTTTTAATGGAACTTTAAACTATAATACTTTGTTACAGCTAATCTTTTTGAGGAGAGAAGGGAAATGGGATGAAATATTGTATACTGATATGTTGTTTCAGCATCTTGCAGGGAAAAAGTATGGAATTAAGTTGGCCCCTGACTGAGCCTTTGGTGCTGGCATTAGAAAAGTACAGGATGGAGAAAGATAAAGGAAGTGTTAAGTGTTGTTGAAGGTGTTAAAGGTGTGGCATGTAGTATTTGATAAAGCTGTTTGAAGCTGAATGAACAGGGAAAAGAGGCTGTAGGAATATTAACAGTTCCGCCTCAACCCGAGGCTGAGATCTCAAAATCACAGAGGGTGTGAGCCCTCTGGGGCAGAGGGACCATGATGGGTCCGAAAGAGTTGTCATGGAAACAGAAAAGCAGTTAACTCTTAAAACAACCTGAGTTAATGTGTGAGCTCAGATTGCCCATGGGCAATCTGCTCAGGGAACTTTCAAAGACTGCATTCCCCTGACCGACCCCCCCCCCCCCAACTGAGACTCTAATCACCCCGGAAATTATGAACGGCTATACTGAAATCCGGTTAAATTGGGAATTGAGAATTTGTTCCAACAAGGTCCAAAAGAAACCCCTATGGATTTTTTTGGACCAACTTTTGAAATGCAATGGAAAAAAACAACAACAAAAAAAGGACCTGGCTTCAGAAAACAGAGGCAATTGGCTAGCCTCTTTCTAGGGCAATTGGCCCCCTGATATCAGAAAGAAATTGTCTTAGGCTGCAGGATAAACTTCCTTGAATTTTTTGTTGGTTAAGGGAGCTTCTTTCTCTGTGTTAATTAGTCTGTAAATGTAATAGGAGCAACTGGCCAACAGGAAAAGGCATTTTTTTTAAAAAAAAAATTGCAATGCTTGAAATTTAAATTGGGAAAAATGATTGGAATTACAAAATGAGAAAAATAGTCACGTTTGGTTCATGGTACTAGATTTAAAGGATGCCTTTTTCTGCCTGCCCGTGGCAAATGAAAAACAGAAACTCTTTGCCTTTGAATGGGAAAATCCAAATAGAGGATAGAAAAACTCAGCTTACTTGGACAGTGTTACCACAGGGGTTCAAGAATAGCCCCACTATATTCAGGAAACAACTAGCCTGTGATCTTGAAGTTTGAAAGACCCCTTTGGGAAAAGGGGACACTGTTGCAATACGCAAATGATAGCTACTGAAGAAGAAAACGAACATGTATCGCGGACTATTAGTTTACTAATTGTTTTTGGCACTAACACTGTGAACTCAGCCTCTTTCCTCAGTAACAGAGTTTCCAGATCACCAGATCTTGCATCGAGACCACGGACACGGTATACTCCAGCTGACCAGACTTCTAGGAAACACTCCTAGAAGATGTGGAGGATTGGTATATAGATGGCCGCAACTTTGTCTGCCAGGGATTTCACCTCACAGGATATGCGGTAACAAACATTCACCCAAAAGGTGGAAATCATCACCTTGGTAAGAGCTCTTGAGCTGGCAAACATTTGGACAGATTTGAAATATGCCTTTGGTGTGGTGCATGCACACAGGGCAATTTGGAAGGAGGGAAAAGAGGTGGAACTTACAGTGGATGCGGGGGCAACATATTCAGTTTTATTAAGCATTAGTATCAGTAGGGGAATGATTGTGTTGTAGTGAAGGAGGGCAACTGGCCAGTCTGAAATAGCATATTTCTGCAGACCATTGAAATATATATATGGGAAACAGTGGGGCATTCACAAATTCCTATACATGCCCAGCTCCCTGGAGTCACTCCTAGGGAGAGATTTACTGGAAAGATTACAAGTAACCATTTCCATTAAAAATGGGGAGATTATTCTGGAGGTAAATTATCAAATATATGTGGAAGTGTTGAGTTCGATATTGACAGCTATTGAGACCAAAGAGGAAATTAGTGAGGAAATCCTAAGTCAAGTGTTTTCTGGAGTATGATCTTCTAATGTACCAGGGAAGGCAAAAAATGCACTTCCAATACAAATTAAACTTAGAGAAGGAAAACAGCCAGTCAGAATTAAACAGTACCCCTTGAAAAAGGAAGACAGAGAAGGAATTAGCCTGATAATTGATTAACATGCTTAACACCGGAGCTAACTTGGTTTACTGTTTTAGACCTGAAGGATGCCTTCTTTTGCCTCCCTCTCCATGAAGCCAGCCAGAAAATCTTTGCATTTGATAGGACAAGCCCTAAGAGTGGGCACAAAACACCGCTCACATGGACAAGGTTGCCTCAGGGATTTAAGAACTCACCCACCTTGTTCGGAGAACAACTTGCAAAGGACTTGGAGACCTAGAAGCCCCATCAGGAAAAGGCAGGCTGTTGCAGTATGTAGATGACTTCCTGATAGCCACCCAGACAGAAGAAGCATGTGTGGCCTTGGATGGGAATTGCTCTGGGAATACTAGCACAGGACCTGGGCCCATATTGAAGGGCAGTGTTGTGGTTTAACCTGTCCGGCAGCTAAACACCACACAGCCGTTTGCTCACCCTCCCCCCTCCCTCTCTGGGATGGGGGAGAGAAACGAGAAAAACTGAAGCCTGTGGGTTGAGATAGAGACAGTTTATTAGGGACAGAAAAAATAAAATAATAATAATATGTACAAAACAAGTGATGCACAATGCAATTGCTCACCACCCGCTGACCGATGCCCAGCCCAACCCCGAGCAGCCGGCTAGCCACCCCTATATATTGTTGAGCATGACGTCAGATGGTATGGAATACCCCTTTGGCCAGTTTGGGTCAGCTGTCCTGGGTCTGGCCCCTCCCAGCTCCTGCTGCACCCCCAGCCTGCCCACTGGCAGGACAGAGCAAGGAGCTGAAAAGTCCTTGGCTTGGTGTAAGCACTGCTCTGCAGCAATTAAAACATCAGCATGTTATCAGCACTCTTCTCATCCTAATACAAAACATAGCACCCTACCAGCTACTGGGAGGAATATTAACTCTGTCCTAACTGAAACCAGGACATATATCCACCCCTTATTCCATACAATTTATGTCATGTTCAGGTTCCACCCTTTCCAATAAATTCCAATTGGCTACCATTTTCATTTATAATATATATATATATATAATGTCCACTGAGTTTGCATAGTCTGTGACTGACTTCAGGCTCCATCTGTCATTGCAGTCTTTCAGCACAGAAGAGATGGTGTGTGATGTTGGATTGTCACACGTTGAAGACAGTTCTCGTTCCACCACATCACTTTGCTTGTCCAATTCTATCAAAATTCATTCATCAGTATCTGCGTGGTTGTTACTGTGATACCATTAATAGGACATGGACATATAGGGATCGTGGTAGTGATGACATACAGTATTATATAATAATTAACATAATACAGTTTAACTCATGGGCTATTTTCACCCAGTATTAAATCCCCTTGAGGTACACATCGGACCTCCCCATTCTTTTGCATTACCCACCAAGTGCATCCAGGTCCCTGAGCTAAAGCAATCCCACGAATGGGTTTGCCTTTTCCTGAGGCAGGAGTAGCCCAGACTGTCTTTCCCAGCATGTTTCTTATGTGCACTACAGGAACTTTATCCCCTTCTACAGTACGTAACAGGTCTGACTGGGCAGGTCCGGCTTGGTTAGCAGATCCCCTAGTATTGACTAACCAGGTGGCCTTTGCCAAATGTGTGTCCCAGTTTTTGAATGTCCCAGCACCCATTGCTTTCAGTGTAGTCTTTAACAGTCCATTGTATCGCTCAACTTTACCGGAGGCTGGTGCATGATAGGGGATGTGATACACCCACTCAATACCATGTTCTTTGGCCCAAGTGTCTGTAAGGTTGTTTCGGAAATGAGTCCCGTTGTCTGACTCAATTCTTTTTGGGGTGCCATGTCACCGTAGGACTTGCTTTTCAAGGCCCAGGATAGTGTTCCGGGTGGTGGCATGGGGCACAGGATATGTTCCCAGCCATCCGGTGGTTGCTTCCACCATTGTAAGTACGTGGTGCTTACTGTTGCAGGTTTGAGGGAGTGTGATGTAATCAATCTGCCAGGCCTCTCCATTTTTATATTTCAGCCATCATCCTCCATACCAAAGAGGCTTTGACCGTCTGGCTTGCTTGATTGCAGCACATGTTTCACAATCATTAATAACCTGTGCTATACTGTCCATGGTCGGGTCAGCCCCTCGATCACGAGCCCATCTGTATGTGGCATCTCTACCTTGATGGCCTGAGGTTTCATAGGCCCATCAGGCTATAAATAATTCACCCTTATGTTGCCAGTCCAGGTCCACCTGAGCCACTTCAATCTTACGAGCCTGATCCACCTGCTGGTTGTTTTGATGTTCTTCAGTAGCCCAATTTTTGGGCACATGAGCATCTATGTGGTGTACCTTTACTACCAGGTTCTCTACCCGGGCAGCAATATCTTGCCACAATGCAGCAGCCCAGATGGGTTTGCCCCTGCGCTGCCAGTTGTTCTGTTTCCATTGCTGTAACCACCCCCACAGAGCATTTGCTACCATCCACGAATCAGTGTAGAGATAGAGAACTGGCCATTTTTCTCGTTCAGCAATATCTAAAGCCAGCTGGATGGCTTTCACTTCTGCAAATTGACTTGATTCACCTTCTCCCTCAGCAGCTTCTGCAACTCGTCGTGTAGGACTCCATACAGTGGCTTTCCATCTCCAATGCTTTCCCACAATATGACAGGACCCATCAGTGAACAGGGCACATCTCTTCTCATTTTCTGGTAGCTTGTTGTACAGTGGGGCTTCTTCAGCACGGACCACCTCCTCCTCTGATGATATCCCAAAGTATTTGCCTTCTGGCCAGTCCATAATAACTTCCAAGATTCCTGGGGTTTCCTATTCGAGCCCGCTGAATAATCAGTGCAACCCACTTGCTCCAGGTAGCATCAGTTGCATGATGTGTAGAAGGGAACCTTCCTTTGAATGGGCTCGAAGGGTTGAGATAACGACAGATCTGACTAGAGTGTATTAGAACAAGGTTCTGATGAGCATTATATCAGTTTGGGATTTACTAATCACAATGCCGATTTTTGTGATCTCAAGTCTGCTGTGCCTGTTTTCCGAATTGAGTTATATAGCACATTACTTAGTGCGAGTTATGGTAGCTTTCCAAAACTTCGAATATCCTTGGGATGTTCAGACCAGTATGTTCTCATTGTTATGTCTCCTGAATGCACTTCAGGTTTTGTCTAAGGTTAAACAAATACTTCAGAGTGTCATCCAGAGATCTGTCCTGAGGCAGGATACTTATGAGTGGCAGGGAGAGTGGGAGGATATGGGCAGGCATCTAGAGCAGTGGGCACCTCCAGTGCTTTGGAAATTTACCCCTGAACAACTGAAAAATCCTAAAAAACTGGTGGAGTGCTTGAAAAAGGCTGTTGTGGTTTAACCTGGCCGGCAGCTAAACATCACACAGCCGTTCGCTCACCCTTCCCCCTCCCTCTCTGGGATGGGGAAGAGAAACGAGAAAAACTGAAGCCTGTGAGTTGAGATAGAGACAGTTTATTAGGGACAGAAAATATAATAATAATATGTAAATAACAAGTGATGCACAATGCAATTGCTCACCACCCGCTGACCGATGCCCAGCCCATCCCCGAGCAGCCGGCCCCCCACCCCAGCTAGCCACCCCTATATATTGTTTAGCATGACGTCAGATGGTATGGAATAGCCCTTTGGCTAATTGGGGTCAGCTGTCCTGGGTCTGGCCCCTCCCAGCTCCTGCTGCACCCCCAGCCTGCCTGCTGGCAGGACAGAGTGAGAAGCTGAAAAGTCCTTGGCTTGGTGTAAGCACTGCTCTGCAGCAATTAAAACATCAGCATGTTATCAGCACTCTTCTCATCCTAATCCAAAACATGGCACCCTACCAGCTACTGGGAGGAATATTAACTCTATCCTAACTGAAACCAGGACATATATCCACCCCTTATTCCATACCATTTATGTCATGTTCAGGTTACACCTTTTCCAATAGATTCCAATTGGCTACCATTTTCATTTATAATATATATATATAATGTCCATTGAGTTTGCATAGTCCATGACTGACTTCAGGCTCCATCTGTCATTGCAGTCTTTCAGCACAGAAGAGATGGTGTGTGATGTTGGATTGTCACACGTTGAAGCCAGTTCTCGTTCCATCACATCACTTTGTTTGTCCAATTCTATCAAAATTCATTCATCAGTATCTGCGTGGTTGTTACTGTGATACCATTAATAGGACATTGACATACAGAAATCACTGCAACGTGCTGGGGCTCGGCCTATGCCTACCGAGCTGTACTCAATGCTAGTATAACCCCAGTGACAGACCCGGCGGCCACTTCAACCCCTGAGACAGACCCAGCAGCCACTCCAAGCCCTAAAACAGGCCCCAAGGATGAGCCAGGAAAACAAACTGCACCAGTGTCGGTTGCACCCGTAACCAAGGTGAAAAAATGGTACAGAGAGTCAGGTCGTTTAGAACGCAGAGAGTCTTTTGGTAGGTCTAGGCGTAGAGAAGATGAGGCCGGGCCATCAGAGGAGCAGGAGGATGAAGATGAGGATGTTGCAAAAACAGCAGTATCTAGCCGAAACCTAAACGAGCGTGAGCTACGAGATGTGCGAAAAGATTTCAGTCGCTGTATAGGCGAGCAGCTTGTCACCTGGCTGCTCCGCTGCTGGGACACTGGAGCCAATAGCGTGGAATTAGAGGGCGGGGAAGCCAGGCGGCTGGGATCCCTTGCTAGAGATGCAGGCATTGACAAAGCAATTGGAGATGGAGTACGACCTTACAGCCTCTGGAGGCGTCTCCTGTCAGCTGTGAGGGAAAGGTATCCCTACAAGGAAGAAATTGTATGTCTACCAGGCAAGTGGACCACTATGGAGAAGGGAATCCAGTACCTGAGGGAATTAGCCATACGGGAGGTGATTTATGAGGACCTAGACAATGAACAAATCTCCACAGATCCAGATGACGTCAAGTGTACACGACCCAGGTGGCGGAAGTTTGTACGAAGTGCACCATCTTCATATGCCAGCTCATTGGCAATAATGGCCTGGAAAAAGGATGAGGAACCCACAGTGGATGAAGTGGCTCAACAACTCCGGCAGTACGAAGAAAGTCTCTCCTGTCCCTTACAGGCCTGCGTCTCGGCTGTGGAGAAACTTTCTGAAAGTGTCCATCAACTAAAAGAGAATACTTTGGAGAAACTTTCTGAAAAGGTCCACCACCTTGAAGAGAGATTATTTTCCTCCCCACCTGAACAAACCAGTGTCTCTGCTATTAGGGGTAAGCGCTCATCCGTGCAAGGAAGACGATATGGTGGATACACACCTCGTGCCAGCCTGTGGTTTTACCTACGTGACCATGGAGAGGACATGAGAAAATGGGATGGAAAATCCACCGTGACCCTAGAGGCACGGGTACGTGATTTGCAAAATAAAACAATTGGGAAAAAGTGGTTCTCTGAAAAGTCTGCTGCTCCAACTTCCAGCAGGCAGTCCTCCAGACACAGAAATGAAGATTCTGATCAGGACTAGAGGGGCCCTGCCTCCAGCCAGGGGGAGGAAAGGGACAATCGAGTTTATTGGACTGTGTGGATTCGATGGCCTGGCACGTCAGATGCACAGAAGTATAAGGCTTTAGTAGACACCGGTGCACAATGTACTCTAATGCCATCAAGTTATAAAGGGCCAGAACCCATCAGTATTTATGGGGTGACGGGGGGATCCCAGCAGTTAACTGTATTGGAGGCTGAAGTGAGTCTAACTGGGAATGAGTGGCAAAAGCACCGTATTGTGACTGGCCCAGATGCTCCATGCATCCTTGGCATAGACTATCTCAGGAGAGGATTTTTCAAGGACCCAAAAGGGTTCCGCTGGGCTTTTGGCATAGCTGCCTTACAGACAGATGACATTAAACAATTGTCTACCTTGCCCGGTCTCTCAGAGGACCCTTCTGTTGTGGGGCTGCTGAGGGTCAAAGAACAACAAGTGCCAATCGCCACCACAACTGTGCACCGGCGGCAATATCGCACCAACCGAGACTCCCTGATTCCCATCCATAAGCTAATTCGTCAACTGGAGAGCCAAGGAGTGATCAGCAAGACTCATTCACCTTTTAATAGTCCCATATGGTCAGTGCGAAAGTCTAATGGTGAGTGGAGGCTAACAGTGGACTATCGTGGCCTGAACGAAGTCACACCACCACTGAGTGCTGCAGTGCCGGACATGCTAGAACTCCAGTATGAACTGGAATCAAAAGCAGCCAAGTGGTATGCCACAATTGATATCGCTAATGCATTTTTCTCCATCCCTCTAGCAGCAGAGCGCAGGCCACAGTTTGCTTTCACTTGGAGGGGTATCCAATACACCTGGAATCGGCTGCCCCAGGGGTGGAAACACAGCCCTACCATTTGCCATGGACTGATCCAGTCTGCGCTGGAGCAGGGGGAAGCTCCTGAACACCTGCAGTACATCGATGACATCATTGTGTGGGGTGGCACAGCAGAGGAAGTTTTTGAGAAAGGGAAGAAAATAGTCCAAATCCTTCTAAAGGCTGGTTTTGCCATAAAACAAAATAAAGTCAAGGGACCTGCACGAGAGATCCAGTTTTTAGGAATAAAATGGCAAGATGGACGTCGTCAAATCCCAATGGATGTGATCAACAAAATAACAGCTATGTCTCCACCAACCAGCAAAAAGGAAACACAAACTTTCCTAGGTGTCGTGGGGTTTTGGAGAATGCACATTCCAAATTACAGTCTAATTGTAAACCCGCTCTACCAAGTAACCCGTAAGAAGAATGATTTTGAATGGGGCCCTGAGCAACGACAGGCCTTTGAACAAATTAAGCAGGAAATAGTTCATGCAGTAGCCCTTGGGCCAGTCCGAACAGGACCAGATGTAAAGAATGTGCTCTACACCGCAGCCGGGGAGAATGGCCCCACCTGGAGCCTCTGGCAGAAAGAGCCTGGGGAAACTCGAGGTCGACCCCTAGGGTTTTGGAGCCGGGGATACAGAGGATCTGAGGCCCGCTACACTCCAACCGAAAAGGAGATATTGGCAGCATATGAAGGAGTTCGATCTGCTTCAGAAGTGGTCGGTACTGAAGCGCAGCTCCTCCTGGCACCCCGACTGCCGGTATTGGGCTGGATGTTCAAAGGAAGGGTCCCCTCTACACATCATGCAACTGATGCTACATGGAGTAAGTGGGTTGCACTGATTACTCAGCGGGCTCGAATAGGAAACCCCAGTCGCCCAGGAATCTTGGAAGTGATTATGGACTGGCCAGAAGGCAAATACTTTGGGATGTCATCAGAGGAGGAGGTGGTCCGTGCTGAAGAAGCCCCATTGTACAACAAGCTACCAGAAAATGAGAGGAGATATGCCCTGTTCACTGATGGGTCCTGTCGTATTGTGGGAAATCATCGGAGATGGAAAGCTGCTGTATGGAGTCCTACACGACGAGTTGCAAAAGCTGCTGAGGGAGAAGGTGAATCGAGTCAATTTGCAGAAGTGAAAGCCATCCAGCTGGCTTTAGATATTGCCGAACGAGAAAAATGGCCAGTTCTCTACCTCTACACTGATTCGTGGATGGTAGCAAATGCCCTGGGGGGGTGGTTACAGCAATGGAAGCAGAATAACTGGCAGCGCAGGGGCAAACCCATCTGGGCTGCTTCATTGTGGCAAGATATTGCTGTCCGGGTAGAGAACCTGGCTGTAAAGGTACGCCATGTAGATGCTCATGTGCCCCAAAATCGGGCTACTGAAGAACATGGTATTGAGTGGCTGTATCACATCCCCTATCATGCACCAGCCTCCGGTGAAGTTGAGCGATACAATGGACTGTTAAAGACTACACTGAAAGCAATGGGTGCTGGGACATTCAAAAACTGGGACACACATTTGGCAAAGGCCACCTGGTTAGTCAATACTAGGGGATCTGCTAACCGAGCTGGACCTGCCCAGTCAGACCTGTTACGTACTGTAGAAGGGGATAAAGTTCCTGTAGTGCACATAAGAAACATGCTGGGAAAGACAGTCTGGGCTACTCCTGCCTCAGGAAAAGGCAAACCCATTCGTGGGATTGCTTTTGCTCAGGGACCTGGATGCACTTGGTGGGTAATGCAAAAGAATGGGGAGGTCCGATGTGTACCTCAAGGGGATTTAATACTGGCTGAAAATAGCCCATGAGTTAAACTGTATTATGTTAATTATTATATAATACTGTATGTCATCACTACCGTGATCCCTATACGTCAATGTCCTATTAATGGTATCACAGTAACAACCACGCAGATACTGATGAATGAATTTTGATAGAGTTGGACAAGCAAAGTGATGTGATGGAACGAGAACTGGCTTCAACGTGTGACAATCCAACATCACACACCATCTCTTCTGTGCTGAAAGACTGCAATGACAGATGGAGCCTGAAGTCAGTCATAGACTATGCAAACTCAGTGGACATTATCTATATATTATAAATGAAAACGCTAGTCAATTGGAATCTATTGGAAAGGGTGTAACCTGAGCATGACATAAATGGTATGGAATAAGGGGTGGATATATGTCCTGGTTTCAGTTAGGATAGAGTTAATTTTCCTCCCAGTAGCTGGTCGGGTGCTATGTTTTGGATTAGGATGAGAAGAGTGCTGATAACATGCTGATGTTTGAATTGCTGCAGAGCAGTGCTTACACCAAGCCAAGGACTTTTCAGCTTCTCGCTCTGTCCTGCCAGCGGGCAGGCTGGGGGTGCAGCAGGAGCTGGGAGGGGACAGACCCAGGACAGCTGACCCCAACTGGCCAAAGGGCTATTCCATACCATCTGACGTCATGCTCAACAATATATAGGGGTGGCTAGCCGGGGTGGGGGGCCGGCTGCTCGGGGATGGGCTGGGCATCGGTCAGCGGGTGGTGAGCAATTGCATTGTGCATCACTTGTTTTGTACATATTATTATTATTATTTTCTGTCCCTAATAAACTGTCTCTATCTCAACGCACAGGCTTCAGTTGTTCTCGTTTCTCTTCCCCATCCCAGAGAGGGAGGGGGAGGGGGAGCGAACGGCTGTGTGGTGTTTAGCTGCCGGCCAGGTTAAACCACAACAGCCTTTTTGGCCCCCAACTTGGGGCTCGAAGGGTTGAGATAACGACAGATCTGACTAGAGTGTATTAGAACAAGGTTCTGATGAGCGTTATATCAGTTTGGGATTTACTAATCACAATGCCGATTTTTGTGATCTCAAGTCTGCTGTGCCTGTTTTCCGAATTGAGTTATATAGCACATTACTTAATGCGAGTTATGGTAGCTTTCCAAAACTTGGAATATCCTTGGGATGTTCAGACCGGTATGTTCTCATTGTTATGTCTCCTGAATGCACTTCAGGTTTTGTCTAAGGTTAAACAAATACTTCAGAGTGTCATCCAGAGATCTGTCCTGAGGCAGGATAGTTATGAGTGGCAGGGAGAGTGGGAGGATATGGGCAGGCATCTAGAGCAGTGGGCACCTCCAGTGCTTTGGAAATTTACCCCTGAACAACTGAAAAATCCTAAAAAACCGGTGGAGTGCTTGAAAAAGGTGTGTCATCACCCTGGCAGTACCAGACATACAGAAATCACTGCAACGTGCTGGGGCTTGGCCTATGCCTACCGAGCTGCACTCAATGCTAGTATAACCCCAGTGACAGACCCGGCGGCCACTTCAA